>MCJB01024627.1:17298-74115 GCA_002018475.1 Nicotiana obtusifolia
GGGGGGGATAATACATGACAAGGAACTAAAAGTGTTACAAAGACCGGGGATTGTACGAACTGGGGTCAATGCCTTATTAGGACTGGGGACTGCATGATCAACCCCGTAGAAATAAGTTGTACAAGATAGCCGCATGTATTGCCAGCTTTAATTACTTAAGCAAATGAATGTTTATGTGAATACTTTTAAAGATAGAAGGGATAAATCAGTCCTTTTGTTTTTCTTATTTCTTGTCTAAATGATAAGTTAATTTATTTTATCATTTGAGAGTTAGCAAAAACTACAAATGCTTGTACCGGAATGTACAGGAGACGTCCTCTTCAAGAGCACCGTGAACATAAGGCCCCTCTCTTATGAAATCCTCATAGCGAAGGGTAGATTCTGAAAGCGTCTATGCCCGAAATCAAAAGATATCGGATGTGAAAAGATTCTTGAAGCTTTGTCAGTTAAATGAAAAAGACGTTTTTTGCACAATACTTAAGCAAAAAAGTTTCTTTTGTTAATTAAAATGCCAAACTTAGTAGAAAGTTTCTTCATGATTACAAAAAGTAAAGGAAAATACATCAGTTCTTGCTGCTAGAAGCTGAAGGAAAAGAAGAGTCTTCATTTTCTTTAGTGAGAAAAGGCTGCTTCACTTCCAGTTCAAGACCTTCATCTTCTTCGAAGGTTCTCACGAGCGGTTATCTCCAGCTCCCGGGCCTGGCAATGCAGTCATCAATGTTGGCAATGCGTTCTTTGGCCTCCTCCAAAGTCTTCCTCTTCGTATGATATATAGCATAAGTTTTCTTGAAGATGAGGGAATCTTCTTGATCTTGGAGTTTTGCTCAGATCTTATCAACCTTGGACTGAAGCTTTTCATTTTCAGCTTTCATTGTGCTGATTTTGGAATCGAGCTCAATGTTGGTGGTTGAGTGAATTCGATTATGCTCCATGACTCTTTTGAGTCTTTCTTCCATTTTTGCTCTCCTCTCCTCACTAGCGTTGGCCTCCTCGATTTTGGAGTGCAAGCTAGAATCAGAATTATTGACTTGTTCCAAAAAGGCGGACTTGCACTCGGCAGCGGCAGTTACAGTATCATGTAGTTCGGCCCACATAGCCTTTACTTGAGGTCTTTGTGCAGTTGAGTAGCTTCTTGGTTGTGGACCATTATATCTTGCTCGGACTATTGCAACTGGGCCTCAAGGTCGTCCATTTGAGAAACTTTTGCCTCCAGCACGCAAGGTGCTCGGCAAGCTGATTCTGGTCAGCTAAAAGCTAATCTCGTTCTGAAGCAAGCTCTTACTTGTCCAGAATCAACCTTTGCAGACCCTCGGAGGCAAGGAGGTTGGCCTAAAAAAGGTTAAAACCTAAGTTATTACTGCAAAGTATAAATTAAAAGAAGATAGAAAGAAATTAGATTGCTACCTATGCCGAGTAGTACATGATGTTATTTATTAGGAATTCCCTAGAAAGGGAGTCCATCTTTCTCCAATATTTCTATGAGGCCAACGGCTCTAGGTAATTGGTAAGCTCCACCGGCTTGGAAAGTATATGGCACTCCTTTGAAACCGAAAGAATGGCACTTCATTTTCCATGACGGTCGAGAGTGGGTACCGAGTAATAGTTTCCCAAATTTCTGTGGTCTGCAACCGTGGAGAAGGAACATTCCCTACTTGTTCAGCTGGGGCCGGTGGAGAAGAGGTAGTTGGCGTAGAAGGAGAAGTTGTTATTGGCTATGAAGTCGGTGGTAGAGGAAAGTCAGGGACCGAACTCCTTTGATCGAAGGCGTCGACAGGGATCGGAAAGAGAAAATCGCCATTTTCAACCAGATCCATTTTCCCCTAGAGTCCCTAAACTTCTTCTGGTGGTGGAAATAAAGCTCTCCCTGCTGAGTGTCTGGTTAAGCTGATGAAGATCTTTTCCTTCTGTGAAGGGGGACCTCTCCATCATCATCCCCTTCTTCATCATCAAGGACCACTGTGGCCGGTCCGATTGATATTTATTTCACTCTCTTCTCCTGAGTCCCAGCCGAGGAGGTACACTTCCTCTATGGTCTTATCTTTGGACTAGGGACTCTAGGAGGAGGCACCCTCACCGGGGCGCGAGTAGATTCACGAGCCCTCCTCCGGTCAAGGGTACTTTGTAGTATATGTTCTGCTTCCACCGGATCATCGAGAGCTTCAATGTCGGGACAAACGACGGATCCCTTTGGAAGTCCTGTTTGAAAGAAGGGAGGAAGAATTTTTGTTTACCATGATTTTTGGCTTTCCACCCATATTTAGGAGCCATTTTGTTCCACCTTCGGAATTCAGGTGTAGTGACATCCAAAATTTTCTATACCCATCGGTCCAGATCTTGAACGTGTGGACGGTCCTAGTGAGTGGCTGGAATAAAGAAATAAAAGCTAGCAAATAAAGAAGTTTTCTTTTTACATGGAAAGCAAACATATATCTGAAAAACTTACGGAAAAGATTCCATGATCCGGTAAAAGCTGGTGTTGTGGTCAGGATGACGTTCCTGATAGCAATGATAATGAACCGTTTCATCCATCCACGGTCATTAACATCATCAATGCTGGTAAGAAGAGTATGATGACCGCGTTTGCTAAGATTTATCACACCCCCCTGGAAAATCTTTGGGGAGTAGAGTTTCATCAAATGTGTGAGAGTTAGGATTTCCCTAGTCTCAGAGCACAATTAGTGGTAGCAAGCCACCGTAAGCCACGCAGATGGCCGGCTTGTGCGAAACAGACTTGGTACCGATGGCAAAACTCTAAGATTATTGGGTCAGTTCCTTCACCCGCTCTCAAAGTGAAAGGACCTAAAGTTAAAAGACATGTGTACATATACATGAATCCTGGCCTGGAGTAGGTAACTCTTTCTACCTCAGCAGGGGTGAAGGTTTCAATGTTGTTTCAATTACATTCCTCCTTCACAACAGGGACGCTAGGAGGACGAATGGATGAAGGGTATCTACGAACAGGCCAAAACCTATCACTTTTAGAATTTGGAGGTGGTTTCTTTTCTTGAAAGTCAGATATCGTATTGAGTTTAAGAGGTATGATGGATTTCACAGTAAGAGGTTCAGACTTAGCCTCGACTTCCTTTGTTTTGGTTTCCTTTGGGCCCCCCTCGAGAGAAGGCCAGAGTTTTGGGAGATAGCTATATAAGAAGACATGGTGGTAAGAAATCTGTGAAGAAATTTTTTATTGATAAAGCTGAAATTCTCAAGAAGAAATCTAAGGTAAGTTGGTGAAGAAGAGGAAGTTGTAAAAGTAAAGAGTTGGAATGAGGAGTAGTGGAGAAGTTATAGACGGCAAAATCGTGATCATGAATACCTCAAAAACTAGCAAAAATATTTGTTGAATCACGGAGCAACACGTGTTCGGGTCATTAGTGCGAGAAGACATGCGTCCTTTCAAGTGTCAGAGGCCGTTCAGGAACTTTTCCGCCAAGAAATGAACTCTTATCTACTTCCCAGTAGTACTGAGTTGTGTCATCGGAAAGTAGGGGGACTATCTGTATGGGGTAAAATTGGTTAGTGAGAGCTGGGCGAATGACAGAATGACACGTGAAACTAAAAACAGGTGGGACGTGAGTCATGAAAGAGCTGGCACCAGATGTAAGTATGCAATAGGTGTTGAACAAATCTCGAAGTCAGAGTAGCCGGTAACAAGATTCAAAGCATTGTTATCGGGTAGCATTCAATGGGCAGCCGTTACGAGAATATATGCATTTGTAACCAACCGTTATGCATCCATCAATGTCGATTTTATTCTCATTCAAGAGGAGCTTGATTTGGGGATCTTGTCTCTCTGAATAAAGCTATAAATAGGAGGATTAATATTCAATGTAGACACGAAATACTCTGCATACCAAAAAGCCATAATCAACTTTCATATAACATTCAGTCATAGTTCTTGAACATTGCTCTTACTGTTGCCATCGGAAATGCTAAGTTCTTAGTCAGGCTTGTAATCTTCTTTAAATTTATTGGATAATCTTTTTTTTTCTTATTTATTTACCATTTTTGGGTTAAATCGATTCAGTTGTCTACAAACCACGCTAAATTCAATTGTACCGTTTTACAGGTAAACATAACTTGCATTTCTATTGCGGCGTGCAAAGGTTGCTAGTCAGTAGACCGAAATCCAGTCCTTTTAGAAAGGGCTACAAGCAGGGGCGGCTCAACCGCAAGGAAGGCTTTAGGCCCCAAAAATATAAGGCCCTAAATATTACTCATATTATACATATAATAAGTATATTTTAAATAAGTACTCCTATAATTTTATATAATGGTAAGTAAATCTTTTGATAAATCATTTTCTATGTCAATAATCATTATGGCACAGTTCCAAACATTATGCTATTTTTCAGGTAGAATTAGGTTGAGCTATAACAGATGAATAAGATGTAGTTAAATGACTTCCTATTCCATTCCTCTTATTATCTTTAACTTGGACTAATTTTTACTTTACAATGGCTTCTGTATATACTTTGAGCTAATTAGCTACATATTGATTTTTAAACTTATTTTATAACTAAAGTACTACGAAAAACTGTACAAGTATATAATACTCTAATTGAATACTCAATGAAATAAAAAAATTTAATTCTTCTTTCAAATGCCTATATAATATTGCTCATAGAAAAATAAAAATATTTTCCCAACAAAAAGATATTTTTCGAAAGTGAAATTAATAAAAGTTTATCTAAGATCAATAATATTTTAAGAATAATTAAATAAATTGGCTAATATTAGCAATTAGAAAAAAGTATTATAAGAAGCCAATTGTAAAATATAATTAACAACTTTGCCTCCAAAAATCTCTAATAACGATTCAGCTTTAGACCCCGCAATCTATCAAGCCGCCACTGAGTACAAGTAATGTAAGCTTTCACTGCATAATATGAAGAATTTGGAGACCAATAATGGAGGACTTGCTAGAATAATCCATTCGGTTGAGAAACTAAAGTTTTTGAACTTCGCGTTGTCTCCTTGGCATCAGAAGCAACACTAATGCCATTTTCTAGAACTTTCAGATTGAATTATGTCTCTCTTTGTTTGGCTCTACAAGACGAATAAGTAAGCAAATTAGCACCAAGAGTATGAAATCCATGAATCGTTCGTGGGCGTTGGAGTTATAATGGTTTTAGCTCCATGAATCGCTTGTGGGCGTTGGAATAAGCAGACTTGTGTATTTATACTAGTTAATTTATTCGCGCTTTGCGCGATTATACAGATTTCTTCCTAATTTCTTTATGTACAAAGGATTTACAAATATAAAATATCAATTGTAAAGAATAGATGTATAACGAAAGATATACATATAAATATTAAAAGACAAGAGCAAATGTATAAGAATATACCAAAAACAGCCAAGCATGTGAATAACACTGCATATAAATTCTTAGTAACCTTTTTCCATCTTGTTTTTGTTATCATCCAAACGAAATAAAAGTTCTTCATTCGATCCATTTTACGTGACGCTATTTGGAGTATAAAGATCAAATATTTATCACTATTGCAGAACTAACCCCCGTTGGCAAAACTAACCGCAATAATAACAACACGGAAGCGCCTTAGATTTGTTTGAAATTGCAAACAAAACGTCATTCAATCGAACCTCGCCTGTAGAATTGTTGTCTCTATGCATCAAGACGAATAAATATTTACTGTAATCCCGTGGAATAAAATTGGCAATTTCGTACTCTTCATCCAAGTGATCAGTGATTACACTTTTGATTTTGATTGCATTTCTGTTACTACCCCAATTTTCTTTCGTAGGATGTCGCGACGGCATCTAATTTCTAAGACTAGATAATCCTAACAAACATGCGGAATAATTGAAATAATAATCTAAAAGCTCAAAACACCAGCAACTGTATAAAGTAAATACTGTAACTCCAAGTATATATACTCCCAAACCCCGGTAGATATAAGTCACAAGCTCTAGGTACAATGTAAACATCACACTCTATCAAAACATTAAAAAAAAAAAAAAAAAAAACTAAGAAATGACGAGATAGAAGGGAACACCGAGGCCTACGGTCGCGGGCAAGTATACCTTGAAGTCTCCAAGCAGCAGCATAACACTCTACTATCGAGGCTGATAGGATGCACCTGGATTTGCACAAAAACATGTGTAGAAGCGTACTATGAGTACACCATAGCGGTACCTAGTAAGTGTTAAGCCTAACCTCGGTAGAGTAGTGACGACGTCAGGTCAGGGCCCTACTGGGAATGATAAGAAATAAGGCAGAAGATATAATGATATAATAAAGTGACAGGAAAGTGCAACAATAGAAATTTACGGAAGGTAACAACACGGAATCAAGAAGACAAATACAACACTTAAGGAAGCAAGAATCTTACAAGTTAAGGAATAACAACAACAACAATAAAGCAAATAGAGAAAATCAACAGGGGCATTCGCGAGGTACCGCTTCATAGTCCCAAAAGTAAATATCTCACAATCTTTCCTCATAATAACAACCGCACGGCAGAAACCTCGTGCCACAATACCAATCCGCACGGCAGAAGCCTCGTGCCACAATAGCAATTCGCACGGCAGAAACCTCGTGCCACAATAACAATCCGCACGAAACCTCGTGTCAAAATAACAATCCGCACGGCAGAAACCTCGTGCAACAATAGCAACCCGCACGGAAGAAACTCGTGCCACAACCAAACAAGCACCTCAACAATAATCACGAAAACCAAAACATAACAAATAAAACAATGATATTTCAAGCAAAGAATCCCATAGTTAAATAATGAATACGGAGTAAAGAAAACACGTAATTCAACAAAGCATGTTGTACAATTTGCAAATAAGAGATAAGACACGTTAACATATGAAATTAGGTTAAACATGATGACTACACATGCTAGAGTAACTCAATTAAGGAAATAAAAGGAAACTACTTAGCAAAAATCAGATTTTCAACATTTAGCCCGAGTACACACTCGTCACCTCGCGTACACGACCTTCACATATTGCAAATTACAATAACAGTACCAAATCCTAAGAGGAATTTCCTCCACACAAGGTAAGACAAGTCACTTACCTCAAACCTCACTCAATCAGTCAATAAGAAGGCCTTTCCCTCGACTTTTCGACTTCGAACAGCTCAAATCTAGCCAAAAATAATTACATACTACAAATATAACAATACGAAACTAATCTAAATAATGAAATTATGATTTTAGCAAGAGTTGAAAAAATCGCCCCAAAAAGTCGACTCTGGCCCACGTCTCGGAACCCGACCAAAATTATAAAATCCGAACACCCATCTGATATCGAGTCCATCCATACAAGAATTATCCAAATTCAAACTCATTTGGCCTTTCAAAACTCAAGAATTTGGTCTAAGAACTTTACACTTTTTTTCTCAAAATTTTCAACGCAAATTCTTAATTAAATGAAGAAGTCGAAGGTATATTAGTGAAAATTAATCAAAAACGAGTTAAGAGCTCTTACCCCAACAATCCCTCTGAAAAACCTTCAAAATATCGCCTTAATTCGAGCTCTATATCTCAAAATATGAAGAAAATGACAAACCCTCAATTTTAAACTCTCTGCCCAAGTATTCTCGCTTCTGCGGTCTAAAATCTGCTTCTGCGGTACCGCCTTTTGCGGTCACTAATCCGCTTCTACGGAAAACACTCCACTCCCAACCTCGAGCACCTGTGGTCAAGCCTCCACATATGCTGGTGTGCTCCTGCGCAAATGAAAGTCCCTTCTGCGACCTTCCAACCGTCTAGCCAACCTCGCTTCTGCGGCAAAACCTTCGCTTCCGCGTCCACATAGGTGCGGACAGCCCTTCGCACCTGCGACCACAGCCTCCTCACTCCTGGCCGCATCTGCGCTTCTCAGCTCGCACCTGCAACCAAAGCTCCGCATGTGCGATTGCACCAGAATACTCCAGCTACAGCACCCCTTTTTACTCCAAACTTGATCCGTAATCGTCCGAACTTCACTTGAGGCCCCCCAGGACCTCAACCAAATATAACAAGTCCTAAAACAAGATTACGAACTTAGTAGAGCCTTCCAATCACATCAAACAACGCTAAAACCACGAATCGTGCATCGATTCGAGCCTAATGAACTTTGAACTTCTAATTTCTACATTCGATACCGAAACCTATTAAATCACGTCCAATTGACCTCAAATTTTGCACACAAGTCACAAATGACACCACAGACCTACTCCAATTACCGAAATCGAACTCCCACCCCGATAGCCACAAAGTCCAGTCCTTGTCAAACTTCTAAATTTTCAACTTTCATCATTTCAAGTCTAATTCAACTACGGACCTCCAATATACAATCCGGCCATGCTCCTAAATTCAAAATCACCCAACGGAGCTAACAGAGCCATCAAAACTCCATTCCGGAGTCGTCTACACATAAGTCAACATCCAGTCACACTTTTCAACTTAAGCTTCCAATTTAGGGACAAAGTGTCCCATTTCACTATGAAACTCACCCGAACCCCGCACCAAGCACCCTGGCAAGTCACATAACCACAAAATGAAGTAAAGGCAGCAATAAATAGGGGATCAGGGCTAATACTCTCAAAACAACTGTCCGGGTCGTTACATCCTCCCCCTCTTAAAACAAACGTTTGTCCTCAAACGAGTATAGAGACATACCTGAAGTGGTGAAAAGATGAGGATAATGGCTATGCATATCATGCTTAGTCTCCCAAGTCGCCTCCTCGACTGGCTGACCCCTCCACTGAACCTTCACTGAAGCAATATTCTTCGACCTTAACTTTCGAACCTGCCTGTCTAAAATAGCCACCGGCTCCTCAACATAAGATAGATCCTTGTCCAATTGGACTGAGCTGAAGTCTAACACATGAGACGGATTGTCGTGATACTTCCGGAGCATGGAAACATAGAACACTAGATGAACTACAAAGAGACTAGGTGGTAGTGCAAGTCTGTGAGCCACCTATCCAACCCTCTCAAGAATCTCAAAAGGCCCGATATACCTAGGGTTCAACTTCCCCTTCCCCCCGAACCTCATAACACCCTTCATGGGCTAAACCCAGAGCAAGACCTGCTACCTAACCATGAATGCAACGTCGCGAGCCTTCCGATCTGCATAACACTTCTATCTGGATTGGGCTGTACGAGGTCGATCCTGAATCAATTTAACTTCCAAAGCATTCTGAACCAAATCTGTACCCAATAGCCTAGCCTCATCGGCTCAAACCAACCCACCGAAGACCGGCACCGCCTACCATACAAGGCCTCATATGGTGCCATCTGAATGCTCAACTGATAATTGTTGTTGTAGGCAAACTCCGCAAGAGACAAGAACTGATCCCAAGAACCCCCAATATCCAGCATACACGCACGAAGCATATCCTCTAATATCTTAATAGTGCACTTGGATTGTTCGTCCGTTTGAGGGTGAAATGTTGTACTCAACTCCACCCGCGTTCCCAAATCATGTTGTACGGCTCTCAGAACTGTGATGTAAACTGCGTACCCTGGTTAGAGATGATAGATACCGGCACGCTATGAAGCCTGACAATTTCGCGAATGTAAGCCTGAGCCAGTTGCTCTGAAGAGTAAGTGGTCACCACCGGAATGAAATGAGCTGACTTGGTCAATCTATCCATGATCACCCATATAGCATCGAACTCCTTTGAGTCAGTGGGAGCCCAACAACAAAATCCATAGTGATCCGCTCCCATTTCCACTCTAGAATCTCTAGCTTTTGAAGTAATCCACCAGGTCGTTGATGCTCATACTTCACCTGCTGACAGTTTAGGCATCAAGCTACATATTCCACTATGTCCTTCTTCATCCGCCTCCACCAATAGTGCATCCTCAAGTCCTGATATAACTTCGCGGCACCTGGATGAATAGAATACCGCGAACTGTGAGCCTCTTGGCGAATCAACTCACGCAAGCCATCTACATTGGCACGCATAGACTGCCCTGCATCCATAATACACCGTCCTCTCCAATAGTGACCTCCTTGGCATCACGGTGCTGAACCGCGTCCTTAAGGACAAGCACATGGAGGTCATCATACTAACGCTCTCTGATACGATCATAAAAAGAAGACTAAGAAACCACACAAACCAAAACACGGCTCAGCTTAGAGACATCCAATCTAACAAACTAGTTGGCCAAGGCCTGAACATCAAAGGCTAATGGCCTCTCTGCTACCGGTAGATATGCTAAGCTGTCCAAACTCTCCGCCTTGCGGCTCAAGGCATCGGCCACAACATTGACCTTCCCGGGATGATATAGGATGGTGATATCATAGTCCTTAAGCAACTCCAACCACCTCCGCTACCGCAAGTTAAGATCCTTCTGTTTGAACAGATGCTGTAGACTCCGGTGATAGGTGTAGGCCTCACAAGGGTCACTATACAAGTAGTGCCGCTAGATCTTCAAGGCATGAACAATAGCAGCTAACTCGAGGTCGTGGACAGGATAGTTCTTCTCATGCACCTTCGGTTGTCTAGACGCGTAGGCAATTACCCTACCGTCCTGCATCAACACCTTACGGAGACCAATGCGTGACGCGTCACAATACACCGTATAGGAGACCGAACCAGTAGGCAATACCAATATTAGGGCTGTAGCCAAAGCGGTCTTGAGCTTTTGAAAGCTCTCTTCACACTCCTTGGTCCACCTGGACAGAGCATCCTTCTGGGTCAGCCTGGTCATAGGTGCTGCAATAGACGAGAAACCCTCAACAAAGTGACGATAATACCCCGCCAAGCCAAGAAAACTCCAGATCTCCGTGGCTGAGAACGGTCTGGGCTAACTCTGCACTATTTCAATCTTTTTCGAATCTACCTTGATCCCCGCACTCGATACTACATGACCCAAAAATGCTACTGAATCTAGCCAGAATTCACACTTTGAAAATTTTGCATTTAAATTCTTTTCTCTCAAGGTCTGAAACACAGCCCTCAAGTGTTGCTCATGATCCTCCCGGCTCCGGGAGTACACTAGACTGTCGTCAATAAACACAATGACAAATGAGTCAAGATAGGGCTGAAATACATTGTTCATCAAGTGCATGAATGTTGCTAAGGCATTAGTCAGCCCAAAAGACATCACAAGGAACTCGTTATGACCATACCGAGTCCTGAAGGCAGTCTTCGGGATATCTAGCTCCCGAATTTTCAACTGATGATAACCTGAACGCAAGTCGATCTTAAAGAAAACTCTGGGACCCTGAAGCTGATCAAATAGGTCATCAATATGTGGCAATGGGTACCTGTTCTTCACTGTAACCTTGTTCAACTGGCGATAATCACAACATATTTGCATAGAACCATCCTTCTTCTTTACAAATAAGACTGGAGCACCCCAAGGAGACACACTGGGCCGAATGAATCCCTTATCAAGTAACTCTTGCAAATGTTCCTTTAACTCTTTCAACTCGGTTGGGGCCATACGATAGGGTGGAATAGAAATGGGCTGAGTGCCCGGTAACAAACTAATACCAAAGTCGATATCTTTGTCGGGCGGCATGCCAAGAAGATCCGCCGGGAATACATCTGGATAATCCTTCACTACCGGAACTAACTCGATGGTAGGAGTATCAACACTAACATCCCTCACATATGCCGGGTACGCATCACACCCTTCTCAACCAGCTGCTGAGCCTTTAAAAAAGAGACAACCCTGCTAGGAACATAATCTAAAGTACCTCTCTACTCTAACTGCGGTAAACCTGGCATAGCCAACGTCACCGTCTTGGCGTGACAATCAACGATAGCAAGTTAGGGCGACAATCAGTCCATGCCCAAAATAA
Source organism: Nicotiana obtusifolia (assembly GCA_002018475.1). NCBI lineage: Eukaryota > Viridiplantae > Streptophyta > Magnoliopsida > Solanales > Solanaceae > Nicotiana > Nicotiana obtusifolia. The sequence continues at coordinate 29,078 of MCJB01024627.1, forward strand.
CATCAAAATCCACCATACTGAGCAACAATAAATCGACTCTGGTCTCAAAATCGCTAAGAACAACCAAACACGATCGATTTACACGGCCAACAATAATAGAATCTCCCACGGGCGTAGACACATAGACAGGAAAACTCAATGAATCATGGGATACACCTAAATACAGAGCAAAATAAGATGATATATAGGAATAAGTGGATCCTGGATCAAATAAGACTGATGCATCTCTATGACAGACCGGAACAATAGCTGTGATGACAGAGTTGGATTCAACTACCTCCGTCCTAGCATGAAGGGCATAATATCTAGCCTGGCCTCCCCCTCTAGGGCGACCTCTACCTGCTCGACCTCCACCTCGAGCTGGCTGTGCAGGTGGAGTGGTAGCTGGTGCCGTAACCATAGCCTAAGGACCCGTAGAGCACGCAGTGCCTGAGTGGTCTGTGAAGGTGCACCCTACTTGAGTCTGGGGCAATCCCTTACCATATGACGAGTATCACCACACCCAAAACAAGCTCTCGGAGGACGTAGCTATTGTGACTGGCTCGGTCCTGATCAGTTGGACTGACGGCTGAAAGCAACAATGTAGGAGGTCCATTAGACAATTGCGGTGCATAATAGGGAGCCTGGGGCCTAGGAGTGGCCGGAATACCACTGACAGCTGGAAATGCTGAATGAAGAGGGCGACTCACATAGTCGCTACCCTGGCGAACTGCAACTGGGGCACGAGTACCACTATATGTGCCAGACTCTCGAGACCTCTTGGCCTCTCTCTCATCTCTCTCCCGAGTCAGCATACACTCCAATCTCCTAACAATCCCCACTACCTGCTGGTATGCAATGTCCATCTCTAACTCTCAGGCCATGCTAAATCTGATACTGGGGTTGATCCCCTCGATAAATCGACCGACCCGCTCTCTAACAGTAGCAACCAAGGCTGGTGCATGTCTAGCCAAATCTCTGAACCGGACCGTATACTCCGACATGGTCATAGAACCCTTGCGCAACTGCTCAAACTCTACGCGCCATGCATCTCCGAGAATATGGGGAACATACTCCCTCAAGAACATATCTAAGAACTGAGTCCAAGTAAGTGAAGCTGCCTCGGCCGGACTACCCAACTCATATGCTCGCCACTACTGATAGGCCGCTCCTCTAAGCTAGAACGTAGTGAAAGCAACCTCACTAGACTCCGCATCCATAGTACGGAGGAAACGGTGGCACTCCTCAAGAAAACCTTGTGCATCCTCTAACGCCAAGCCACTGAAAGTAGGAGGATGGTACTTCTTGTACTTCTCGAGCCTGAGCTGCTCCTCCTTAGAAACTGTTGCCCTAGCCTCAGGCTAAACTGGAACTGCTGGCTGCACTGGTATGACCTCTAGAACCTAGTCGACCTGGACACGCTGCTATGGGGTACGGGCGGCAAGAGTCTGTGCTCCTCCCCGGGTTTGAGATGTGGCAGGAGCAAGTGGTATCAACCCTACCTGAGCCAAAGTGCTGAACATACTCAGAAATCGGGCGAGAGTCTCCTAGAGGGCTGGTGCAGTAACAGGCGTCTTAGGTGCCTACCTCCAACTGGAGCTACTGGTGGCTCCTCTATAACAGCTCGTGCAGGTGCTCTGGCTGCACCACGTGGACTTCCTCGGCCTCTACCCCGGTGGCCTCTCGCGGCTCTAGCAGGGAGCGCGGGTGTCTGGTCATCTGATCCAGTTGTACGTGTCCTCACCATGCGTGAGAGAATAGAAAGACAGAAATTTAGAATCCAAAGTCAAAACTTTCACACGATAAAGAATCAAAGGAAGTGAGGCTTTTCCTGACAGTTCCATGGCCTCCCGAAATAAGTACAGACGTCTCTGTACCGATCTGCGAGACTCTACTAAACCTACTTGTGACTCATAACACCTATGAACCTAGAGCTTTGATACCAACATGCCACGACCTATTTCCCTTCATAGGATGTCGTGATGGCACCTAGTCTCTAAGACTAGGTAAGCCTAACAAGCATGTGGAATAATTGAAATAATAATCTAAAGGCTCAAAACGTCAGCAACTGCATAAAGTAAAAACAACAACTCCAAGTATATACACTCCCAAAACCTGGTAGATATAAGTCAGAAGCTCTAGATATGATGTTGCAAATATCCTAAATATCACTCTCTATCAAAACATAAAATAAAACTAGGAAATGAAAGGATAGAAGGGGACACCGAGGCCTGCGGACGCGGGCAGGTGTACCTTGAAGTTTCCAAGCAGCAGCACAACACTCTAATATCGACGCTGATAGGATGCACCTGGATCTGCACAAAAGTGCAGAAGCGTAGTATGAGTATACCACAACGCTACCCAATAAGTGCCAAACCTAACCTCGGTAGAGTAGTGACGAGATTAGGTCAGGGCCCTACTGGGAATGATAAGAAACAAGGCAGAAGATATAATGATATAATAAAGTGACAGGGAAGTGTAACAATAGAAATTTACGGAAGGTAACAACATGGAATCAAGAAGACAAATACAACACATAAGGAAGCAAGAATCTTACAAGTTAAGGAATAACAAGAACAACAACAAATAGAGGAAATCAACAGGGGCACTTCCGAGGTCCTCGTAGTCCCAAAAGTAAATATCTCACAATCTTTCCATATAATAACAACCGCACCGCAGAAACCTCGTGCCGTAATAATAATCTGCACGGCAGAAACCTCGTGCCACAATAGCAATTTGCACGGCAGAAACCTCGTGCCATAATAACAATACACATGGCAGAAACCTCGTATCACAATAACAATCCGTACGGCAGAAACCTCGTGCCACAATAGCAACGCGCATGGCAGAAACCTCGTGCCACAACCAAACAATTACCTCAATAATAATCACGAAAACCACAACATAACAAATGAAACAATGATATTTCAAGCAAAGAATCCCACAGTTAAATAATGAATATGAAATCAAGGAAGCAGGTAATTCAACTAAGCATGTTGTACAATTTGCAAATAAGAGATAAGACACGTAGACATATGAAATTAGGCTAAACATGATGACTACACATGCTAGAGTAACTCAACTAAGGATATAAAACGAAACTACTTAGCAAAAATCGAATTTTCAATATTTAGCCCGAGTATGCACTAGCCACCTCACGTACACGACCTTCACATATTGTAAATTGCCATAGCAGTACCAAATCCTAAGGGGAATTTCCCCCACATAAGGTAAGACAAGTCACTTACCTCAAACCTTGCTCAATCATCAATAAGAAGGCCTTTCCCTCGACTTTTCAACTTCGAACGGCTCAAATCTAGCCAAAAATAAGTACATACTATAAATATAACTATGGGAAACTAATCTAAATAATGAAATTATGATATTAGCAAGAATTGAAAAAATCGCCCCAAAAAGTCAACTCGGAGACACTTCTTGGAACCCGACCAAAATTATAAAAGAACACATTCGATATCGAGTCCATCCATAATAGAATTATCCAAATTCGAACTCATTTGGCCTTTCAAAACTCAAGAATTTGGTCTAAGAACTTTACATCTTTTTCCCAAATTATTCAACCCAAATCCTTAATTAAATGAAGAAGTCGAAGGTAGATTAGTGAAACTTAATCAAAAACGAGTTTAGAGCTCTTACCCCAACAATCCCTCTGAAAAACCTTCAAAATATCGCCTTAATCTGTGCTCTATATCTCATAATATGAGAAAAATGACAAACCCTCGATTTTAAACACTCTGCCCAGGCATTCTCGCTTCTGCGATCCAAAAATTCGCCTCTGCGGTACCGCTTTTGCGGTCAATAATCCGCTTCTGTGGAAAACACTCCACTCCCGACCTTGTGCACCTGCGGTCAAGCCTCCGCATCTGCGGGTGCGCTCTTGCCCAAATGAAGGTCGCTTCTGCGACCCTCCGACCATCCAGCCAACCTCGCTTCTGCAATAAAACCTTCCCTTTCGCGTCCACGTAGGCGTGGACAACCTTCGCACCTGCGACCACAGCCTCCTCACTCCTGGCCACATCTGTGCTTCCCAGCTCGCATCTACGAGCTCGTACATGCGAACAAAGCTCTGCAGGTGCGATTGCACCAAAAGACTCCAACTACAACACCCCTTTTTACTCCAAACTTGATCCGTAATCATCCGAACTTCACTCGAGGCCCCCGGAACCTCAACCAAATATACCAACAAGTCCTAAAACACGATATAAACATAGTCGAGCCTTCTAATCACATCAAACAACGCTAAAATCAAGAATCGCGTATTGATTCGAGCATTATGAACTTTGAACTTCTAATTTTCACATTCGATGCCGAAATCTATCAAATCACGTCCGATTGACCTCAAATTTTACACACAAGTCACAAATAACACTACTGACCTACTCCAATTCCTAGAATCAGAATCTGACCTCGATAACCACAAAGTCCACTCCCGGTCAAACTTCTAAAATTCTAACTTTCGCTATTTCAAGCCTAATTCATCTGCGGACCTCCAATATACTATCTGGACGCGCTCCTTAGTCCAAAATCATCCAACAGAGCTATCAAAACTCCCTTCCGGATTCGTTTACACATAAGTCAATATCCAGTCAAACTTTTCAACTTAAGCTTCCGATATAGGGACTAAGTGTCCCATTTCACTCCGAAACCCACCCGAATCCGACACCAAGCGCCCCGGCAAGTCACATAAGGGACTAATACTCTCAAAACGATAAGCCAGGTCATTACAAATTCTGTCAATTTTTGAGAGATACACACCCTAAAGGAGTGGTGTAATCATGGCAATGATCTCTCAATTTCGACAATCGACATTTCGTTCATTGAATTTTTCAAAATTTAAAACCGAAGAGAGATGACATATTGAAAAAAGAAAGTAAAATTCTACCAAAATACAAAATCTCTTGCAACTTTTTTTCTACAGACAAAAAAAAAAAAAAAAAAAAAAAAAAAAAAAAAAAAAAAAAAAACCATTAGTTGTATGAAGTTTTGGTGGTAATTGGGGATGAAACGAGACACTCTTTCATTTTAGGACACATCTTCTAGTTTAAAACTTTAATTTACTTATTATATCTAAACAGTTGTCAGATATCTACAATACCTCAAACCAGTAAATGATGTTTTAAAACTGAAGAGAGATGACATATTGAAAAAAGAAAGTAAAATTCTACCTAAATATAAAATCTCTTGCATTTTTTTTTCTACACACAAAAAAAAAAAAAAAAATAACCTTAGTTGTATGTCGTATTGGTGGTAAAAGGGGAGGAAACGACGCACTCTTTTATTTTAGGACACATCTTCTAGTTTAAAACTTTAATTTACTTATTATATTTAAACAGTTGTCAACTATCTACAAAACCTCAAACCCAGTAAATGATGTTTATTTTTAACCATGAATTGAGCAAAATAAACTGACGGGAGGTTCAAGCTTGTGAATAACCTTAGCTAAATTTCGAGAGGAAAAAATACAATTTACAAAAAAATATAAGCAATCTTTTCATTTTTCTTTTCTGAACATTCAAATCAAAGACCATTAGCAAATGCTTCTATCACGATATTGATCTCTCTGCTAAAACTCAACCTAGAGAATAAAGTTTCTTATCATCCAATAATGCAGCCAAAAGTAAAGCATCCTAAGATAATATGACAAACTTCCAAAAAATAATGATATGCAAAAAGAACAGACAAAATGTAATACCGCATGCAACATCCCCTGCTACAATTGGTAGGTAAAGCTGAAAATCTCTAACTACATGAAAGTTTGCAGGAGGAGACACCTCATTCACAATAAGGCTAATGATCATTTCATTAGTTATCCAAATTATTTAGATCGGTAACACCATAGGGGGAAATAAACTTACACATTAAATATGAGAGTTATGGACATGGAAAGCATGGGAGTTATAAATTTAATTAAGAATATAAGTCATGAAAATGAAGAGGTGTGATATATAAGATAAACGAAACAAATAGGAAAACTTCAAAAAAAAAGAGAAAATAGATAATTGAGTTCTTTGGTTAAAGAGAGGTGCCATCTCATTCTTCTATTTCCCTCAATTATATAAATATATAGATTGTGAAAGTTTGAACCCATCAAACATTGCTAAGTTTTGAACTTATAAAGATTTGAATCCCATAAATCATTAATGGGATTTGAAAGTCCAGCTCATTTTTGAACTCCAGCATGAGAGTTTCACTTATTAAAACGTCGAGCTATCCAGTACCAATTACTAGAGTTGTTTCATATTTTAATTGAGAACAAAAACATCAAATTGCTCTCATTTAAACGCACCAATAACTACTTTGGTTGGCTAAACTCTAATACTGATCGAAAAACTGACTACGCCAATTAATTTTTAGGTTAGAAAGGTTTGATCTAATCATGGCGGTTTGCACTCCTAACGTATGCACTGTTTTGTAATACGCATCATTATCCTATTTTATTACAGTATGCACCCCAATCTCTTCATTTTCTGTTTATACTTATTTAAGAGGGTAAAATAAGACAATTAAAATTAAAAAATTTCGAAATGTAATTATGTGGTTAGATGGTTAAGGAAATTTTGGGGTTGTAGGAGGTCATGAACAAGAAGAATGCATCTTTCTCACTATTTCTTTCTCGTTCTCTCTCTATCTCCAAAGTTTTGACTTTTAAATACATCAAGATTGATAGAAATAGGCATATAAACGCAACGGAAGCAATCACCCAAGACCAAATAATTTTATATGTAAACTAGATAAATATAATCACTAACGAGATAGAAACATTAACCTCTTGAAGTTGCTGCACAAATCTTCAATGATATTGACGTTATCCAGGTCTACGGTCTTCTACTGTGTATCCTGAATCTCTACCGAACGTGATACTTGAGTGGCAAGTATTTTTGTTCAAGAAAAATAGTACCTTTGTATGTATTTCGGCCAAAAAAACAGAAGCTCCCTCTAGGATTCTTTTTTCTGTTCTCTTTTCACGTTTTTCTTCTTTTTAGGTTAGGAAAACCAAGACCAAAATTGTTTTGCACGCCTTCTTAGGTTAATACAAGACCAAAATTATTTTGGAGTCTTATTCCTCCTAAAATCATGTAGCCAAAAACGTGTAGGAGTCTACTACGCACCAAAAATATGTAGCAGTCTCCTAACCCACCAAGGATACTATTTTCTTATTTAATTTCCTTGTTCTAGAATATTCAGGCACAGTAGGGACCACAGATTCAATAACGAGGCTTCCTATTGTGGTATTAATTCGAAATATAAATGAATTAATCCTACCACAATAAATTACAATTTATTCCACTAGAAAACTGTAATTGAACTCCTCAGTTTAATTTCAAAATCATTCATTAAAACTTATTTAACTCCCCGTGTTAAGATTACAAATACCAATCAGATAAATTAAATTACTGACAATTTAATTTATCGACTAATTTAATCCTTTATACTTCCGCTTAACTTATTTCATGTGACGGATACAAAATCCACATGCAGGGTTTTCACATGAAAACTTTCAAGCATCCATAAAGGGGTATCATCAATCTCAATGGTCAAGACACGGATTCTGTCAACTAATTATTATTTCACAAATGCACTTTGTCATTATTCAATTTACTAGGAATACATTAACTCGCAGTTGAGTCGTACCTTTTAATAAATCAAAATAATGAACGAAGCACATTGATCATAATAATTATATCAAGATTAAGAGTATAAGAACATTCAATGAGTTAGAGAGGTAGTTTTATATATTCAGTACAAAAACACTTATCTCTACTTGGTCCGTTCAATACACAAAAATGTACTAGCATAAGAAGTCGGAACTAAACCATTCCTATAATCAAGATAGATTATAATTTAATCTTATGCTACAATCATCAAGATGCTTTGCCCAGTTTCATCTTTGATTGTGAACATTAACTTTATAACTTATAAGAACCGACAATTTAATCTTCCGCGCATGAGCTAAAGCTCCTTACACTAAATCGTCTACTATATAAGTAAAGGGCACACGTATGAACAAATGATCTATTTGAATTAAGATTTCATTGAATTGAATAAATAAATAAATAATTGTTCCAATAAATAAAACATAATACTATAATCAAACCACATGGTTAATAGTATATTCTAATAAAGATATTAGTTGGTTGCTCTTTTTTCCAGAATATTACTACCTTCCCGATTTATGACCTTTTCTATGATAACGCTACAGTTATTACTGCTTTACTTAAGGTTTAGGCTCATCCAATTTTAATTGTTCCATAATTTTGTACAATGTGCCTTGCTTGAGGTCGTGCCTCAAATCTTCCTATTATTTAGATTCCAAAGGAGAAGCAGTATGCATGATGAAATCGAAGTGCTATAATCTTTTTTTTAAAAAGGAAGCAAATAAGGAGTGCAATAGGTTATCCATTTGGTCCAATCTAACATATCCGTTTGATCCAATATAACACATCCTACAAGAATCGCTTTTCAAATTCCATTGACCTCATCAGTTTTACAATCAATATAGCTATGTAATAAATAGCCAAACTGTCCAATGACAAATTTTGGAGATGTAATTTCATCCGATTCTTGATATTCGTAGTTGAGAAGTAAACAAACACAAATTAACAACGGCATATAAACATTTTTTTTTTAAATTTAATTTTGTTTTTCCTACTTTTACCCTTTTAAATACTTATAAAAGAGATTGGGGTGCATGTTGGTAAAAATAATAAGACAAGGTGCATATTATAAAACAGTGCATGCATTAGGGGTGCAAAATGCGAATAATTTACTTTACCCGATTACTTAATTGACCATAGAGTATGAAATTTTAATTTAATCTCTATGCAAAAGAAAATGTAGGAGAAAATTAAAATAATTGTTAAAAATGTAGTTTAGTAATAAAATTTACACCAAAGTTTAAAGATAATTAATTAACTAAATTTTGAATTCTCGAAATATGCGAGTTCTTTGAAATGATCATATACTTTACTAAAAGCATGAACACTCAGTTAAAAATTTAAAAGACGAAAATATCCTCGTAATATTAATGGTCGCTTATACCCTTATATTTTAACACTAAAGTTTCTCTCGCAAACCGATGGTATAGTATGATAAGCTATCTCTTGCGAACTATTTTTTCCGTTACCAACCATAAATGAACAATTGGGAATTAGAGGAGCTACAGTTAAGAATACAATATGAGCCAAATTCTCTTCAACGCATATTGTATTTCAATAGTCATTCTTTATTGATGTACTTAATGGTGGACAAGAATTATGTTAGAAAACGGAAGTATTAAAATTAGATCAGTATTAATAAATTAGTGAATGTCACTTCTGATTCTTGAATTACTGCTACGGAGTACAAGTATTAACTATAACTATATTTCTCTTCATATTCTTCCATTTAGTAACGTAATTAAAAAAAAGAATTATACTCGATTCTTATTTCTCCCATTTTGTAATGTAATTCAAAAAAGAATAAACTTCTACTCTATTCTTGAACTAATTCTTTACCTACGATAAATAGCTATGGAAGGGAGTGTCAATAATGTTGGAAACTCCCCAGTCCTAATTACTGAAACGATAAAAGAAGAATGTCTTAGATATTGCTCTTCGGTTATGTCTGTCTCCTCGGTTCGGTTACCCTTTGTGATTGAGTTTGTTCCTAATGAGTCTCATATTTCTGATTTCTTAGTTATGTGTTGTGATTTCTTGGTTCATGACTCATGTTGTCATTTGTAGTGTAAGCTTAATTTCATTTGTAGTGTAAGCTTAATTTCAAACGTCAAAGCAAGACAAGCTATATATGTAGATAAGTGGATAGAAGAAAAGGAGTGAGGACAAAGATGAATGATTGTACTTGTGATTGTTTACCCGCAAAACGGAACAGTTGAATTTATACATGATTTTTAGACAAGTGGACTAATTTGATCCTGAAATAATATAATAATTAAAGAAATGTACAACACTTAGTCTTAAAAAGTAGATGAAATAGCAGAGACGACAGTTCAGGGAACAAGATTCCTGTGCATAGCAATGATGAGATCAAAAAGTGAAAAAGTAAGATTGTATTAAGCTTTGTATAGAATATATTGTAAGTTTTGCCAGAAAATTCATGTCCTTTACAATGATAAATGGGTTCACTATTTATAGTTGTGTCTAGGAAAGGAGGTCCTAGAATTGTGTCCTCCTTTAGTGTTAATTGTAAGGATCATTGATGAAGATGTAACGGCGAATATAAATGCCAAATTCTCTGTAACAAGCTGTCGCTCTTAGTGCTACAGAATATTCCTTATTAAATGCTACCGGGCGCAGAGCATTTAATACACCTTTATGAACGTTATCTCTTCCGGTGGCAAGCGAAACGGCTTCGTTTAGTCTTTGGCCATCCCCGTCTTAGGTTCCACGTGTCTTTCCTTTAGATGACCACGTATCATATCATATTTTTACCCTATACAGATAGTCCCACTGCTTTCCGGTGACATGATTTTGTGTTACCGGAGAGTTGGCAGAAACACTTTTTTGGCGGGAATTACTATAATTCTCTCTAAAGGCTTCTGACGGTTGATTAGACGCACGTCTCTCCGCATTTAATGCCCCGAACACACGTCATCCCACGATTCAGCACATCTTTTGCCGATATCGAGGTAATCATGACCATGAATTTAGTCGACAAAATTTTACTTATACGCATCATTCTTTTCCTTTGCACTTCATAATTTCTCTAGCTTTTGATTTGCATCTTTGTTCTCCATCCTTTCTCTAATTCTCTTCAAACAAAAACCTTTTCCTTCTTCTTTTTCAATGACTTCTTCTTCAAAATGTACCGGTTCTTCAAAAAGCAAGAACAAAGCTGAGGACCTTGCTCCTCCAACAGTAGGCTCCATCATCCCTAGAAGTCTTATTTCCACAAAAGACTTTGAAGAGAAATTTCATAATACTAATTCTCGTACATGGGTCGTTAGCAGGTATCCTTCTTCTATACGTCCTTCGAGCATTCCTGCTGTGAAGGAAAACTGTCGCTGCCATGACTTAGAAATTATCACTCCCGATATGTCGGAGCGAGTCACCCTTCCCAAGGAGGGTTTTACATATGTTTACACGTATCTCTTTACTTTTGGTGCATTTTCTTTGAGCGGGGGGAGCTTGATTCCGTGATTGCGGAGTTTTGCCTCCGCTAGCAAGTGTGTTTGACACAAGTAAGTCCTTCTGTATACAGGACGGTTGCTTGCCTTTGGCGTTTATGCCAGAAAACAGAGAGGAGCTAACCTTAGCTCATATGACGAATCTCTGTTCTCCCAAAATCTTCTGTGAGGGAAGGATAAACCTCTGCAAGCATGGCCACCATGCTTTGCTGTCTAGCATGGATGATGACAACGACCGTGGGTGGATGTAACGGTTCGTTACAGTCGCAACCAACGACAATGGCAGCAGTCCGACGATGTCCATCCCCCATTTCATGAACAGCCATGGGGACAGAACCGAATGTAAGGGTTCTATCGGTTGGTGTACTAGTAGTGCGTAGCATTGGCACTTATTACATTTTCTTACAAAGTCTATGGCGTCTTGTTCGATGCGAGGCCAGTAATATCCTGCCCGTACCAACTTCAGCACCAAAGAATGCGCCCAAGTGATTGCCGCATATCCCTTCGTAGACTTCTCTCATGACATAATTAGCTTCTGATGCTCCTAATCACCAGGCCAGCGGGCCTTGGAAGGATTTTCTATACAATTGGCATCTCTTGAAGCTATAACGTGCAGCTTGTGCGCGTAACGCTCGTGATGCTTTGGGGTCTTCGGGCAACTTCCCATGCTCGAGATAGTCGATTATTTCATTTCTCCAGTCCCAAACCAGACTAGTCGAATTTAGCTCATAGTAACCATCCGTATCCAGGACTGAGTTCATCAGTTGCACTACCGTCCTGAACTCCAATCCCTTTATTTCCGTCGATGATCCTAAGTTTTATAATGCATCTCTTCTGCGTTATCCTCCCTCGGGATAAGTAATTGACCATTCCAGAATTGTGCCAAAAAAGCATGGACCTTTACCATGTATTGTTGCATATGTTCTTCTTTGGTATCAAGGGTCCTATAGACTTGATTTACCACCAGTTACAAGTCACATTTGATTCCGATAACCTCAGATTCAAGTCACCGGGCCAATTCGAGCCCTGCAATCAAAGTTCCATACTTTACTTCATTGTTAGTTAAAGGGATTGTTCTAATGGCTTGCGTTAAGGTTTCCCCCGAAGGCGTGATTAAGAAGACTATTCCGAGTCCGGACCCTTTTACATTGGAGGCCCCGTCCGTAAATAAGGTCCAAACCCCCGATGTCGATTCCGACACCATTACTACCTCCTTGGTTGCCAGAGTCAGTAGTCCCGGACTGAAATCAGCCACGAAGTCAGCCAAGACTAGCGACTTAATTGCATTCTTTGGTTTATATTTTAAGTCGAACTCACTCATTTTGACGGCCCATTTGGCCAATCTGCCCGAGAGCTCGGGTTTATGGAGGATGTTTCGCAAAGGGAAAGTAGCAACCGTAGCTATCGGGTGGCATTGGAAGTAGGGCCTCAGCTTCCGAGCGGTGACTACGAGAGCAAACCCCAGTTTTTCCAAATGTGGAGCGAGTTTTTGCTCCCATTAAAATTTTGCTAACGTAATAAATGAAAAATTGCGTACCTTCATCCTCCCGGACTAAAATCGCACTTACCGCAACTTCTGAAACCGCGAGGTAGACTAGCAATATTTCACCTTCTTTTGGTTTTGAGATCAATGGAGGGCTTGATAAGTACTTCTTTAGGTCCCTCAGAGCCTGCTGGCACTCCGGTGTCCATTCGAAATTATTTTTCTTTTTGAGTAGTGTGAAAAAGCGATGACATTTTTTCGATGACGAGGAAATGAACCTGCTCAAAGCTGCTAATCTTCCTATGAGCCTTTAGACTTCCTTTACGTTCGACAATTGATCCGGGATATCCTCTATGGCCTTGATTTTGCCGGGGTTTACCTCAATTCTCCTTTGTGAGACCAGAAATCCCAGAAACTTACCAGCACTGACCCCGAACGCGCACTTCTCGGGATTAAGTTTCATGTTATGTTTCCTCAGGATGTCAAATTTTTCTTGCAAATGCTTAAGGTGGTCACCTGCATTCAAAGACTTAACGAGCATATCGTCTATATAAACTTTCATAGTCTTCCTATTTGCTTTTCAAACGTCTTATTTATGTGCCGTTGATAAGTGGCTTCAGAATTTTTCAACTTGAAGGGCATGTACCGAAATTCGTTATAAACGAAGTCTTTTCCTGATCTTCTGGGTTCATCTTGATTTGGTTTTACTCGGAATAAGTATCAAGGAAACTCATTAGCTCGTGCCCTGTCGTGGCATCAATCATTTGATTGATATTTGGCAGAGGGAACGAGTCTTTGGGGCACGCCTTATTAAGGTCCTTATAATCTATACATATGTGAAATTTATTGTTCTTATTCGGAACTACTACTACATTGGCCAGCCAGTCCGGATATCTTACCTCTCGGATCGAATCGATATTAAGCAAGCGGGTTACCTCTTCTTTGACGAATTTATTCCTTGCCTCGGCAATAGTGTGTTTCTTTTGTCTTACAGGATGTACGTTGGGATCCAAACTCAGCTTGTGCACGACTACTTCTGTCGGGATACCTGTCATATCCTTGTGCGACCATGCAAAATAATTGGCATTAAATTTAAGAAATTCAATCAAACCAGACCTGAGCTCCGGGTGCAGTCCTGTCCCCAAATGGAATTTTCTTTCTAGGAATTTTTCAAACAATGCAACTTGCTCCAGTTCCTCCGCTGTGGACTTCGTTGCGTCCGTCTTTTCTGGAACTTGGAAATATCTCGGCACCTAATAATGTTCTGATGACTCTGCTTTCAGGCTAACTTCTTCTAGCTCGGGAGTAGGTGCCGGTTCCTGTAATTGCTATGCCTTGTGCCCCTTCCCTTTTCTACTGGAAACCAAAATTGCATTTATCTATCTTGCTGCTGGTTGATCACCTCTTATCTGCTTGATTTATTCGGGCGTAGGAAACTTCAGCAATTGGTGATATGTTGAGGGTACAGCTTTCATCTAGTGTAACCATGGCCTTCCCAGGATGATATTGTATCCGACGTCACCACCTGCTACTTCAAAGAGAGTTGTTTTCATTACTCCTTCAGCGTCCGTGAGCAGCAAAATCTCTCCCCAGGTCGTCACGCTTGCAAGGTTAAATCCAACGAGGAGCTCTGTTGCGGGAATAATGCTTCTAGTGAGTTTAGCTTGCTCCAATACTCTCCATTGTATGATATTATCCGAACTTCCTAGATATACTAGAACACATTTAATATTAAAATCCAACACATATAAAGAAATTACCAGTGCATCGTTGAGTGGTAACAGCAATCCGTCTGCGTCCTCCTCCATGAAAGTGATATCGTCTCCCTAGAGTCTTTTACTATGAGTTATCGATACTTTCGTCATCTTCGCTGCCGAAAAAGTGACACCGTCAATCTCATTCCCTCCAAAGATCATATTAATCGTTTGGCGTAGGGGTTCTTCTCCTGCTTTTGAAGGTATCATATTGTCTCTGTTACGACCATAATTATTCTTAGCTCGGTCACTCAAGAATTCTCTGAGGTGACCATTCTTCAATAGTGTCACCACCTCTTCCGGGAGGTGTCGGTAGTCCCCTGTTTGGTAGCCGTTCATCCCATGGTATTCACACCGTAAGCTGAGATCCCTCTGGCTAGAATCGGATCTCATAGGTCTCAAGAATCGTGCCTCTTTAATGTTTCTCATGGCTGACACCAGCTCCACTATACTGATGTTGAAGTTATATTCCGATAACTTGGGGTAAGAAGGATCTCAAGACCCCGACGTCTCTTTATCCTGAAGTGATCTATTGTTTTGACCACGATCAGTCCCTCTGTTAACGGTGAGGTTGTTTGCTGCCCGGGAGTTTCTGCCACAGCCTTTGGTCCGCTCGCAAGGCAAAAATCGGCCCCTCGAAGTGCATTTGTCCGCGTCGTAGTCATTCTTTGATTATTCTCTGCTCTTCTCCTGTCCTTTGGCCGATGATGTAGAACCGACCTGGTCATCTTCGATCCTTATCTTTGACTCGTACTGATTGTGGACATCTGCCCAAGTTATTGTTTGAAACTCAAGCATGCTCTCATTCAGCTTCTGGGAAGTGTCTGAACTTCTCAGATTCAATCCTTTGGTGAATGCTTCAACTGCCCGTTCATCCGAGACAGCCGGGAGCAACATTCTTTCTTTCTGGAATCAGATACGAAGTCTCGTAATAATTCTAATTCTCCCTGTGCAAT
Source organism: Nicotiana obtusifolia (assembly GCA_002018475.1). Taxonomy (NCBI): domain Eukaryota; kingdom Viridiplantae; phylum Streptophyta; class Magnoliopsida; order Solanales; family Solanaceae; genus Nicotiana; species Nicotiana obtusifolia. The sequence continues at coordinate 44,393 of MCJB01024627.1, forward strand.
CCTTAATATGTCGGCCTTCGAGGCTTGTGCTTTTCTGGCCCCGGCATAAGCCTTGATAAAAGAATCCACGAGCATCTCAAAGGAATCTATAGAATGCTCGGGTAATAATGAATACCACGTTAGAGCTCCCCTCGTGAGAGTTTCTCCAAATTTCTTTAGCAACATAGATTCAATTTTGTGAGGAGCTAAATCATTTCCTTTTACCGCCGTTGTGTAGGTTAATATGCTCCTACGTGTCTGAAGTCCCGTCATACTTTGGCACTTCAGGCATTTTGAACCGCTTTGGGATTAGTTCTGGTGCCGCACTCGTTTTGTACGGCAATTGAGTATACTTCTTCAAGTCTAGACTTTTCAATAATGGTGGCGCGCCCGCGATTTGGTCCATGAGGGCGTTTACTTCCTTCATAAACCGTAAAAGTTCATTCTTGAACGGGTCGTTCTCGTTGTTGAGACCGGATCCGCTTCCCCAAGCCCTGTCGGAGCCAACTTCACCCCTGGGAGTGTTATTGTCGACTCTCTACATTGTTTGGTTTGCGGGAACACCAGGAGGATTTGGATCTTGTCTATTTTCATTATTCGAAGCCCACGATAGCGCCTGACGGAGCTGAAGCATCATAACCTTATCCTGCCGCGTGAAATGGCCTAGAATGATCGCCTGTTGCTCTTGTAGGACCCTCACCGCATCCACGACATGCTCCTCATCAGCATCATCGAGAGTTGTCTCCCGAACCTGTCGAGGGTTCTGCCTGTCATGCACGGGCGTGGCGTCATTCCCCTCATTGCAGGTATCACTGATTGAACCCTCGAAATGAGGTTGATCTCCTCAAATTTCAGGGTTGTGCGTGTTGTTAACAGTGTTATCTGCCATTTTCTGTGATTTTTTCTAAGACAAAATAATCAAATTACGATCAATTTAATTGCACGGATATCTAGGCCCCACGGTGGGCGTCAAACTGCTTACCCGTAAAATGGTACAGTTGAATTTATACGTGGTTTCTAGTCAAGTGAACTAATTTGATCGTGAAATAATTCAATAATTGAAGAAATGTACAATACTTAGCCTTAAAAAGTAGATGAAACAGCAAAGATGACAGTTCTGGGAACAAAGTTTTCGGGCACATCAATAATGAGATCAAAAAGCGGAAAAGTAAGATTGTATTAAGCTTTGTATATAATGTAGTGTAAGTTTTGCCGGGAAAAGTCATGTCCTTTACAATGATAACTGCGCTCACTATTTATAGTTGTGTATAGGGAAGGAGGTCCTAGGATCGGTCCTCCTTTAATGTCAATTATGAGGGTCATTGATGAAGATGTAACGGTGAACATAAATGCCAAATTTTCTGTAATGGGCCGTCGCACTTAATACTAGAGAATATTCCTTATTAAATGCTACCGGGCGCAGAGCATTTAATACACCTTTATGAACGTTATCCCTTCCAGTGACAAGCGGAATGACTGCGTTCGGTCTTCGGTCATCTCCCTCTTGGGTTTTACGTGTCTTTCTTTAAGATGACTACGTGTCATATCATTTTTTACCCTATACAATGACGAGAGAAAAAATGATAAGACAAGCGAGTATTGGCATTAAACTTTTAGAAGCTATTGAGTCAAATGTTGCTGGAAAATTAAGAAGAAGAGACTATACTCGGGACTTGTCAACAAGAAAAACATGATCCGAATAAGGTACTTGGATCCATTTAAAACATTCCTAACGTCTATAGCTAGAAAATACTATGTTATTGCTACAAATATTATTATTTTTATTTTATTGTTTAAAGACAAAAAAATAAAAATATTTTCGCTAATACAACTGTTTTATTTCTTAACTCCACTTAATTATGAATATAAAATTTCATGAGTATGGCTTAGTTTCCATTTATATCAAAGCTATTTTAATTTCAATCATACATCGTGCTCCAATTTGAAAATTTCATTGATGGTTAATAAATATTCTTTTTTGTATCAACACTGTAATTTTGCTATATCAAAGAATTCATTTACATGCTTACTTTGATGAATCAGGTTCTGACACGAAATATATATCAGACCAAATAAAACTTTTAATGCAGGCAACAAACAATTGATACCAACTCTATTTTCAATCCGGGCATGAATTTAGGTATAGTTTTACAAACCCTTTGCTATCCTTTATTAGGTTCTTCAAACGTAGGGTAACAATTAAAAAAATAATTACAATATCTAAAAAAGCGTGATGAACCATAAGATAGTCACTTATAAAACAATAAGAACATCATAGAATAAGCAAGCATATATTAAGCTCACAAGCAAGCACAAAATAGAGTTTGATATTATGTGCAAACGAACATGATCGAAAAAGTTTTTAAGTCTTAAGAGGCCTATTACATATACAGTAAATGTCAAGAAACTCTTTAAAAATTAAGATTGTCCTGCAATAGTGATGTAATAAAAAAATGTACACCTTTCACAATGAAGAAATCATTATGATAAGAAAATTATGATTCATTAATTTGAATTTATATTTTTCGCTTTAAATTTCATGTAATTCATTATAAATATATTTTAATATTATTTGTACCATTTTAAAACTACTTAGACATCATGCATCGCACGTATCTAAAAACGAGTAATAGCTAAATGGTGTCAAAATTTTACGTCTCAAAAAAGGGATGAGACAAGATACTTGGTGCATTTTAAGTCATATTAGCATCCATTTAAAAAGGTAACACGGCTCATTAATATGAATTTATCCACTTCATGTGTTAGTGATATAAAAAAATAATTATAAATATAAAAAAACTCCTACCTAGCGGAAAAAATTGTACTGTAACTGATATGGACATGCAAGTAGTTCCGAAAAAACAAGTCCTCCATTCGTCATAAACCCTCTCAGCACCTCATACCACGTGTTCAATGCCCTCTCTCATTTGCATGCAGTATCAGCTTTAGTGTTTATCTAATTCCTACACTACTAAATCTTAACCCACCCACCACCCAACCAAACTGCACTAAAAATCAACCCTCTTTCCCTCCTCTCATTTTTCTTCAGTTTTGTGAATTGAAGGAATTAATATATTGAAAAAGAGGTGATCGATTATAAAACGAATTAATGGAATTGGTGAACACAGTGCTGAATTTTGTGGTACCACCAGCAAGTTTGGTGATGTTGGCATGTGCATGGCCTGCTTTGACTTTCATCAACACATGTGAATGGCTTTACAACACTTTCTTTGGTGAAGATATGGAGGATAAAGTTGTTATTATCACTGGAGCTTCTTCTGGTATTGGAGAGGTAACTCAAAACTTCATCACACAACTCTGATTCTCTATATATATGTGATCTTTCAAGCAGGAACATATTAATATTTGGGATCAGAGATAGCACTTTCTTTTTCAATTTTCTTCTTAGTTTTTCTTTAACTAGTCAAACTCATCTATCTATGCTTTCTTCAAGAACTTAAAACTGCAAGCTATCTCGACTATAGAGCCAAATGTCAATTTAGCTTTCACTTCTCTTAAATAACAAACCTTATTTGTAGGTTATGTATGGAGTTAATTACTTTTAAAGCACCGTCTAATGAACATTGCAATAATTACGAAGACAAAATTTTGGCCACATTCAGCTAATTAATGACAAAAAACGTCTTTGAGAAACCTATGAACCAACGTGATTCATGTACACCCCTATTTTGCACAATGGAGGTTCATCTTCCATTTTCAGATTGAGCTACCATTGTCATTATTGGTCCAAACTTATTATGACCTACTAAATAGGATTTCTTTGACAATATTACCATTTACATAGGTTGTATTTGGATGCTTTTGCTAAAGCCCTTGTCCTTTTTATGCAAGAAGAAGAAAGAGTATTCCTTTAAAATCAGACATTTAGGATAACTTGGTCCTTCACCTAAAAGATACCTAGGTTGATACAATTATTTTTGTGTAAGTAGTTAATTAATTACTTGGGTGGTTATAGGTGCAACCGTGCAAGCAAAACTATTTTACACTTTTCTTCTCATTAATCTTTTGTGAATTGCTTCTTTGTGCATGAACTATATTTAAAAAGTACTAGATTCTTGATTTTGTTCTCTGTAATGTTAGCAAATTGCATATGAATACGCAAAGAGGAGCACAAATCTTGTCTTGGTTGCAAGGAGAGAAAATAGACTGTGGGGAATCCGCGAGAAAGCTAGGCAACTAGGTGCAAAAAATGTCCTGATAACGGCTGCAGATGTTGTCAAAGAAGATGATTGTAGGAGATTCATCACTGAGACTGTGAACTTTTATGGGCGTGGTAAGTCCAAGTAATATGTTTGTCTTGTTTTTATTCAAAATGTTATTAGATGAGGTTCCCTAGCTTTGGGCTAGCAACAGGAAGCTCGCCACTGATGTATTACAAGATTTTCATCTATTCGGATTCGAATGGACCAGGGTACTCAAGGTACATATGCCGACGCTTAAGTGATATGAACAAAGAAATTTTTGACAATTGAGCCGCCTTCCCTCTAACCATCCTCTCCTTTCTTTGATCCAGACAGAGATTCTTTATGTCTCTGTTCCATTGTGCATTATCACTAGGTAATTATATAGGCTTGGTCAACTTAAAACCTCTTTGAAATGCTATTTCGAGGATATTTCATTTCATTCCTTCAAGCAGAAATAATCAGAAGCAGATATTATCTACAGATGGACTCTGATTTTGTTGACTACTTACCTCTGCCTTGCTGGAACTATCCTACTTTCAAGTTTTTCTTTTTAACTCTGCCTTGCTGGAAATGAAGAGGTTTATTACTTATAGCATTTTTAATGGTGGTTTCAAATGTTCAAGTTTTCAGTTTCAAAGAGTGAATACTTTGCTGCTTTCGCTTAGAAATTTGTTCAACTGTGAGGAGCGCGTTCTAGTGAAATGGTTAGCTGATATTTTTTTGTTGTTCCATTATTTGCAGTGGATCATCTTGTGAACACAGTAAGCTTGGGACATACTTTTTACCTGGAAGAAGCCATGGATACAAATGTGTTTCCCATTTTGATGGTATTTGGAGTATCTAATTTGTTATCATCCATAGTTACTAATTGTTATAAATTCTTGTATGAAACCGCATTCGAGTGCTGCTAGTAACTCCAAATTCAGCTGTAACTTTGAAGTGTGAAGTTTTTCCTTCTTCTTAGGATATCAATTTCTGGGGAAATGTGTATCCTACCTACTTAGCTCTACCTTATCTGCGGCAAACCAGAGGCCGGGTCATTGTGAATGCATCAGTGGAGAACTGGTTACCCTTGCCAAGAATGAGCTTATATTCAGTAAGAATTGAACTTCATATGCAGACCTTTAAAGCTGCATTATTCTGCTTCTTGAGTCAACATTGTTGAGACTCCTCCATCTCCCCTTTGGCCAAAGAGTCGGAGTTCACAATTCACCTTAGCAAAGAAAGCATTTTGGTGGTATGCTTCTTTTCAGTTTCTTAATATTTCCCTTTTTTCTTTTGAATAGGCAGCGAAAGCCGCAGTTATAAACTTTTATGAGACCCTAAAGCTAGAGGTGAAGGATGATGTCGGGATCACAATAGCGACACACGGATGGATTGGGACTGAAATAACAAGGGGAAAATTCATGATGGATGAAGGTGCGGATATGCAGTGGAAGGAAGAAAGGGAAGTAAGATTCTCTTCGCTTTGTAGAATTGAAATTCTCTGTCTGCTCCAACACACTGCTACTATTTGCAAAGGTCCATGCTTTCCTTTTCAAAGCAGCAAAAAAGGACATGTCTGAGCTTTTTGATGCATAAAACACCCATGACTTGAAGCAGCAGAAACACGGTTTCTAACTGTTTCAATGTGTTAAGTTCACATGCTTTTCTTTTCCAAGCAGGACGGAATACGGAATACACGTCATAGATGTTTTCAGGCATAAACAACACTTGTATTTCAAAGCGGCTGTTACCCTGCACCTCACCCTTCCACTGTTGGAGGGGGTCGGTGACTTAGGATATTATGGATTATGGAGAAACTATAAACTTAAATGCCTCACTAGTTTTAATTTCTATAACTAGTAGTTGATACAAGGTTGTTGGAATGATCTACATAGGACTGTCTATTTTACAGTTGGGAGTTGGCTCTTTGCAGATTTAGGATTGTATGCTACAAGAAAACTGCTAATTACATAGGGATTTTTACCATAGAAATTACTTGGGGATTCTCATGCGGAAATCTAAAAGTCCTAAATTCTTAAATATATTACATGGGTAAATGGTAGATATTTCCCTTGTCATTTATGAGGATTTCAACTTCAGTTTATTTTTATATTTTAGTACTGCCTTTTTTTGGGTAATTTCTGGTAAGCTGTTATGTCCATCACGTTACAATGTTTGTATATGCCTTTGGATTTAAGGTTCGTGCATCCGGAAGTTCAGTGGAGGAATTTGCAAGGTTGATTGTAGCGGGGGCATGTCGTGGAGATCCATACGTGAAATACCCAGGCTGGTACGACATTTTCCTTCTCTATAGAGTCTTCGCACCAAACGTCCTCCAATGGACATTTCGGATGCTATTTGCACATCAAGGTGCTAGGAAAACTTCCTTTATTGGAACGGGAAGGCCTCTTCTAGAGACATCCCCATCCTCGTCTCCATCACCAGCCTCATCCTCTCCTCAGAGACTCGGAGGCCCTATCGTAATGCAAGATCTGCAGAAACTGGAATGAAGATACGTGTCATTACTTTGATTTCTGTGGGTTATGTTCAGAAATGTTTATTTGTCAAGATTTTGTGCAAACCACTGTAAGATGATCGTTTCTACTCTCGAGCTGAATAAACGAATAAACTTGGTTCCCGTTAAGTTCTTTTTGGTGCTTTAACTCATCTTTAGAGTTAGATGAAGCAGAGTACAGTGATACCTTTATTTAAATGAAGACCAGTTTGATAAATGATGTAGTTGTGATTATTACCCAATCAGGATAAAGTAGTAGGATAAATAGATAAATTGCATGTGTGTGGCTAGCTCTAGAAGGGTGTCCAAAATATAGTTTTAGGCATATTGTGGAATTTGATTCTATCTTAGTTGTGAATGATTAGTTTTAATATTGTATCTATCTTGTATGCGTACAAGAATGCTTTGGATATTGATTATTGACTGCGGGCCCACTCAAAGTACTGATGAACTTTAGATTACAAAGATACACAAAACCCGAATAAGTTTAAACTAAGTACTTTGATCCCCATTATTCAAGATCATCAAAATTCTTGAAAACCAACCGAACTTGAGTAGACGTGTAAAAGGAAAAAGGGTGCCCCTTGGGAGACAGAGGAACTCAGGGATGTGCCCTTTTTGAAAAGTTTTAATTCTTTTACTTTAGGCTTTCGGTATTCAAAAATTTAAGGAGTTCTTTATTTTCAGGCTGACGAATGTGCTTCAAATATCAATATAGATAATCTTCAACAGAAATGCTGAGAGCTTCACTTTGCCCATTATTGTCCACACTTTGACAAACATGACCATTTATTTCTTGTTGACCACCTTTTACAGTAGGGTAACTTGTAACCAACTTTGCATCAATGGCCATGCCAGCATCTGAGGCCACCTTTTGCACTGACCTCGGTGACATTCCACGTTCAACATTAACCGGTAACATAAATGAGAAGTTTAATTTATCTAATGACAACGACGATTCTCGGAGACAATAATAGGCTATGTCATGTGCAACAGCAGCAGCTTCTGGAGTTGTATAAGTGCCTAGCCAAAGGCGTTCACTGCTACCTGGAACTCGAATTTCTGACACCCATTTCCCCCATTTTCGACGCCGAATTCCTCTGTATTTTTTCTGGTGTGCACTTGTGCTGCTACCACCTTCATCTGAGCTGCTCATTTTGTGTCAAATTTTGTAACAAAAAGGTGTTAAGTTTGCTTTGATTCGTTTGAAAAAAGTAGTGTTGGTTATTTATAGGTTGAAGATTGTGCAAGTCAAAGGCTCTTTAAACGAAGCATGTGGACATAGAATAAGCACTAAGGTCAACGGTCAAATTAAAATGGGAGTATGCAAGTTGGAGCAAAATAGACTAGTTTATATCCATTTAAAGGGGCAAATTATAAGAAAGAGGAAAAAGAAAATCAAAATTAGATTATGGAGATGATGGAAATTTATGGCACAAGAATTTATTGCACATACCGAGTTTTGTGAAATAAATTATCAAGAAATGCATTAAAAAATTAGATTACTATACAGTTTGTGGACTATAATGCAAGAAATGGATGGATTAGAACACGATCAATAATAATTACTGGACTATTATATTATTATCATCTTCTTAAAATCCAGCTATATACATGGTGTATCATAACACGCATGTACTCCTATTAAATTGGACATTTCTTTTTTCAATACGAGAATGTGAAAAGATATTGCTCCTACATTATATTTGTGACCTGTTTTCTTGGAGTTTAAGAATTGAATAATCTTTCGATTCGGGAATTCTTTTTTCTGAAGTTAATTTGGCTAGTTAATCGCCACAATTTTAAAAGTATTAAAGAAGAAAAGGAAAAACAAAAAGGACAACATATGCTAGATATTGTACCTTGTTATCTTCTAGAGTTCCATTTGTTTTTAGTAAGTCAATGGTGTCAATTCAAGTATGGGAGTCAACATCTCGTATATCATCATCCGTGACGTCATGAATTATTTATGGGGCCAGACTTATAGAACGTGTTTCTTGTTCAAAGGGGAAAACAGGTGGTAGGACATGCATTAGGGTAAAACGGAGCTATAATTTAAACTTTATAGGTTAGAAGATTTTAGTTCTTTAAAATTATGATATTTTAGGTTAATTTTTATATATACAATAAAAATTTTAAGACAAATATAATTGGATTAAAATTACTGAATTTGATCAAACTCATATTAAACAAATCACTAGCTCCGCCCATGCATTAGGGGGATATATATATATATATTCTATGAAGGAGTTAATTCCTTCTCTTATATAATGTCTTATCGATCGTTAAAAAAATGCAACAACAAATATATATATATATATATATATATATATATATATATATATTCTGATTGATATTAATTCATATACACTAATAGTAATATTTTTACATTGTGCAATTTAACCTATTGTAGCAGATTATCTATCTTAATATTTAGCTACTATTGTTATTTATTGTCTACATTTATCATATAGTTTCATTGAGATCTACAAATCATCTACTATTAGTTTCCATATACAAACTATTTAGCAGAAAATTGTTATTCTACTCCTTTCATCTATATAATATATTCTAAAGGATTAACAAAATCTGAAGAGGAAAGGGTAGAGTTATTTCAACCGTAATAGATCACTATGAAAAACTAGAAATAACATATGAGATATTTCACGCTTCTAACATTATACATTTATTTTTCGAGCTAGTTACCACGTAGAAAACAAGAAATTCTTCTCTAGCAATAAATTCTTTTCGTGTTGTACAGTTGTAGTCTTAAGAGATAACGTGATTAATGTCCAAATTAAGGAATATAAACTAATAGAGTTAGTGTGGTAAACTTTACTGTGTTTTTCAATTCGAGACGAATATTTTACCTAGATGATAAAATACCAAATTGCAAATGTCGTCGAAGAATTCAAATGTCAAAGCTGAAGTAGGATTTGCATAAACTGAGGAGGATTCAAAAGCAGTGGCTATTGATCCACCGAAAAAGGGTCGTAGATATTTAAATTTTATTGGATTTAAATTCATAAAATTATTTGGACTGTATACTTTAAAATCAAGGTATATTAGTCCAAATAAATATTATGTACTAATATAATTAGATTAATTTCAAATACATATGGGTTAAATAAATGAGTCCAAATTTACTGCGCTAGCCCATTCGATTTGGCTACAAATGATGAGCCCACTTCATTAGGCCTAATATGCCATCTTCCTAGAGACCCAGTTTAGTGCCACGTGTCAAATGATGTGGCACGCCAGGTGAAACGGAAAAGCCAATAGGATCATGCCATGTGTCAAAATGACAAGGCATGCCAAGTCACATTAAAAGGCCAATGAAATCGCGCCATGTGTGCAAGTGACATGTTCTGGCCAATCAAATGCGGCCTTGTCACACTTCAATTTGATTGGTCAGAAAGAGTTTGTTATTATCATAACTCTCCTCTAATAACTATAAATAGGGGCCTTCATAACCCAGAAAACGCACCAGAAGTTATAACAAGAAGCAAGAAAGAGCTCGTGGATCAAACACTGCAAATTCCTCCACAAGCTTCAAGCTTCAAGCAATCAAGTCCAAGTTCAAGCAATCAAGATCAAGCTCAAGAATGAAGAACAAATCAAGTTCAAGCTCAAGCTCAAGAATGAAGAACAATCAAGATCAAGCTCAAAGGCCCTTGAATTTATTTACTATTAGAAAGAAGAATCAGAGGATTCATAGAGATTGTAACACACATATATTTGAAATAAAATACTACGATTGTTGCAATATTTTTCGGCCTTGATTTTATTTTCTCGATGCAATTTATTGTCTACATATTCTAGCACACCCACTGGGACAATCTCTACCTCTCATCTCAACTTTTCAATCACCAAAGTTCAAGAACATCAAAATGGCTTCAAAGAAAATCAACTCCAGATCAATTTTCACTAAAGCTGCTAATTTCAAGTTCTATGCTGATGTAGAAAACAACCTCAATATTACCTTTGGAAGATTTGGTCCGGTTACAAGGAGCAAAGTAAGCTTTTTAGGACAACAAATACTTCAAGTGTCATCCACATCAACCCCTGTTGTCAGATCTTCATACTCAAAAGGAACATGATCCTCTACAAGCGTGACCCAAAAAATGAACGACGTCGCTGAAAGGATCGAAAAGGTTCTTGCTCAACTTAGTTTATCTAAGTCCAAGAAACCTTTTATGCAAGCCGATAGTGATGGCTTGAGCAGTGGATCTCCTCTAGTCTCCATTAATGTGACCTCTAAGCTCTATCCCAGCAATGATCTATATTATTCTTCATCCTCTACGACGATCATGCAAGCAATGGTTATTGAAGCTTCTACCGTAGAAGAACAACTTGATAATTTGACGAAAGTAGTTGAAAGCCTATCAAAGCGCGTGCAAGATCAAGATGCTAAACTTTCCAAGTTAATAAATACATTGGATAGCATAGTAAAGGGAGAATTCACACAAACGCCTTTAAATCTTCAAAGATCACAAAAGAAAGAAGACTCCTCCAAAAAGCAAGCAACGACAACCAATGAGATTTAAGTCTCCGCTGAAGGTCTAATTCCCGTTGAGAAATTAAAGGACTTCATCATGGAGGCTATCAAAGATAAGCGTGATTCGTCCAAATTATCTCTCACATATGCAAAGCCCTACATGCAAAGAATCGATAACTTGAAGATGCATGTTGGTTATCAACTTCCTAAGTTGCAACAATTCGACGGCAAGATAAATTCGAGACAACATGTAGCACACTTTGTTGAAAGTTGCAACAACACTGGAACATATGGCGATTATCTTGTCAAACAGTTTGTGCGATCTCTCAAAGGTAATGCATTCGATTGGTACACCGATCTCGAATCTGGTTCCATCGATAGTTGGGAGCAGTTAGAGCAAGAGTTTCTCAATCGTTTCTATAGAACAAGATGGATCGTAAGCATGATCGAATTTACAAACTCTCATAAACGAAAGGATGAGCTAGTTGTTGACTTTATCAACCGCTAGAGGAGCTTATGCCTCAACTGCAAAGATCGCCTTAGCGAAACTTCTAGCATCGAAATGTGCATTCAAGGCATGCGTTGGGGTATTCTCTATATCTTACAAGGCATAAAGCCCAAAACATTTGAAGAACTAGCAACTCGTGCACATGATATGGAATTGAGTATGGCTACAAGTGGAGATCAAATGTTTCCTGGCTTTGAGCCTCATAATGAAATAGAAGCAGAGGATGCTAAGAATGGGGGCAAGTATTCATCCGAAGATGAAGCTGAAGAGTCCATGCATGTTGCAACGCTCCTTAACGCATGAGCCTAAACTGCAAGTTATAATGCTCCTCAATGCACGAGCCTAAACTGCAAGTTGTAGTGCTTCTTGGCACATGAGTCTGTATTATATGCGACGAAGCTCCCCAATTTTGAACTAAATATTTAAGACGTAAAGCTCTTCAAATTCGAACAAAGTGTTTAAGTTTCAAAGCTCTTCAAATTCGAGCAAAGACTCAAGCCGAAAGCTCTTCAAAGTCGAGCAAAGACTTCAAGTCGCAAAGCTTTTCAAATTAGAGCCAAACTTTAAGAGGTAAAGCTCTTCAAATTTGAGCAAAGTCTTCAAGTTATAAATCTCTTCAAATTCGAGCAAAGACTTCAAGTCGCAAAAAATTTCAAATTAGAGCCAAACTTTAAGATGTAAGGCTTTTAAAATTTGAGCAAAGTTTTCAAGTTGTAATGCTCTTCAAATTCGAGCAAACTGTTCAAGCTGCAAAGCTCTTCAACTGTGAGCTAAATCTTCAAGTAATGAAGCTCTTGAAATTCGAACGGAACTTCACATTATAAGCTAAATCTTCAAGTTGCAATGCTCCTAGACGTACGAGCCTTAACTGCGTGTCATGAAGCTCTTCAAATTTGAGCAAAATCTTTAAGTCGCTAAGCTCCCTAAAATACGAGCTTAAACTGCAAGTTACTACGCTCCTTGACACATGAGCCTAAATTGCATGTTCCTACACTCCTGGCCCGCATGAGTCTAAACTGTCTAAGGCCCACCAAAAAAAATGAGTCTGCTAGGTTGAAAACCTCGAAAGAGGCAGCCAACGCAAAAATTAGGACATAAAACAATAAAAAAAAGTCCGCTAGGTTGAAAACTTCATAAGAGGCGGCCTAGGCAAAAGTTAGGACATAAATAATAAAAAAAATAATCACCTATTCTGAACTACGGTATGACTTGATCCTCTTCACCGAGGTACGTAGGCAGCTTAGAGTTTCATTCTGAGTTCAGTCGCATAAGTTCAAAAGATATATATTGCCCCAATCGTTGTCCAAATGAAGTGTGATGGAAGTTATTCATTCAACCAACACTTGAAAATCGGGCTGAAATATCATTCTTCTGTTGAACTTTGGATCTCATATGACTTAGAGGAGCCTCCATGATAAACCAGTGTCTTCAATGGGAAGATTAATCTCTTAAGAGCCTACCAAGTATTTGCACTGAAGTTCAGGGATTCACTATGTCTTCATGTTTACCAAATGTTTAAGTCCTCCGGTCTTCAAGTTCGATGCTCTTCAAATTGAAATATTTAAGCCCTCCAAGTCTCCAAGTTGAAGTCTTTAAGTCCATCGGTCTTCAAGTTGAAGTCTTTATGTTCGCCAGTCTTCAAGTTTGCCGCTCTTCAAGTTGAAATATTTAAGCCCTCCAAGTCTCCAAGTTGAAGTTTTCAAGTCCGTTGGTTTCAAGTTGAAGTCTTCAAATTCGCCGGTCTTAAAGTTGAAAATTTTAAGCCCTCCAAGTTGAAGTCTTCACGTTCGCCGGTCTTCAAGTTCGTCGCTCTTCAAGTTGAAATATTTAAGCCCTCCAAGTCTCCAAGTTGAAGTTTAAGTCCGTCGATCTTCAAGTTAAAGTCTTTAAATTCCTCAGTCTTAAAGTTGAATTGTTTAAGCCCTCCAAATCTTCAAGTTGAAGTCTTCAAGTCTGCTAATTTTTTCAAGTTGAATTTCAAAAGCCTTCCGCTCTTCAAGTTGAAGTCTGCAAAATCCGCCAAATCTTCAAAGTTTTTCAAGTGTTCAAGTCGATGTCGTCACGTCTACGAAGTCTTCGAGTTGAAGCTTTCTAATTTTCCAACCTTAAGGTGGACATTTAAGTCCCTTTGCACCTTAAATTGGCCTCTTCGTAGGTTTCTCCTTAAAAGGAACTATACTTTTCAATCTTAAGGTGGGCATGTAAGTCTCTCTGATATCCGGGCCACCTTGAGAGTAATCTCTCTGATAGTCGGGCGGGGATGAGTAGCCATCCCTTCACACCCTAAGATTGTCTTCTTTATGCATGGATCATCTTGTTAAACAAAATCATATCCTTCTTGCTTGACCTAAAAAAAGAGAGAGAAAAAGAAGACGACAAAATCGGAAACAAAAAAAATTATACCTGTCAATGATTCACTTGGCTAGGCTTGTGAGCTACAACTGATGCCAATTGAAGGGAAGGCATGGCTCTAATTATAGAGCTTCCAAAGACGCTAGTCGATGGATTAATTGCGATGTGGGAGGAGTAATAGTTAGAGTCCAACATGACTTTGTTATCCTAATTCAAGTTGAAAGGAGAAAGCTACGGGCAGCTACATACTGCATTTCCTAGAAGGAAACAATTAATTGGTATGGAAAACAGAAAACTAGCCGTGATTGGAACGAATCCTTCTGATTTAGAAAAAGATGGATATGTTGTAATTAAGGGACTCTTTTTCTAATTAAGAAAAAGTGAACATCCTTGTTAACATGAGATTTGAGTGCAGAAGGACTACGGACTAGGCTTATTACTAATCAAATACTATTATGGGATCCAAGAAAAATGAAAACGTGTCTGATATACAAGTCAAAAGGAATGTGACTCATTTTTCTTTCTTGAATAAGAATTATAAAGGTGTTTAACAAGGATAACACCTAATTACAGCTATTGAACTGAAAAAAAGGATTCCAAAACGTGAGAGCAAACTCTCAAGAAGAAAATGTGAACTCGTCTTTCTATATCTATACTTCAAGCCTAGTCTTGAAATGTTACAAATCTATACACCGACAAGTCTTGAAGTAGGGGACATTTGTAGATATTTAAATTTTATTGGATTTAAATCCATAAAATTATTTGGACTGTACTTTAAACTCAAGGTATACTGAAGACAAACTGCAATGTCCATACATAAGAGTGAAGGTAGCAAAATAGCAAATAAGAAAATGAAACAGTGGTCTCACACTAAGCTGCAGGCACACAATCTCCCAATTACACAAAGAACCACCAACATGAGCCTGAGATCAAAACAAGGCCTTACTAACATGTTTCTTAATTCTGCAGGCATACTGGTTGACCAAAGCAAAGCATGGCATCAACAAAAAGCCTATGGGAGACCAGGGGGACTAGGACAATGGCTTTACACTAACATGCTGCTACCCTTTGCAGGAAACACTGGCACAATCAAATCCACAATTTAGCACAATAAATTAGAAGTCTACATAACTGGTTTTTGCTGTTTGCGGGTAAGAAGAACTAGAGTATACCATTGCCAATGCAGCACCAAGTACAACTGCAACAAATGCTTGAGACCTCCACATCAACCTCTGACACATGGATTACCATGGAACAGCATCACACAAGTGACATACCACACACTCAGCCATCCACGAAACTCCAATCACACAACCTCAAGCACTCAACTCTGGACTTACTTTGACACCGCAGGAGCAAAACAGCAGCAGAAGAAACTCTTTCAAAGATACAGCAATTACATAAGGCAGCAACAACAGCTCAGTCTTCCATCCACCATGATCTACTCTGGGGGTCAGTCTATTACTGAGGAAGCAATGTGCAGCATCCCAAATGCTCTTCCCATTGCTACTTTGGCATCTAGACTGGACACCAACCACTTTCTACAATTCCACTACAAGCTCAAGCTCAATGCTAAATCTGAAAAGCCCAAACAAGACACTGCCAAACCAAAAGAACACAGATGCTCACTTCAACAAAACCACTGCCAGCAACAGAAGAAACTCAACAACAACAAACTCACCTCTCAAATACAACAGTCAAGGCAAACTCCAAACCTACACCAACACCACCAACAGCAAGCCCCCATTGAACTCAACAACTTTCACATCACTGCAGGTAGCTTGGTAAGGCCCAGATCATTGCTGCAATTGCAAGGTGTGGTATTAGCACTTTCAACGCTCAATCTCTTGCACTTACAACAATCATCATGGACCTCCCCTGTCACCATACAACACTGGAACCCAGTCAACACACAGCCACACAGGAACAGCGGCAGGAACAGGCAATCACTAAGCCAGCAGCAACCACATGGCGTAGAATCCCAACCAACAGACAGACAACAGAAGCAACACTCAGCAGCAAACATACATGATCACAGAGTCATAAAACAGCAATATCAGCACACAAATCAAAACCAATTGCTACCCCATCAGCAACAAACCAAATTCCAAAATAACAACAACACAAACACCAATTCCTCTACTGAACTCAGCATCTTCTACAACACTGTAAATAGCTTGAAATGGTCCAGATCATTGCTGCAGTTGCAAGATGTGGTATTAGCACCCTGGGTGCTCATTGCAACTGCAGCAATCATCATGGACTGCTTCATCTACAATGCATCACTGGGAACCATACAACACACATCAGTACAACAGCAGTATACCAAGCCATCAGCATTTACAAGACATAGAAGTACCATCAACAGGCTACCAAAAGAAGAAGCAAGAATCAAAAGAGAACAACATCCCCCACAGAAGCAGAAAGCAAATCAGACAACCTAATAGAAGACACAAGATATAGACACACACTCAACAGCAGCAGATTCAGCATACAAATCACCACTCCAAACCCAGAACCAATAGCAGCAATCAGACTACTGCCCACTCAACAACACAAACAACATTGTCATCCAATTAAAGGGTGGATCTAGATAGCCATCTTCAACTTGGCTTTGGCCAAAGCAAAATTGAAGATAGCTTGCATTTTTTTGTCACACTTTTGAGAACTCTAGAAATCATAGATAGATTTCAGATGTACATACAAGGGATCACATCCCTAAATCACTTAATACAAGGCTAGCCCATTCGATTGGGCTATAAATGATGAGCCCACTTTATTAGGCTCAATATGCCATCTTCCTAGAGGTCCAGTTTAGTGCCATGTGTCAAATGACGTGACACACCAAGTCAAAAGGAAGAGCTAATAGGATCATGCCACGTGTCAAAATGACAAGGCATGCCAAGTTACATTAAAAGGCCAATGAAACATCGCCATGTGTGCAAGTGACATGTTCTGGCCAATCAAATGCGGCCTTGTCACACTTCAATTTGATTGGTCAGAAAGAGTTTGTTATTATCATAACTCTTTCCTCTAAAAACTATAAATAGGGGCCTTCATAACCCAGAAAACACACCAGAAGTTATAACAAGAAGCAAGAAAGAGCTCGTGGATCAAACACTGCAAATTCCTCCACAAGTTTCAAGCTTCAAGCAATCAAGTCCAAGTTCAAGCAATCAAGTTCAAGCTCAAGAACGAAGAACAAATCAAGATCAAACTCAAAGGCCCTTGAATTTATTTACTATTGGAAAGCAGAATCAGAGGATTCATAGAGATTGTAACACTCAAATATTTGAAATAAAATACTACGATTGTTGTAATATTTTTCGGTCTTGATTTTATTTTCTCAGCACGGTTTATTGTCTACAAGAGTACAACATTTTCAAACAACTTTGTGTCGGCCATGAAATTTGTGGCACATGAATTTATTGTAACACCAACTGTACATCATTTATTACATTACCAACTGCATAGAATTTATTACAAAAAGGCAACCTTTGTCCCTTTGCTAGTAAACGCGTTGAATTTCCACCCTTAGGGTACCGACCTGCACCGACATAAAAATGTTAGTACTCCCTTATCTTAAAAAGATTAGATATGGATAGTCTGTGCTAAGCACGGGCCCAAGCCCAACTTAAATGCTTTTATTTTTCTTATTTCATCTTGGACTTGTTTGTTATTCTTACATTATAAGGTTGTGGCCATGTCTTTCGTTCATAATCCTCTTTTGCATTCATCAATTACAAAGAAGCATTATAAGCAGTACACTATTTTCAACGTAAAAGTTTTACCAACAAAAATCCAACTGTCAAAATATTTTCTAGTCAAATTTTATTGCACACTAATACATTATACTCTTAAGCTTTTTGCGATCATCCTTCAACAAAATTTGAGCAGTATGCGTCCACATAAGAATGGAGTATGATTAAACACATCAAAGCTAAGCTATAATTTCTCCATGGCAGAAACAAAGAGCTAAGGAAGGAGCATAAGATGTTATGGGCATGTCACCAAGAGCGAGTTGATAGAAAGGGCTGAAATTTTGAGAATGGATCAAGGAAATCCTGATGCTCCATAATCCTTTCATGTTGAACAGGCAATACTGATTCAACAAGGATATTATTAATGCAAATATATCTATCGTACATTCCAATGACATTATCAATACCTTATTTTCCTTCTTTATTTTTGGAGAACAAAGAACACTTTTCAATATCGGGAGTTGTGTAACGGCCAATTAGTTGACCAAATTTGTTGTCACTTACCATGCCAGAACTGGTCAAACTCATATGTGTGACTTACGTATCCTGGTAAGACATAAATTGAGGAGCTAATAATCTTACCACGTTCCTTGAAGAAGGATGTTATGATAACAAGCAGTTTTTATACCAATATAATGCTGCCTTTTTTTGAAGCTGTTGATGAAGACAATAAAATCAGAAGCACCCTTAGGAATATACACTAAATGATATATTGCACTCTTTTCTTTGCTTAGTATTCGAGGTATAGCACATTGGAGATTTGATAGAGAAGAAATTCAGCAAAAGAATAACAAAAGAAATGGCAGCAAAACTTGACTAATCTATGTAAAAACAAGAATATTCAACATTCTTCACAAGACACGATATCTTATGTCATGCTATTTTTGTTGGTGCTTAATTGAAGAATTTTAAGGAATAAATAAAAAGAGCGTTTACTAGTGATCTAGCCCAATTTCACACCTCAATTCAAGATTATGAAAACGGCCGATGCAATAATAGTACCTAACAAGAGTCGAGGTCGAATTCCGTAGGGAGCTATAGATGAGAGTTAGTAGTATATATCGTAGCGTGTGAATTTGATATCTAAATTTACTCTTCTACAAAATTTGGTTATTTTAAAGTCTAATTTAAACTATGATTGCAAGTTGAGAAATAAAACTAGGAGATTGTTTTTGTTGATTTTCAAATGTTGTAAAGAGCCTAGGGCTATGACCTTCACCTAGGTGTTTGCCTAATGGGATATAAACTTTAAAGCTTGTTTCATTGGTCGGGGTGTATTATAGCTATCAACACTCAATTACCCACTCAATACCTCTCAGTCAGAGAGTGATTTTTGCCCAATTTGGCTTTATCAAGTCCAAATGGGTATTGAACAAAACAGTTGATAAAAGCTCAAGTCGGGTTATTACTATCTCTAGGTTGAACCCTTTAATTGGGATTATTAATCTCTCGATTGACCAATTTCTTGTTAGCCAAGTTTTCCTAGACTAAATCTCTCTTTCTCAAGTAGAGACCAAGTCAAATAGGCATGAACTAATGTTTGCTACCATTAATTCCACAACTGAAAGCAAGAACAAGGCTAAATAATAAACACCAAACCATAAACAAGCATTAAATTAAACACCCATTAAGTTTACACACTAGGGTTGGGTCATAACCCTAGTGAAAATCTAGCTGCTCATGCTTGAAATTGAAGAAATAGAAGAAGAAATGACAATTAAACTCATATTGCAAGATTAAAAATGATAAAATCTATGTTAAAATAGCTCAATATATGAGAAACTACTAAAAGCATTAAAAGAAAACGGCTACTGTAGCAGCTGATGTCAAAAGTTGACCTAAAAATATGAAACTCGTCTATTTATACAGGGCTAGAAATTTCGGACAAACATGCCCTTTGGGAAGTTCTGCGGCCGCATAATTCTGATCTGCGGCGGCCGCACTACACTCTTTCTGCGGTCCGCTGATCTGTAACTGCAGCCGCACAATTCTTGTGCGGTCCGCACTTCTGGGAGATTTGGAATGCATATTCTCTGAACTTTGCTCCTGGCCCAGCTTTTGCAGCCACACAATTCATGTGCGGACCGCACTTTGCACCAAACTCTGATGGCTTTTCCTTCATAACCTGCGGCCGTAAATGATATTTTGCGATCTGCACTTCTGAGTTTTTGTGCCTTTTATATCCTTGAGTTCAGATTACTCTTTCTTGAGTTGGATTTCATCTCGGGAGTTCATCTTTCAATTTTTCTGCAATTAAGCATATTTTATTAGTTTACAAGAACACAATTAAACGCTTTTGGACTAAAATAAAAGCTAAAAGCTAAAAGGCGCTAATAAGTAATCAAAATCTACACTTATCAACTCCCTCAAACTTAAGTTTTTTCTTGTCCTCAAGCAAATAAATTAATTCCTCCTACCTCCACAAGTTAAGGACCATTCCAGCTAATCAAAGGTGAGTCATTCACACATCAATGTGGACCAATAATTACCCACTCCACTTATGAATTATCAACAAGGCAATAGGTAAACTTTCATGCACAAATAGTTCTAATGTGTCTCTTGAGCATCAGGAGTTGACTTCATTCATCAAGGAAGCTTGCTCTTTCATGTAGGTCGTTGTGGATCCCAAACTCCTCCTCCTCTACTCTCCGTTTTCCTATCTCACTTATGAATTTTAGCACTCAATCTAAGATTTGAGAAAGGCTCGCTCATCTCTCTCAAAAGAATGTCGCAAGTACTGCTTTAAGTACCATAGGTTTTCCCCTCATGTTGATCAACACTAATGTAAGCTCACTCGACTTGAAATCATGTAGGGCTTTTTTGGGAATGTAATGAAGGCTTTTGGACTAAGGTTGGATATGTTATGATAGGACGGGTTCATCTTTCCTTAAGCACTCCATTTTTTGTTATCGGCTCATGCTTTGCCAATTCTTTGAGGCATTTCTTTTCCTTGGGTGAACTAGAGAGACTTAACATCACTCTTTCTTGATCATGACATTTATTTTCTCCCTCTTTGATTTCTCCATGCTTTGCATCATTTTTTTTTTTTTTGAATCCCTTCAACTCTTCAACTTATTCACTTTCTTTTTTGCATCTTTCTTTTTGTTCTTTCCTTTTATTGCCTTTCCTTCTTTTTATTTTTTTTCTCTTTTTGTGCCTTGATACCTCTTTCAAGTTCCTCGTCTCTTCCCCAAACTTACATTTTAGCCAATTATTTCACAAGAGTGTTAAGAAAAGCTCGGATGCCAAGAGAAGGTCACCACAAAACAGGTAAATGCTTGTAACATGGTTATTAAATGAGAAAGGTTCAAGGCTCAAATGGGTTGACTAGGGATAACAACATTGGTGGACAATGGAAAACTTCAAGCGGGTCAAGGATATCCTACAATCAATTCTCAAGCCAAGCAAAACTTAAAATTTCGCCTAGAAACACATTCAGGGCAAGTTCTGGACCATTCGCACAGATACTTGGACTTGCAACAAAAACATCTCGCCTCTCATTCAATTGGATTGTTAAAGAGGATAAAGTCGAGGGCCCACCACGACCATATTCAAGATTGAAAACCACTATGGTTTGATTAAACCACTCAATGATTGCCTAAGTCAACACAAGAGTCATAAGGTCACTAACTAGAGTTATTTTTTCCAAAAATCTTGTTTTAAACCATAAGCACGTAGTTAAGTGTGTTGGTACCAAGTGAAGCATATTTGACTCTTCGAGCATGACTCAATTAGGTCTTTTTATTCATTACTACTACTACTATTACATAAACACCAAAAATGGACTCAATCCCTTAAGAAGGTTGTCACGACATCCATCGTTGGGAAGAGTCACTCAGTTCACACAGAAACTACAGTTGGAAAGAACCGTGGCATTACGAAAACCAAAGGCTTATCATCCACTAAAACATTAAAAGAAGCTATTAAATCAAAAAGAAGCTACTAATTCAAAAAGAAAACCAATTGGATCTCATCATCTTCAAGTCGGGGAGTGGCTGGGTTGGTGAACATCTTCAAGTTGGGGAGTATCAGCAGTAATGTCTGGCTTCTCAGACTTGCCAGCTGGTGTTGTAGGTGCTGAGGATCTAGGCCTGGGTGGTGGGGGTCTATCAGTATGTCAAATGGAATGTCTCCGGCTGCTGTAAGCTTGGTAACTTGTTGCTGGAGCTTGTCCACTGACTTCTTGGAGGCCTGGGACTTCCACATCTTCTTCACTTCCTTTCTCAGCTCCTCTATGACTGACCCATGTTGTACCAGAGTGGCCATAATGGTGTTCTAATTGTCCAAGAGCTTCTTCAAGGTTTCTTCAATTGTGAGGGGAATCTGGGGTGCCGGAATAGATGACTGTGCTGCAACATGACCGAATATGTCAGACAGCTTTACAGTAGCTGTCTGCATCCAGTTGTTGAGGCTCACCAGTTTCTGGGAGACTCGCAGTGCAGAGAGTGGAGCAGAGGGCATAGGCACCGGCTTCAAAGCCGAGATAGAAGGCACTGAAGCTGAAGGTGGGGGCATGGCAGCTGCACTGTCTGAAGACTATGCTGAAGTGGACGGCATGATGGCTGTCTTTGCAGCTACCACCGATGGCTCCTCAGACTGGCCCATGGTGGTAGTCGGCTGACCCTTTCTCTTAGGGTTGTGAGCATCCATCAGAGAATACCAAGAGAAGGGCTTCTTAGCGCGAACCTTCGTGTCAAAATCTCGCGGCTCCACCCATGCATCCGTAAGGTACTCAGTGATGGTGTTGGG
Organism: Nicotiana obtusifolia; assembly: GCA_002018475.1. Taxonomy (NCBI): domain Eukaryota; kingdom Viridiplantae; phylum Streptophyta; class Magnoliopsida; order Solanales; family Solanaceae; genus Nicotiana; species Nicotiana obtusifolia. The sequence goes on from MCJB01024627.1 coordinate 66,945, forward strand.
ATATGGGTAGGAGGTATCAGCTTGCCTGGCGACCATAGACATGTTGGCCGACATCATGGCACCTACATAGATCGGGTACCAGCCATAATGGAGGCGATTAGAACTGCCCGTGGAATAGGTAGATTTTTTTCATTTTGGCACTGGTCTAGTGTTCTGTATACGAAGGTCTGTCATCCCTTCGCCTAAGTTTAGGGTGTTCCGTTGGATAGGAACCCCTACTGTGATACATAGTGGTGGTGGCCTGGGGCTGCAAGAATCTCAACTAGCCATGAGCGAGCTGCATCACCCATCGCCAGCTTCTCCAAGTACTGTGCAGGCTCCACATCCTCAAACCTCAAGTAGGAGTTCAGTGTGTGCTGGTTGAATCACACTTTCAGATTCCTCACTTTTGTCACTTTGGTCCTTTTCTTTATGTGCGCCACATTGGCGTAGAACTTCTGGACTAGATACTCCATGGCGTCAACTACACTCTGGGTGAACCACATCCACCCTTTCTGCTCTCGGAACTGTCTCAATACTGTTGGATTATACTTGTCAAGATCTTTAAGTTGGAACTGTTGCTCAAGAGTGAGCGATCTCACCAGCCACCACCCACGGAAGCTAGTGAAAGCAGCTAGATTGACGAACCGGTCCTCCCAAACCTCTTTCTTCTTCGACCTTTCAAGGTCGGCAACTGTGGTATCTCCCCCTCGGCCATCATCCGGAATATCATCAACAGTAGGTGCCTCAAGGACAGGTGTAGAGGAGCACTCTGAAGCCTGACTGGCACTCTCCGAACCCTCAGAGGTGCTATGTGAGGAGGAGGCTCGTCTCGGAGTTAATACCTTCCCGGTGGCTGTGATTGGACAGTCGGCTGCTCTTGAACTGAGTCGCCCTCCGATGCTTCCCGAGATGGGGCATATGAACTAGATTCGGAGGGCTTTGTATTTCTTTCTCATCCGGCTGTAGCTTTCTTGGTGATTATCTTTTGGAGGGAGAGGGGTAAAGTACTTTTGCCTCGACCTCTGGAAGGTTCATCCCTCCCCTTTGACGTATCTCCACGACCTCAAGATCTAACCATTTTCTGTAACAAGCAACGACAGCAGTCAGTTGTAATTCAAGTGCAAACAAATAATAAACACACAGTGTAGAACATGCTTGCATGGTGGGGAAGTGCGTTATGCACAATTACAAATACGGCCACAGGCCGGGCTATGTGGACCGCACAATTTGATCTTGCGCCGCGGAACTGGAACTGCGGTCTGCATAATTATTAGTGTGACCGCAAAACTGGAGTTCGGTCCGCACTTTTATCATTGTGGTCACACATTAGATATCCCAAAATTGCCAACTCTCTGATGACAGAGATTAGGCTGTTTTACGGCCGCACTCACTTTTCTGCGGCCGCGATGGGATTTCTGCGGTCCGCACAATTTCAAGTGCGGCTGCAGAATCATGCTTGACCAATGACCCTTAATCTCAACTTCTGCGGGCCGCGCAATTTCTTGTGCAGTCGCAGATTTCAAAACAATTATGAGCAGAATTTCTAGGGTTTTCAATTTTTGCACAAATTCGACATGGTATTAACAATTAAGCATGAAAATCAATTCACCCATTCCCCATAGAGAAATTAGCAGTTGATCCAACACAATTTAAATCCCACATGGTAGTAAAATTGAAATCTATTGACAAATGGCCTAAAACCACCTAACAAAGTGTAAATTAAACTAAGAATTGAAAAATTCTACGAGTAATTGAAGCATACCGGATAGCAAGCAGTGCAAATGAGTGAACACATATGTTGATTGATTGTGGCAGACGATTTAACAGACGATTTCAATGCTTTAGGTTTTTAAGTGCTCAAAGAGGGAGAAAAAATGTACAGTAACCCTAAGTTTCCTATTTATACTGAACGGGCTGACTTGAGGGACAAAGTGATAAGTGCGGCCGCAAAATTCCTTCTGTGGTCCGCACTCTGATACTTGGGGGCTCAAATTCCCTTGCTGATCTGCAGTCCATAGAATTTGTGGTGCGACCATAGATTTTTGCTGTTGATCGCAAATTTTGATGTGCGGCCTCACTTTGGCCATTTCTCTGACAAACCAAACTTCAGAGAGTTTGCATTTTCCCTTTTCAAGTTGTGTTGTCCGCACTGTAATTGTGTAGCCGCAGTTCCCTTTTTGCTGTAGCGACCACAACTGTGCGGTCCACGTAATACACATGCAGTCCGCGCTTTTTTCACACTTAGCCAATTTTCTGAGCATAGTTCCTGTAAAGCCCGCTCATTCCTGCAACACACTTCAAATCCAGTTAGCACAAAAGCAACACCTATCTACAAAAGAAGAAAAGAAAAAGAAAAAGAAACATGGGTTGCTTCCCAAGAAGCGCCTGATTTAACGTCGCGGGCACGATGCAGATTACCATCATTTCAAGTGAATAACTACCACCATGTGGCCATCATCAACCTTTCCCAGATAATGCTTCACTCGGTGACCATTGAAGCAGAATACCTCATCATTTTTGTTCTTCCAGTCAATGCAAAAGGTGTCACACCCACAATTTCAAAGGGGCCACTCCATTTAGATTTCAGCTTTCCGGAAAACATCTTCAATTGTGAGTTGAACAACAAAACAAGATTGCCCACCTTGAACTCGTTGTTTTGGATGTATTTATCATGAAAGCACTTCTTTTTCTCTTTGTACAAGGATGACCTTGCATATGCATGGTACCGGAACTCATCCAATTCATTCAAATGTGCAACCCGCATGCTTAGCGGCTGCATCCCAATCAAGATTCCATTTCTTTAAAGCCCACATGGCTTTGTGCTCAAGCTCCATCGAAAGATGACAAGCTTTTCCAATCACCAACAGGTATAGAGACATCCAATAGGAGTTTTGAGAACAGTTCGATAAGCTCATAGTGCATCATCAAGCTTTTTTGACCAATCTATCCGGTTAAAATTCACTGTTTTGGACAAGATACTCTTTATCTCCTAGTTGGAGACTTTCACTTGACCGCTAGCTTGTGGATGATAGGGATTAGTAACTTTATGAGTGACACCATACTTGCTAAGCAAAGTGTCAAAAGCCTTGTTGCAAAAATGCAACCCCCTATCGCTTATGATAGCCCGCAGAGTACCAAATCTTGTGAAAATATTCTTCTTCAAGAACGCCACCACACTTCTCGCTTCATTGTTGGGTAGAGCAATGGCTTCAACCCATTTAGACACATTATCAACCACGACCAAGATGTAGGTGTTCCCACAAGAACCCATAAAAGGGCCCATGAAGATACCCCACACATCAAAGATATTTATCTCCAAAATAGTAGTGAGAGGCATTTTATTCTTCTTCGAGATTCCACCAACCCGTTGGCATTCATCACATCGCTTCACCATATCACTTGCATCTTTGTAAAGAGTGGGCCAATAGAAATTGCAACTTAGCACTTTAGCCACCGTTCTTGCTCCGGCATGGTGACCACCGTATGGCGAAGAATGGCAAGCCTCAAGAATAACATTTTGCTCTTCGTCCGATACACATCTTCTAATTACCCCATCCGTGCACATCCGAAAAAGGTATGGATCGTCCTAATAATAATCTTCACAATCCCGTTTGATCCTCTTCCTTTGATTTGAAGAGAACTCATCCGGGATGATTCCACACACAAGGAAGTTTGCTAGATCCGCGAACCATGGCACCTCCTTCATTGAAATAGACAAGAGTTGCTCATCGAGGAAAGAGTCATTGATTTCAAGGCCATCATGCGGCCTCCCCTCCTCCTCCAAATGACACAAGTGGTCCGCCACTTGAATTTCACTCTCTTTTCGATCTTGGATGTCAATATTAAACTCTTGAAACAATAGCACCCATCGGATCAACCAAGCTTTTGAATCTTTCTTGCTCATAAGATAGCGAAGTGCCGCATGATCCGTATAAACAATGACCTTTGCACCCATCAAGTATGACCAGAATATCTCAATTGCAATCACAATGGCAAGGAGCTCTTTCTCTGTAACAGTGTAATTGATGTGGGTATCATTCATGGTCTTACTAGCATAGTAGACCGGATGAAAAATCTTGTTGATGTGTTGCCCCAAAACTGCTCCAACCGCTACATCACTTGCATCGCACATGAGCTCAAAAGGAATACTCCAATTAGGAGCGGTGATAATGAGAGTTGTTGTCAACTTGAACTTTAACAATTCAAAGGCTCTCATACAATCATCATTGAAGTGCAATTTAGCATCTTTCTCTAAGAGCTTGCACAATGGGTGCACCACTTTAGAAAAATCCTTTATGAAAAGCCGGTAAAACCCCGCGTGACCCAAGAAACTTCTCACGCATTTCATTGAGGTTGGAGGTGGAAGTTTAAAAATCACCTCTATCTTTTCCTTGTCGACCTCTATGCCATTCTTTGAAATCTTGTTGCCAAGGACAATGCCTTCCTCGACCATGAAATGGCATTTCTCCCAATTCAACACCAAGTTTGTTTCTTCACACCTTGCCAATACTCTATCCAAATTTGCCAAGCAATCATCAAAGGAATCCCCGACTACCGAGAAGTCATCCATGAAGACATCAAGGTAGTCTTCTACCACATCCGTAAAGATCGCCATCATATACCATTGAAAAGTTGCAGGTGCATTGCATGAGCCAAATGGCATCGTCTTGAAAGCGAAAGTGCCATAGGGACAAGTGAAAGTTGTATTCTCTTGATCTTCCGGGGCAATAAGGATTTGGTTGTAGCCCGAATATCCATCTAGAAAGCAATAAAAGCACGGCCGGCCAATCTATCAAGCATTTAGTCAAGGAAGGGAAGTGGAAAATGGTCTTTCCTCGTGACTTTATTTAGCTTCTGATAGTCCATATACACTCTCCACTCGGTTACTGTTCTTGTGGGAATCAACTCGTTCTTATCATTTGTGACCACTGTTATTACCCCCTTCTTCGGGATATATTGCACCGGAGAAGTTCACAAACTGTTGGAAATGGGGTAGACAACACCAGCATCTAACCATTTGATGATCTCCTTTTTTACCACATCTTGCATGGATTCATTGAGTCTCCTTTGATGTTCAATTAATGGTTTGGAATCTTCCTCCAAGTTAATCTTGTGCATGCAAAATGCGAGGCTTATTCCACGAGTATCCGCCAAAGTCCACCCAATAGATTTCTTCCTCTTCTGGAGCACCGCCAATGTAGATTCAACCTGCACGTTAGTCAAACAAGAGGAAAGAATAATCGGTAAGGCCAAGAAGTTCATACCTGAGATGTGGAGGCAATGGCTTCAACTCCAAGATAGGAGGCTCTTCAATTGAAGGCTTTGTAGGAGGAGTTTTCCTATTCTCAAGATCCAAGGAAAGTTTTCGGGGTGCATAGTTGTACGACCCCATTCCTTGCAAAGAATTAGAACATTCCAAGAAGCCATCCATCTCGTCATCATCAAAATTTAGCAAGACGGCCTCCAACATATCACCCACATTAATCGTGGCATTTGTATCATCAATAATCACATCGGTCACCAAGTCTATGAAAGAACAAACTTCATTGCTATTTGGTTGCCGCATAAATTTGCACACGTGGAACACCACCTTTTCATCAAGTACCCTGAAAGTGAGTTCTCTGGCTTCCACATCAACAAGAGCCTTCCCCTTATCAAGGAACGGTCTACCAAGAATAATCGGCACCTCATAGTTCACTTCACAATCAAGAATAACAAAATACGCTGGGAGAATAAACTTATCAACACGAACCAATACATCTTCAATCACCCCCAACGATCTCTTCATTATATGATCGGCCATATGTAATCTCATAGATGTGGGTCTTGGTTGCCCAATTCCCAAGGTCTTGAAAATCGAATAGGGCATAAAATTTATACTCTCCCCAAGATCACAAAGAGCTTTAGCAAACTTGGCACTTCTAATGGTACAAGGGAATGCGAAAGCGTCGGGATCTTCCAATTTAGAAGCTATCAAATGCACAATTGCACTCACTTGATGAGTGACTTTGATAGTTTCGAAATTCATTAACCGCTTATTTGTAACCAAGTCCTTCATAAACTTTGCATAACCAGGCATTTGCTCCAAGGTTTCAACTAATGGCACATTTATCGAGAGACTCTTCATCATATCAATGAACTTTTTGAATTGATTCTCGCCATTTTTCTTGGCAAGCCTTCGAGGATATGGAGGAGGTGGCTTAGGCAATGGTCCTTAGCCTTTTGCACTAGGTTCCAGTATGTCAATAACATGATCCCTAGACGATTTCACTTCCTCTTGAGTCTCTTCCACCGTGTCATCAATATCAATCCGCACTTCATCATTTGCTTGCACCATATTTTTGGGGATCTCTTCCTCTTCAACCACTTGCTCATCATCCACAAGTTGCCTTTGACTTGAACCCACCTCTACCACTTCTTGTAGGAATGGCCATGGCATGCCCTGTATTCTTCTTACACTCTAGGTTCACCATCGTGTCACTTGGTAGTGCCCCCTTAGGACGAAAATTTAAAGCTTGAGAGATTTGCCCCATTTGAACTTCAAAGTTTCAGATCGAGGTGTTATGTAAATGTCACGACCCAGGCCGGAGGGCCGCGACGGACACCCGGACCCTACTTGCCGAGTGCCGAAGTACCTTTCATCCAACCTCTCTTATTATCTATAAGGACCAAAGAGGCTAGTATAAATAGTAAACAATAATCATAATCATCTTGAACTTTTCGATAATGACATGTACATACATATATAATATGGCCAACAAGGCTGCAATGCAAAAACTATATAACAAAATACATTTTCCGACAAGGCAATCTCACTATACATAAGTCAAACCCTTGCATACCCAAAATGCCTATGACAAAATGCATACCAAGACCACGGCAAGTCCGAAGGAGGGATCTTGCCAATATCCGCTGAACTAGGCAGCCTACTGTGGTGGGGGAGCCTCGTCTATGTGTCTGTCCGGACCTGCAGCACGACATGCAGCGTCCACAGATAAAAGGACGTCAGTACGGATAAAGTACTGAGTATGTAAGACAGGAACACATTATATAAGAACAGTAATATGCGTCGGAATAAGAAACATACAACCTGTACCATCTAAGTGCCTCTGAGGGCGACTGACCATGGAAGCCTGATGTGCATATGCATATACATGTATCCTTATATATATATATATATATATATATA
>MCJB01024627.1:91188-104752 GCA_002018475.1 Nicotiana obtusifolia
TATATATATATATATACACACACACGCCTCTGTGGGCCTCATCATCATCATACCCAACTGATCAGTGATTGCACAATAGGTGTCGTACCCAGCCGACTATAGCGCGGCTCGGTAGAGTAAAATAACTGTCGACTATAGCGCGACTAAGTAGAGTAAAACATATACATATGTATAGTTGCACAATAGGTGCCATACCCGGCCGACTATAGCGCGGCTCGATAGAATAAAATAGATAATGCATGCTGGACTAATAGGAATCACACTTTCTGAGCCTTTCAAAATGACGTAAGGTCGAAGAAACAACACACATCAATCCTTTCATAAGAGGGGAAACAATATAAGCACTCCTAGCTTCTAAGAGTAGAGCATCTTTGGGGGCTCGTTCATTGCATTATGTATAATCAGAGTCGTGCAAAAGAAAGAAAGGGACAGTCTCACATACCTTGTACACTCTGCACCACTTTCAAGCTATGCAACTGTCATATTCCTTAGTCTACAATAAAAGAAACGATTCTATCATTTATCCTCTAAGCGTCATAGCTATTATTAATCACAACCCTAAATTTATATGGTGTTTCTCTACACCCTTCTTCCTCCAAAACTCCACAAAAATAGTAGTAAAACATGCAGCCCAACAGCAAGCCAAAACAAAAACCACACCCAGTCCACTACCAGTAAATAACTTGAACCCACGGCTTCCGATCACTATCCCGTGAGTTCTTACATACATAGAACGAATTTCCAAGAATTTCCAGGAGAAAGGATGTATGAAGGAGAGCAGTAACTTACCTCGCCTGTTGGATAACTCAGCCATCTTACTTGGTTCTTCAACCTCCAGGTTTTACTCCCAATTAGGGCTTGAAGGAGAGGGAAAATTGGTTAGGGCCTTTCCTTAGTTCTTCAATCTCTATATTTCTTTCACCAATTAGAACTTGAAAGAGACGGAAATTGGTTAGGGCTTGTGTGGGATTTTTGAGAGGGGTTGCAGGGACTCTCTTTGGTTTTTAAGGTTTGAAAATAAGGGTGAAGTAACTGGGTTTATACTCCTTTTAAAGGTCCTCTCCTGACCGACTTTGGAACTTATATTCTTGTCCTTTAATTTGGCAAATAAGTGACGCACGTGCCTGTCGCCTACCAGTCTGCGATCGCATTTACGTCGCAGAACCAACATGCGGTTTGCATTCTGGACGCAGATCTCAGCTCAGAAATCTGTCTCATTCTGCGACATAGGAGTTCTGATTTGCGGTCCGCATTTTGGAAATGCGACAGCATACTGACCGCATTCCTTATGTAGATTTCTGTCCAGAAATTTGTTTCAGTGTGCGATATATTAGGTATGATATGCGGTTCGCATTTTAGAAATGCGACCGCACTTATGACCGCATTTCTGGCATTGATCTTTGTCCAAAAATCTGCCTTGGTCTGCAATTTCGGCGTGAGAAAATGCGGCTCGAGTGAGGGTTTTGCGGTAACATACCCAGCTTTGCGAAGCCTTTTGCTCTTTTCTTGACTTTTTGAACTCTTTTCCGGTTCTTAGGCCCTTATATGTAGACTATCTTACGACGCAATCTAATGTACGCAATTATGGGTTGTAACAGTAAAGCACGTTGGGCATCGGAATCGGCATTCTTCTCCATCATTTGCTTGAACATGTTCTCAATACGACCCATTTCATTGTTGGAAGAACTACCCCATGGGAAGGATAAGGAGGTGGGTTGATCGGTTGTCGAAAACCTGACCCCCAATTTCCTGGATTGTTATTCCACCCGCCTTGATTGTTGCCTCCCCAATTGCCTTGGTTATTGTTGTTATTCCCAATTCCATTGATTATTGCTTCCACTCTAATTGCCTTGATTTTTGTTGTTATTTCAATTGCTCTGATTGTTTCCACCACCCAAATTACCTTGGTTGTGAGAATTCCAATTGCCTTGACTATTTTGAGGTCTCCATGATTGTTGGCTTGGGCCTTGGAAGTTATTTCTTTGCCCTTGAAAGTTGTTCACATACTGGACCTCTTCTTCTTGATCATTATAAGAATCATCTTGATCTAATCCACTATCATCTTGCACAAAATTATTCACTCTTTGTTACACTTGCGGACTTCTTGTTCTTCGCTTGTTCACCATCATACTTACTCCCTCCATTGCATTGACTTGCCTCGGGTTTTGCACTTGTTGAAGTTGAAGCTTTGCCAATTGGTTCATGGTGGTTGTCAACTCGGCTATGGATTGACCATGGTCATGCAACTCTTTGTGAAGAAGAATCACATTGGAATCACCTTGTGGAACATTGGTCCAAGATTGCCACGCCGATGAAATATCCTCCATTTCATCCAAGATAGCACACGCCTTTGCATAAGGCGTAGTCATGAAGTTCCCACCGGCAAGTTGATTCACTACATATTGGTTGGTTGTATTGATCCCCCGATATAAAGTTTGTTGAATCATGTTCTCCGTCATATCATTGTTGGGGCACTCTTTCACCATTGTTCTATACCTTTCCCATATCTCGTATAGTGGTTCATTGGGCTCTTGTTTGAATGCTAGAATTTCATCTCGAAGAATAACCAATATCTTGTTTGATTCACTACATATTGGTTGGTTGTATTGATCCCCCGATAGAAAGTTTGTTGAATCATGTTCTCCGTCATGCTCTTGTTGGAGCACTCTTTCACCATTGCCACGCCGATGAAGTATCCTCCATTTCATCCAAGTGTTGACTAATGTTCCCACCGGCAAGTTGATTCACTACATATTGGATGGTTGTATTGATCCCCCGAAAAGTTTGTTGAATCATGTTCTCCGTCATATCATTGTTGGGGCACTCTTTCACCATTGTTCTATACCTTTCCCATATCTCGTGTAGTGATTCATTGGACTCTTGTTTGAATGCTAGAATTTCATCCCGAAGAATAATCATGTGCCCAGGAGAGAAGTACTTAGAAATAAATTTCTCCGCTAATTCATCCCACGTATGAACGGAATGATTTGGCAAACGTTCCAACCAATATAAAGGTCTCCCTCGTAGAGAGAAAGAAAAAAGCCTTAGCCTCAAAGCATCCTCGGAGACATTTATTTGTTTACTTCCCCAACCCGTATCTACAAACCCCTTCAAGTGTTTATATGCATTTTGACCCGGTGCACCGGTGAAGAACCCTCATTGCTCGAGCAAAGTGAGCATCACGTTGGTTATTTGAAAGTTGCCCGCCCTAATACGGGGAGGGACTATATCACTTGCATACCCTTCATTCGGCAATACCCGATGTGGAGCCCCTCGTGATGGAGGTGGGGGTGGAGCGGGCACATTGTCTTGAGGCGCTCAGCCTCATCTATTGGCTTGAGGTTCAATAGGGACCCCATCCATTTGACCATCCTCAACATCCACATCCCCCAAAAGTAAGTTTCCGAGCTCATTGTTTGCCAAGATTGCACCTACAATTTCCCAACACGTTAGTAACAAGGAAGGAAAAGAAGAAATTCCCAAAAACACACCTAAATATATAGCTACACCTGTTTAGCTCCCCGGCAACGGCGCCAAAAATTGATCTCCTCTAATTTCACACCTCCATTCAAGGTTATGAAAACGGTCGATGCAATAATAGTACCCAACAAGAGTCAAGGTCGAATTCTGAAGGGAGCTATAGATGGGAGTTAGTAGTATATATCGTAGCGTGTGAATTTGAATATCTAAATTTACTCTTCCGCAAAATTTGGTTGTTTTAAAGTCTAATTTAAACTACGTTGCAAGTTGAGAAATAAAACTAGGAGATTGTTTTTGTTGTTTTTCAGATGTTGTAAAAAGCCTAGGGCTATGGCCTTCACCTATGTGTTTGCCTAATGGGATATAAACTTTAAAGTTTGTTTTATTAGTCGGGGCGTATTATAGCTATAAACACTCAATTATCCACTCAATACCTCTCCGTCAGAAAGTGATTTTACCCAATTTGGCTCTCTCAAGTCCAAATGGGTATTTGGGATTATCAATCTCTCGATTGACCCAATTTCTTGTAGCCAAGTTTTTCTAGAGTAAGTCTCTCTTTCTCAAGTAGAGACCAAGTCAAATAGACATGAACTGATATTTGCAACCATTAATTCCACAATTAAAAGTAAGACAAGGCTAAATAATAAACACCCAACCATAAACAAGCATTAAATTAAACACTCATTAAGTTTACACACTAGGGTTGGGTCACAACCCTAGTTAAAATCTAGCTACTCATGCTTGACATTGAAGAAATAGAAGAAGAAATAATAATTAAACTCATGTTGCAAAATTAAAATAATAATATCTATGTTAAAATAGCTCAAAATATGAGAAACTACTAAAAGAAGTAAAAGGAAACGGCTACTGTAGCAGCTGATGTCAAAAGTTGACCTAAAAATGTGAAACTCGTCTATTTATACAGGGCTCGAAATTTCGGACAAAAATACCCTTCGGGAGGTTTTGCGGCTGCACAATTCCATGTGCGGTCCGCACTTTTCTTCAACTTGTCAGGATTGGAAGTTCTGCGGCCACATAATTCTGATCTGCGGCCGCAGTACACTCTTGCTGCGGTCCGCAGATTTGTAACTGCAGCCGCATCTTGCTCTTCTGCGGTCCGCACTTTTGCATCTGCGGACGCATAGCTCTTCCTCTGCGGCCGCACAATTCTTGTGCGGTCCGCATTTCTGAGAGACTTGGAATGCATATTCTCTGAACTTTGCTCTTGGTCTAGCTTTTGCGGCCGCACAATTCATGTGCGGACCGCACTTTGCACCAAACTCTAATGACTTTTCCTTCATAACCTGTGGCCGCAAATGATATTCTGCGGTCCGCACTTCTGAGGTTTTGTGCCTTTTATGTCCTTGAGTTCAGACTCCTTCTTAAGTTCGATTTCATCTCGGGAGTTCATCTTCCAAATTTCCTACAGTTAAGCACATTTCATTAGTTTCGGGAACACAATTAAACGCTTTTAGACTAAAACAGTAATTAAAAAGCGCTAATAAGTAATCAAAATCCTCACTTATCAACTGGTAGTTATCCTTTTATTGTAAAGAGTTGAGCTGTCCGCATCACAATTTTAACCATATCCAACGTAGCAATTGCAATTACCTTAACTGCAAATATAACTCTTGTAGTCTTTTCCGCCTATTATACGCTTCTTTAGTGATCGCTTCTTATACAATGCTTCTTATCCTAAGATATATCATTTGTTTAGAGTATTTCTATTATATGATAAACAAGCAGATTATCAAAACCAAATTTGTCACTAACAGTTGTAGCTAGATTGCCTGGCAATTTTGGTGTTTGTACGAGAATATCCTGACTTCGTGAACAACAAATTTGAGCAATAAGTCAATAGAACAATAAAGAATGGCAGCACCTGATGACAATCTATCAATTTTATTTTCAGATCTCAAGAAAATTCTCACCTAAAAGTAGAAGAAGAAAATAATAAGTGGTCTCGCACTGTCTTCATCCTTCTTCCCTAGTGAGCTTTGAGATCTCTCTCAGGAAAAATCACTAAATACTTCCCTTTGCTACCTCCTTCGACACTATCAGCACCAACACTTTTCTCTATCTCCAATTACATATGATCAGGCAGTTTGACAATAAAGGTTTTACAAATATCAAAGGTACAATGTTATTTAATTTTTAAAGAACGAAATTAAATCGTAAAAATATATGAAAGGGCCGCAGTATATTTGGCTTATTAAAAAATTCAATTAATTAGAAATTGACAATATCAAATTTAAAATTCCAACATTTTATTCCCTCATGTCAATTATAAACTATTTCAGCATGTCAATCATGATCATCGTCCCCTAAGAAAAAATAAAAAACATGGTTACTTCAAATCCGTAATAAAATTTACTTTTTTTTTCCTGTTAAAGTTGTTTAAAAGATGTGAGAATTTTGATTTTTCTCCTCTTTTTCTTTTTGGACCTTTTATTAGTGTGACGATCCAAAGGGTCATCACTTGTTTTTAGATTGAATTCAGTGTTTCGAGACTTAAAAAAAACTTTTTTTTTACCTCATCTCGATTTGTATGTGCAGTCTATATAATTTTTTTCAGAACGTTTTTATGTGGAAAGATTAAAATGTGAAATAGAGCTTTAAAAACTCAAGTGAGTTGATTTCCGTCAACATTTTTAGTAGACGGACCTGTATAAGTGTTTTGATAGTTCAAGTAGGTCCGTATCGTGATTTAGGACTTGGGCATTTCAAGAATATTTCTATGTCGTTTCTTCAAGAATAAGTGTTATCATATTAAGCAAATGGAGCATATAGTTGATCTACTACATTACACGTGGCAGTTGGTGGAACATATGAATTCATCACAGTTGATTATTGTGTAGATTCATATCACCATAATTTTTAATTCAAGCAGTACTCTGAAACATGTCTTTCCTTATCCAACTACTATTATTAATTTGAGTAGGAGTCAAATTATATTATCTCAGTTCATGTAGGAAACTAACTGTGACAGCAACAACACAGCAGATAGCCAAAATCTCAAAAATGAAGTACGTTGGCGCTCTAGGCAAAACGACGGCTTTATCACTATCTTCACGCCCTTCTCTCTCTTCACTTCCTCTATTAAAAACCACCTTTTTCTTGCTTCCCAATTCGTCAATTTAGCACTAGCTTTTTGGTTCTTGACCCGTCTAAGAACCGTACTAGTACTAGGAACAATTTGCTGAGATGTTTCAGCACTTCCTTAAAGCTATAAGAGAGGATCACCCAGAAAATATCTTCTCATCCATGGCAACTATCATGACACTTGTGCTGGAAGAAAGTGAAGAGGTACCCCTTGAGTTGCTCACCCCTCTATTGGCTAGTGTTAAGAACGACGATGAGGAGGTAACACCAATTGCTAAAAGGTTGGGGGAGAAAGTATTTGCAAACTGGGCAGAGAAGCTTAAACCTTATTTGACGCAAGCAGTGGAATCATTGCACATCTCTTTGGATGGGTACAATAAAATTGTTACTTCAGTGTGTGAAGGGACTCTTCCAGCTGTTGATCATATCAATGACAGTGTTCCAAAGGAACAATTGTGTAAATGCAACTTTGTAGATCAGTAGCCTCCTGGATTTCACGTTTCTTCGCTTGCATGGGAATTGGAATCTTGAATTTGGTTGCAAAGCGAGGTAAGTATCCGATCTAACTTTAGCTTGAGGGATTAGGAGTTGTGTCCTATTTGTTAATTGTTTCTTGTTGAGTACGACGTATAGGCATGGTGACGAGTATCTATACGTTGGTGTCGAGCATGACCGTGAGTCTTAAATGGATAGGTGTTGTGTGATTCTTGTTCAAATTGCTGAATATTATTCTTGGTATTTTATGTGAAAATGGAAGTTCACGTGAGGATTTGCTACGCTGGTTTCTTCATTACAGTTGTTCCTCTTTGTTATAGGTTTAGATTTCTTCTGTTGGTATAAAGTCAATTGCTAAATAGATTAGTTGAATAAGGATTCCTTAAGAATTAAAGGGTCCAGTGTCATATTAATGGGTCATGACAATAAGTGTACTAACTAATCAAATTAATTTTCTTGTTTTTAGTGCTATTTCTTCAAGTTACTTATACGTCCTTCAAACTTGATTACATAACATCACACAAAATAATCTTATATTGTGATAGCAATCTTTTTATATTGTCTTTCCAAATTAAAGCAGAAGTTGATAAGATTTTTAAAGTTAATTAATCATGAATCAAGCATGTCGTATTCTTTATTTTTCAAAAGAGAAAGGAGGGTAAGCTTTTATATTAGTAATAAAGTTGGAGATTGCATCTTGTTGATACCTGTTTTACCATGTGCTTAAGTATAAAAAAACTACGTTTTTGGACATAATTGGACAGCTGAAAAATTGCAGCTTATTCAAAAACAGGCTAAAGTACAGTAGTATTTGTTTAATGGGTCATGTTTAGACTTAAAACAATGATAATTGGATTTGGAGATTAACTGTAGATGGAACTGTATCAGTTGTGGGAATATGTTAATGTCTTAATTGATGATTCTCGATGTTGAGCAAGAACTCAGTTTAATTATCGTGGACTTTAATTATAATTGAGTATTGACATTAGTTGAGCTGAGTAGAAGTTGAGTTAAGATTGGTTATAGCTGATTCTCCCTTGCCGGGATGGTTGCTTTAATATTATTGTTCCTTTGCTGGGAGGTTTTATATTACTTTTGTTCCCTTGCCGAGATTTCTTGTGATTTTTTTTTTTTGTGATGACTTATAAATGGGAGCGGGTGGTACGCCTACACAAAATATAATGTAAATGGGAGCGGGTGGTACGCCTACCACAAAGTATGATGTAAATGGGAGCGGGTGGTACGCCTACCATAAAGTATGATGTAAATGGGAGCGGGTGGTACGCCTACCACAAATTACGATGTAAATGGGAGCGGGTGGTACGCCTACCACAAATTACGATGTAAATGGGAGCGGGTGGTACGCCTACCACAAAATATAATGAAATGGGACTGGGTGGTACGCCTACCACAAGATATGATGAAATGGGAGCGGGTGGTACGCCTACCACAAGATATAATAAAATGGGAGCGGGTGGTACGCCTACCACAAGATATGAGAAATGGGATCAGGTTGCACGCCTGCAACAAGATGGAACTGAAAGTGAAAGTTGCCTGTATTTCATTTTATTCGTGTTAGAAGTTGAATTGTAGTTTCTTTATTATTCTTTGATGATCTGTTTTTATCTGCTACCCCGAGGCATGTTTCCCTTCCCCAGCTTTAATTTGTTTAATTACTTCTATCTTTCCGCTGTAGATGTATATGTGTGTGTGTGTATATATATATATATATAGATATATAGATATATAACTGCACAGGTCTATCTAGAGTCTGGTCCTAGCCTCGTCACTACCTCGCCGGGGTTAGGCCAGGCATTTACCAGCACATGGGGTCGGTTGTGCTGATACTACACTCTGCACTCTTTTGTGCAGATTCCAGCGCTGCAGATTTCGGACCGTAGTGAGCATCCAGCTTTTTGCTCATCAGGCGACCCGAGATAGTTCTGCAGGCGTCCGCAGGCCTTGGTGTCTCCCGCTATCTACTCTACCTGTTTCTTTTATGTAGTCCCAGAGACAGTGCTTTGTTATTTCTTTCAGACCCTTATTTGTAGTACTCTTAGACAGTCTGTGAAGCTGTGACACTAAATCTTGGGTAGTTTCGTTAAGGAGATTTTATTAGCGGTATTTTAAAGTCTTGAATTTTATTATTCCGCTTGTTAAGTTATGCTGTTTATTAGTTGTTGGTTTTAAGTTGTAATAAATTTAAAAATGGAAACAAGGCAAATAATTCAATTATTTGACTTGCCTAGCTTTCACTATTAGGTGTCATCACGACTCCCGAGGGTGAGAAATCCAGATCGTGAAAATTAGGCTATGGCAACAAGATTAAGCACATGCACTAAGCTTCTGTAAAGATATACCACCACTACAACAATAAAAAGTTTTATTTTAGTTTAGCTTCTCCTTTAATTTATATTTCTTTAAATACAGGATCTGACATATTTGTCTTTTATCTGAGAGAAGATGTTTTTTTTGTTTCTCAATAAAAAATTACTTAACAGTAGCTTTTCAAAATTTTTACAGTGAGCAATAACACAAAGTATTATTTCTAAATTTCTGAAAATGTGCAGATGTAAGGAAAAGAATTTCAAAAAAGAAAATCAAGCTGAAGACCAGACAAATTGAGAAAAGTTCTTTACAAAACCAATTTAAAAAAAGGAACTTAAATTCTTCAAAGGATCAACTAATTCCCTTTTCTTTGCAAATTTCAGATTAAATCATTAACTACAAGATTAGTGCTTTTGTTATTTTCTTAATTAGTTAAATTCTTCCGTTCTTTAACCAGACTAAGGTAAACTCCTCGTTTTCTGGTCTTAAGTTTATACACTGTTCCTTTAGGCGAGCAATCCTTTAATGCATGTTGACCTAGCATCAGGGATTCTACTTTCAATAGTCTAAATAGGCAGACTAATTTAATCTACCTAACATTTTGCGAGGAGTAAAAAACAACATTAACCCAATCTTTTCCCATCATATTGAAAAGAAACCTATAATGTTGCCCCATAAACTAAAAAAGTGATTGTTTGGTACACTATTCTATAAAAGAGCAAAATTTTGTCTTCAAGATTTAAAAGATTTTAAGCACTTTTGAAAGTCCTCGTATCAATGATAATACCAAGTTGTCAATCTTGAAAAATGCTCTATGATTCCTGGTGAAACTCTCACTAAAAGCTATACAAAGAATGTATTAGTTTCATTTTTTACTTTCTCAATTTCGTTTAATGTGTCTTTCTTAAAATTTTCAACACCTGGTAGAAGTGTTGCGGCAAGTTTCAATGGCATTCCTGTAACACCCTCATTTCATTCTCCTTTTCCTATATTATTTTCAGCTTGTTCTAAGTTAAAATCTTTGATACAGCTTATTACTTGTCAATATAATATTTTTAATTACCAGCCCACCAACAAAGCCATAATAGAGAGCATGTAAGTAAATTTGATAGTAGAACCTGAAATGGTACTCATGGTAGAACCTACTCTCTTCGTTCACATATTTCACCAACAACAATAACTCTGTTCACTCCTACCAAAAAAAAAGAAAGCAAATGCTTGCTTATTTCAAACGAACTGGTAGGTGATGATCAATAGTTTAGAATATTAAAATATAACTCCTTTCCATTTACTGAATGGTAGTCAATATAAAACAAAATCAGCAGTTAATTCCATCACTTGCCAGTTTGAAACTAAGTTTTTTTCCAGTCACATGGCTTGCAGAAGTCAATTTTGACTTAAAACTGAATTAGCTCTGACACTATGTTTTCTTTATTTTCGCTGGTTCCATCCCGAGAACCTTGTTCACAATAGTATAAAACAAATGCAAACAACTTTTGAATCAAAATTGATAGTAATAATTTTATTGCCATACAAATAAATTGATAGTAATAATTTTATTGCCATACAAATAAATCTCCCGTATGGAAATCAGATTTCACAAGTCTACAAGGTGCAAAAGGCAACATATTCAACTTAAGGCTAGCAATTATTAAGAAATTTGTCCCACATTAGATGTTAGTTTGGCAAAAGTCCCACATCGGTGGGTAGAGAAAATTTGGTTGGAATTTTCTCTATAAAAGGAGGCCTAATGTTTAGGATTTAAACACACCTCTCATTTGCCTTCATATCTTCTTAAGGCATTTGTATCTTCTCTCTTTAGTATTATTTCACTTGTATTTTTGGAGTGGAATAAAATATTGGTTGTGTCCGAGGAAGTAGGCAAAATTGGCCGAACCTCGTAAATTCTGGTGTTCCTTTTATTGTTGCTTTATTGTCTATTTATTATTTGGTGGCTGTCATAATTTTTGGTATAGTAGTTGTGACTTATTCACACTATATACATTTGGCTTCCGCAACAATTGGTATCAGAGCCAAGGTACTGTCTAAGTATGCTCTGTGGTTGCAGCATAGTCTGATCTTCCACATCAGAAAAGATTTATCTTGGTAACTGAGTCAAGGTTCTGTCTGAGTATGCTCTGTGGTTGCAACTTAGTTTGATCTTCCACACCAGAAAGGAAATAATCTTGATTTGTGTCGTCAGCTATTAAATAATATTTTGTGTCAAAAATGGGAGACAATAAACAAGAAGAAGCTACATCAAGTGTCAATAATACGTCATTGTTGGCATCTTCGCTTATGACAAGAATTGTGTCAAATGCGAAATTTGCGGTAGAAATTTTTGACGGGTCAGGACATTTTGGGATGTGGCAAGGCGAGGTTCTAGATGTCCTTTTTCAACAAGGGCTAGACCTTGCCATTGAAGAAAAGAAACCAGATATTATTGGAGATGAAGATTGGAGAATCATCAACCGTGTTGCTTGCGGTACCATTCGATCCTACCTTGGAAGAGAGCAGAAATATCCATACACAAAGGAAACTTCTGCAAGTAAATTATGGAAAGCATTGGAGGATAAATTTTTGAAGAAAAACAGTCAAAATAAATTGTACATGAAGAAGAGACTGTTTCGCTTCACCTATGTTCCTGGTACCACGATGAATGCACATATCACCAGTTTCAATAAGTTGGTCACAGATTTGCAAAATATGGATGCAACTTTTGATGATGGTGATTTGGCCTTGATGTTGTTGGGGTCACTTCCTGATGAGTATGAGCACTTTGAAACTACTCTACTTTATGGGAATGACGAAATTTCTCTCAGAGAAGTTTGTTCGGCTTTGTACAGCTATGAACAAAGAAAGAGAGAAAAACAAAAGGGCGAAGAAGGAGAAGCACTGGTTGTTAGGGGTCGTCCTCAAAATCAAACGAGGACAAAGAAGGGAAGATCCAAGTCTAGATCTAGACCCAGCAAAGATGAATGTGCCTTTTGTCGAGAAAAGAGGCACTGGAAGAAAGACTGTCCGAAGTTGAAGAATAAGGCCAAACATAACAATGGAAAAGCCATTATGGATTCAAATGTAGCTGATTGTGATGATTCAGACTTCTCATTAGTTACAACAGAGCCATCAACATCATCAGATATATGGTTGATGGACTCGGTTTGTAGCTATCATATGTGTCCCAACAGGGACTGGTTCGTGGACTTTCAAGAAGGAGAATATGGAGTCATCCACACAGCGGATAATAGCCCTCTTACCTCATATGGCATTGGTTCGATACGATTAAGGAACCATGATGGAATAATCAGAACATTAACAGATGTTCGATATGTACCAGATTTGAAGAAGAATCTCATCTCAGTGGGAGCCCTAGATTCAAAAGGGTTCAAAATCATTGCAGAAAATGGAGTGATGAGAGTATGCTCTGGTGCATTAGTGGTAATGAAGGCAAATCGAAAGAACAATAACATGTACCACTATTGTGGTAGTACAGTTATTGGGACAGCGACAGTGACATCCAGTGACGAAAAAGAGACAGAATCAACCAGGCTATGGCACATGCGCTTGGGTCATGCTGGAGGAAAATCTTTGAAAACTCTATCAGATCAAGGATTGTTGAAAGGAGTAAAGGCTTGCAACTTAGAGTTTTGCGAGCATTGTGTCAAAGGGAAACAGACAAGGGTTAAATTTGGTACAGCAATCCATAATACTAAAGGCATTTTGGATTATGTACACTCTGATGTTTGGGGTCCTTCCAAAACACCTTCATTGGGTGGGGAGCACTATTTTGTAACCTTTGTTGATGATTTTTCCCGAAGAGTGTGGGTATATACAATGAAGAGCAAAGATGAAGTGTTGAGAATTTTTCTCAACTGGAAGACGATGGTGGAGAATCAAACAGGCAGAAGGATCAAGTGTATTCGCACAAAAATGATCATTTCAAGAAAGTCTGTGAAAATGATGGCATCGTCCGACACTTCACTGTCAGACATACACCACAACAGAATGGAGTGGCAGTACGTATGAACCGGACCTTGCTGAAGAAGGTACGGTGTATGTTGTCCAATGCTGGCTTGGGCAAAGAATTTTGGGCTGAGGCAATTACATACGCATGCCACCTCATTAATCGTCTACCATCTGTTGCTATTGATAGCAAGAC
>MCJB01024638.1:0-27255 GCA_002018475.1 Nicotiana obtusifolia
ATCTGAAGAAGGAATCAAAAATAATCAGGAAACCTTTCAGATTCCTCAACTTCTGGACCAAACACGAAACCTTTCTAGCCACTGTACGAGAAAATTGGCATGCCGACTTTCAAGGTGACCCCTTTCTTGTCTTCAACCACAAGCTCAAAAGAATGAAAAAAGTACTAGCAAAGTGGAGTAAAGAAACCTACGAAGACATTTTTCAGAACATAATCAACATGGAAGAAGTAGTCCTAGTCCATGAAAAACAATTTGAGACTACTCCAACTGCGCAAAACAGAGCAAGACTCCATAAAGTGCAAGCCCAAATGATCAAACACCTTGCCATCGAAGAACAATTCTGGAAGCAAAAGGCAAGAATGACTTGGTTCAAGCACGAAGACAGAAATACCAAGTTCTTTCACGCTTTGGTCAATGGCAGAAGGAAGAAACTTCAAATAAACAGAATTCAAAATAATAAGAACTTGGATTGAGGATGAAAAGGGTATAACAGAAGAAGCTATCTCTTTCTACAAAGAACAATTTACTAAAATCTCCCCTCCCAAAGATTTCAGAATACTAGACCACATACAGCAATTAATCGATCACCAACAAAATGAAGAACTGATTGAAATCCCAACAGAAGAAGAAATCAAAAAAGCAGTTTTCAACCTAAATGGTGACAGCACAGCTGGGCCAGATGGCTTCACAGGTCTTTTCTACCAATCATGCTGGGAAATCATAAAAGTCGACATACAAAATATAGTCGCTGCTTTCTTCAATGGAAGAGAACTCCCCAAATTTGTAACTCATACAAATTTGATTCTCATACCCAAAAAGAAGGTGACAGAAACTTTCTCTGATCTGCGACCCATAAGTCTCAGCAATTTCATCAACAAAATCTTCTCCAGAATACTACATGACAGACTCCTGAACATACTGCCAACTCTCATCTCTCAAGAACAAGCAGGCTTTGTTAAAAACAGAACCATAATCAAAAATGTCCTCCTGGCTCAGGAGATCATCACTGACATAGGACAAAGAACAAAAGCAGGGCCCAATGTTGTAATCAAGCTGGACATGACCAAAGCCTTCGACCGAATATCATGGATATTTATGACCAATAGTTTGAGGAAAATGGGCTTTAATGAAATTCACATCAGAATGATTTTTGATATCATGAGCAACAACTGGTATTCTATACTTATCAACGGCCAACCCCAAGGTTTCTTCAAATCAACAAGGGGAATCAAACAGGGGGACCCATTATCCCCGACACTCTTCATCATAGCAGCGGAAGCCCTATCAAAAGGCCTGAATTCCCTACATCACAACCTCCACTTCAAAGGTTTTGGAATGCCCAGAAGGAGCCCAAAGATCAACCACCTGGCATATGCCGATGATATGATCATCTTCACATCCTCGGACGCTGCATCTCTAACATTGATAATGGAGGTGCTAAATGCCTATGAGACAGCATCCGGCCAACTCATTAATAAAAGCAAATCTGCTATTTACCTGCATCATACAGCCAAAAACCCAGTAATCTCAAAAGTGGAAAGAATCACAGGCATTGAAAAACAGGACTTCCCTTTCATCTATCTAGGATGCCCAATGTTCTATTCCAGAAAAAGAATTGCCTACTATCAACAGATAATAAACAAGGTACAGGACAGACTTCAATCCTGGAAGGGCAAATTACTCTCAATCGGAGGAAGAGCCATCCTCATCAAACATGTTCTACAAAGCATGCCTATTCACCTACTGTCAGCAGTCAATCCACCAAAACAAGTCATCAACCTTCTCCACAAGCTCTTTGCACAATTTTTCTGGAGCAACACTGTTGGTGAAAAAAGCAGGCACTGGTCCTCATGGAATAACCTCTGTCTTCCCTATGAAGAAGGAGGTGCAGGCTTCAGATCCCTACATGACATGTCATAAGCTTTATTCTGCAAATTTTGGTGGAATTTCAGAACTAAACCAAGTCTCTGGAGTGCATACATGAGTCAAAAGTACTGCAAGAGAAACAATGCAGTAATAGTCCCCTGGAGCAGAGGCTCACAAACCCTGAAAAAGATGCTTGAGTGCAGAGAAATTATAGAACACCAAATCGCCTGGCAAATACAAATGGGGTCATCATTGTTTTGGTACGACAACTGGACCAAGATGGGAGCACTATATCACATAGTGCCACCAAACTTTCCAGTAGATGAATCCATCCAGAATGTTAATTACTTCCTGCAAAATGATGAATGGAACACTTCGTTGCTAATGGAAACACTGCCACAGGATTTAGTGGATCATATAACCTCAACAATAAGAGCGCCAAACATGGAACAATCTCTTGACATACCTTTCTGGATGCCACAAAGCCATGGCAATTTCACAGTCACTACTGCATGGGATTACCTCAGAAAAAGAGAAAACCCAAAGAAAGCATACGAAAAGATATGGGTCAAAGGACTTCCGTTCAAAATCGCTTTCTTTATGTGGAGAGTATAGAAGGCAAAACTCCCATTAGATGATATATTGAAAAGATGGGGATATCACCTACCTTCAAAATGCTGGTGCTGTACTGATCCAAAGGAGGAAACCATGACACACCTATTCTTTGACTCCTACACAGCAAACAAAGTATGGAAATATTTCTTACAGAGAGCAGGGATCAGTATGGAAGGTCTAACTTTCCAACGAGCAATAGTGAAATGCTGGACAACTCAAACAATCAACAGAATCAAAATAGTGCTACAAGTACTACCTTCCTGCATAGTTTGGGAACTCTGGAAAAGAAGAAACAGTATCAAACATGGAGAACCAATAACAACTGGCAGAGTCATATATCAAATATCCATTACAATCCAAGCTCAGTAAATACCAGAAAGCCAGGCTTTGACGCTCCATACAAATGGAGTGAGCTTCTCCACAAGCTTGAAATTCACAAGCCCAAAACAACATACAACAAAGTGATG
This sequence comes from Nicotiana obtusifolia, assembly GCA_002018475.1. Classification (NCBI taxonomy): domain Eukaryota; kingdom Viridiplantae; phylum Streptophyta; class Magnoliopsida; order Solanales; family Solanaceae; genus Nicotiana; species Nicotiana obtusifolia. Next base: position 2,949 of record MCJB01024638.1, read on the forward strand.
TGGGATCTCCCAAAACCGGGATGGATAAAGGTTAACACAGATGGAACATCAAAAGGAAATCCAGGGAGAAGCTCCATTGGTTACTGTCTGAGAAATGAGAATGGTGACCTCATATATGCAATGGGCACTGAGATACAAGAAGGAACCAACACAGAAGCGGAAGCAATAGCCATCAAGGAAGCTTTAAGATACTGCATATCACATGGATACAAGCAAATCTGGATGCAGACTGACTCCATGCTACTGAGCAACATCATTAATGGCAACTGGAAACCTCCTTGGTGCATAATTGACCAAATAGAAGAAATTTTTATTATGAAACAAGAGCTTACAATGTACACTTCCCACACATTTAGAGAAGGAAACAAACTGGCCGACCACATTGCAAACCTAGCCCTAGAGGAAGGATTTTTGGAATGTCGGCACTTCAATCACCTAGACAGAACTGCAAAGCAAATCCTTAATAATGACAAATTGCAATGCCCCTATCTTCGAGTAAAAATATCAAAATGACATTTCATGAAGCTGGAATGAAGAGAGGGAATGAAAGAACAAAAAACACAAAAAGAAACAGAAATACTCTACTGCCATACACAGATTATGCCATACTAACTCCTCCTCTGGTTTTGCAGGATGAACCAGCTCGCAATGACCCAAGCAGCCAACAAACTGTTAAAAGAACACAGGGTTATGCAACTAGAAAAACAGCAGCAGGGGAAAAAACCAAGAATTTGCTGCTTGCAAATGCTTCAAACAGCCAACAAAAATCATCGCACACAATTCACACAACATCATTGATCTCTCTACTTCTGTCTTTGCAGCTGGGAAAAAGCAGCAACAGGGGGAAATGCCAAGAAGTTGCAGCTCGCAAATGCCTTAAACAGAACAGAGCAACTGGAAAAATATGGAGTGCACAACAACTGGTCGCAAAGTCAGGGGGAGCAGGCTGGTTCACCAGCCGGAAAGGAACTACAAAGGCTGCAGAAACAACCTACTGGAACTCACAATGTGGACAACAGGACCAACAAAAATCGCAAGCCAAAAGAATTGACAATGCTTCCAATTTACATGCTGTTAGTAACGAACACTCTATTCTGTCATAGGTCACTGCTCAACCATCAGCTGCCCAAAAGGACCTCACTGCCCAAGGCCTGGACAATGTCCACTTCCAGCCTCAAGCCAATGGACAGGCATCAAAGGGACGATGCTGCTGAACAACATAAAACATACTCTCATCCAGCAACCTCGATAGCTGCATCCCCAGAAACTAATAACCTAGAGAACACAGAAAGCAGGCAGAAATTTACCTTTGAGAAACTGAATCCACAGGGAAGTACATGGATCATGCAACTTACTATTTTCAACACACTGCCACCACTCACAGTACTTTTCACCACACTTAACCCTCTATTTTTATCATTGCAGATAAAAACAATTGCAGCAGCGACACAAGGCAATCATCAATGCTCAACAGAAAAATTAGGCACTAAGAAGGCTCACTGGAGCACACAGAAATACTCAAACTCCCTTATAACCAAAACTCATTCTCCTGGGAGCATCAGGCAACAAATTCCAGCCGAATCGAACACCATTCATCAGACTATTAAGAAAAGGAGAAATCAGCAACAACACAGCAGCACACAGACAAACGAAGGCTTTAGATACAGAGAAAGAAGAAAGAGAACAGCTGCACAAATTGAACACCTGCAGAAAAAGAGATCAGCTGCAGAAATCTCCACACAAAGGCACCACAATAGCACACAGATTCATCAACTGGAACTTGCAATCCTATCAACAGGATATGTTTCTTATAGGGGTGGGTCATCAGCGCAATTGTTTTGTGTGGTATTAGCACCATCGGTGCTCATTCTATTACAATTGCTCTAATCACCTTCTACCTATAAAAACATCATCCCCCACAAGCTTAGCTTAATGTATATCCAGAACAAAGGAAGAACTGACTCAAGCTCGCAGACAAAAGAACAAGGAAACAACATAACCACGGATCATGTTTTTTGTACAAAAGATCTAGAACTTTTAATACATCCTTCTTGTATAGGACTCACTACCTACTATCAAGGTATCTATAGTCAACGGTTTAAATCGACTAGATACATGTACTTTTTTGGCGAGGTAAGGTTTATGTCCCCCTCCTTTGTAAATTTTTGCTAAGCTATCAATAAACAATAATTTGACCAAAAAAAAAAATTAATTAGAAGACGTGAAATGCTGCCCTGGTAGTATAATAAGGGTGTTATTGTGATTGATAAGAGGAAGACGTCTAGGCCTTTGATTGAGTAATGATTTAACGAAATGGGATTTAATGAATTGCACGGCATTAGAATATCCGCATAAGATGAATTATGTTTTGATGCCATGAAATGCGGTTATTGAAGAATAGTATTGTCCTTGGTGGATAAAGCAAATCACATTAGATGTTCCCCGATGAGAAGTGAGTCCCAGTTACAAGGTATTACGTATGAGGTTTCAAGTTATCTGTGGTAGATTATAGATCAATATTAAGGTGAATCGGCAATAGAGGGATAAAGGTTCCAAAGTATGAGAGGATATTAGGATGTCATTCTTTAGAAGAACAGCAACAAGGAAGCATTAAAGGATTTAGATTTATACATATAGGATAATCAATGAGAGAGTAATGTGGAGTTGGGTAGCAGAAACCGATAATAATAAACTGAAGTAAGAGTTACGGTATAGTATGACCTACCAAGATGTAGTAAAGCCATAAGCACAGATAACCAAGGCTATGAAACAGGATATAACAATAGTCATAAGTTCGACAAAGTACCAAGCGAAGAACTTCAGTACACCTATTGTTTCCAAGAGGGACAGCTTGTCATAGGTTTATATAAGTTCACAAAGTGAGGCCTAGAAATTGGCAAAAAGCTGGAGCAAAAAGGAGAGAAGAGTCTGATAGGCGCACATACAAGGTTAGAGTGAAACAGGCTGCATGCTAGAAGGTAGATACAGTTAGGAGATTGGAAGAGTTTTGATCGCATGTCGTGGTGTGAGAAAGTGGCCTAAAGGGGGGGGGGGGAATGCACTGGCCTTTGGATTTCTGCACATAATAATTGCCTAGATGGCAAGGAAATTATTAAAGTATTCGTAAGCGGTTTACATTAGGAGATCGATAAGCGCATCAGTCAACATTCGAGGACAATTGTTCCAAAGAGGGGAATGATGTTGCACCCCATGTTTTCATACGTGAGAGTACGTCGTCAATTTATGTAAGCTCAGAAATGAGATCATCTTTAAAAGTATATAAAATAAGCTAAGCATGTTACCATGGAGGTTACAAATATTTAAGATCTCGAATACCAAGTACCAAGACGGTTGGAATGCTTAGAAGCTAAACGAATTGAAGAAAATAAGTTTCGTCGAAACTAGGGCTCTTAACATGATAAGGAGGTTATGTTATTAGGTATTTTAGTCGTATGATAGTCGTGTATTACTTTTTGAAGTCAAGCGAGTTATGGATCAAAAGTTGGAAAAGGTCATCACAAGTTACATTCATAAATGTGCTAAAACTTAGGTCAAATGTATCATAGCTTTTCTCCTAATATAGTTGGAATTACAGAATCATTGACATATCAAATTGAAGATCTAAGAGTCTAGTTTCTAATGCATTAACCATTTGTCAATACGACATAGGTGTAGAGAGATATTCTCATTTTTGCGAGACAGCGCAAGCAGCTCCCAATGCGACCCACTTAGGCGGTGGTCGACCTACTTCACTTTAAAAACGATTCTGACGACCTTTATTTCTCATTTTGGTCCCAACCTCGTCCCTACACTCCTCCTAACCCTCCCAAACATATAACATAAAGGTTTGAAGTGATTACACCATATTTCAACATCAAAATTTAGTTATAGTGAAGAACAACACCTCTCTGAGGTTGTGTTGTCATTGAGGATAATCTTAGGTTGTGTTTGGCTGAAATTTCAGGTTGTTGCTACTAGTTATGGAGAGTATAACAGCCTACTAATTGTACTTAAGATTTCTTGTATGTTGGTTAAGTTGTTAGGATGATAAAAAACACGATAATACTTGGATTAGCTTGAGATATTATTGTTCTTGATGGATTGAATTGAAAGTTGCTCTTATGGACTTTAAGTGGCTAGAAATTATGGAAAATAAGTTTTCTATGATACTGTTAGTATGATTACGGATTTTTACGTATCAATTTGTACCCTATTGTTGATGTTGTTCTTATTGATTTCTCTTGTTGTTGTTGTTGGTTTATGGTATTGGAGGAGACCCTTGTAACAGGGTAGATGCTGCCCAAATTTACATAAAGGAGCTACTAGTTTAAGTTGCGGACTCAGCCTTTACTCAGCACTGATTTTGAATTTCCTTATGCTATGGTAGATTGAGTTGAGTTGTTTGAAGAATTGCTTGGAAGGTATTAAGGACTTAACGGAGTTAAGGTATGTTAAAGCTATCCCTTCTTTCCTTTTGTCATGATCCATATGATAGAAACGAAACGAGCAAACACACAACTTTCATAAAGGACTCTATTCATAGAAGTACTAGGGGTGCCTATGTTCTTGATTCCCCATATGTCTTGTTATTATATCGTATGTTCATGGGTCTCAAAAAATATGTAAGTTGATAAAGTTTATTTCACGATATTAACCGAAGGTATGTTGATCTCATGACATCCCGTGAGATCATATTGACTTACTTCTTATGCATTGCATTGATTTATACATGTACATTGACCCAATACCATATGAAAGTATATACGTATATATTATATGTATATAGTGTATGGGGAAAGGTTACTGCTGTTATATACGCACCACCACCTGATAAGCTAGTATACGTTGATGATTTCGCCCATAGAGGCCGAGATGATATGATGGGATTCCCTCGGAGGCTTGATGATGTTATGTATGCATATACCTATGCATCATATGACATTTGTATGCATATGCATGAAATTTTAAATGTTTCATGATTCATAGGACTATTCAAACTTACAGGTTGAGTTCTTTACTCCATGTTTCTTTCATGTCTTTTATGTACTGCTTTCACGCCTCACATCGGTACTTTATTTGTACTGACGTCCCTTTTGCATGGGGATGCTGGGTTTCATGCCCAGAGGTCCCGATAGACAGGTTGACAGTCCTCCTTGTAGGCTATGAGCTCAGCAGAAGGTATTGGTGCACTCGACTTGCTCCGAAGTTACCTATTTTGTTAGTATGATTTGGACATGTATTGATTGGTATGGCTGGGACCTATCACGACCATTATGATGTTTTCGTACTATTAGAGGCTTCTAGGCAGATGTCATGTATATGGATTCTTCTATGGCCTTATCGGCCTATAGTTTGAGTGTAGAAATGATCATGTCAGCCTTATAGGCCTGTATGTCACATGTATAAGTTTGTATATCATATTGGATCGTCCTATATTGAGTATTTCCTTAGGTTTTATTCCGGTTATCTCATGATAGCCTTTTTGGGTCATTTACCCATATGCTAGTATGAAAAGAAAGATACGTTACATTGGTACTCAGTTGAGTAAGACACTGCGAGCCCGTCGCTGCCCTTCAGTTAGGGTCGTGATATCTTGGGTTATGATCATGGCTGGATGCAGCTTGTTCAGTCTTATACAATATATGGATGTGAGAATCAAGACTTTTAAGGGATTCTAGATATCAGAGATTTGTTTATAAGATTTATAGGCTAATGTTGAAGTAAGGAATTTCAGCTAGCTTGTGTTTTCGGGCTTATATGGATTGGGGTGACATGGGATCACCCACACGTATGTATACAGGGAGGATATAAGGCGAGTTTTATGACATTGGAACAACTCTTGACACGTTCGAGGACCAACGTATGTTTAAGTGGGCGAGAATGTAATGACTTGACCGGTCATTTTGAGCACTTTCATTTTGTTCGATGGTTCCAGGCATGAGTAGCTTCGTATTGTGTAATATGACTTTTATGTATCATCGATTTTTTATTTTCGGGAGATTCAGAATTGATTTGGAAGAATGAGTCTCATTTTAGAAGCTTTAAGTTGGAAGAGTTGACTAAGTCCGAGTTATGTGAATTTGATCCCGGATCTTGGTTTTGATGGTTCTGTTAGGTCCGTATGGTTATTTTGGACTTGGGCGTATGCCCGGATTAGCATTTGGATGTTTTTAAAAGGTTTTGGATATAATTGGCAAAAATTTGCTTTTTGAAGGTTTGGAAGGTTCATAAGTTTGACCGGGAGTTGACTTTGATGATATCGGGTTCAGATTCTTATTTAAGGAGTTGGAATAGGTTTGTTATGTCATTTGTAACTTGTGTGAAAAATTTGAGGTAATTCCGAGTTGATTTTAAATGGTTCGACATGATTTTTGAAAGTTAAAAGACTAAAAGTTCATCCAGTTTTATTTGAGATGTGATCCGTAATTTTTGATGTTGTTATTTGTGATTTGAGGCCTCGAGTAGGTCTGCGTCATATTTTGGGACTTGCTTAGATTTTTTTATACCTGGTGTGACCGCACCTGCAGAACAAAGGGCGCATGTCTGGAGCCGCATAAGTGATATTAGTGGTGCTGAAGCGAAAGAAGAGGCATGGGATTGGAGTCCGCAAATGCGGAGATTGGCCGCAGAAGTGTAACAACCCGACTTGTTGTTTTGAACATTTACGCTCCTTCAACAATTTGAAGTCTTGAGTAGCTTCATGTGATATATTTTGACCAAGTTTGAGTTTGTTTTTCTATGTGACCTCGGAACGGAGTTTTGATGATTCTGTTAGGTCCAGATAGTGATTTTTGACTCGAGCGTATGCCCGAAATTTAATTTGGATATTTCTAGGATGTTTTGACGTCATTTATTCGAGAATAAGTGGTATCACATTATGAAAACTAGCTCCAAATTCATCTTTGATTAAAGCATTAGATCCGTATGGAAATTATGGAGCCATAGCAAAAAGAATTGTCGAATTCGGACATCGTATGACAGAGTTATACCCATTTCAGGGCGAAATAGAAACAATTTCCCATCGCTAGTGCCCAGGGTAGCGTGGGCCACTATTCCTAGTGCTGGGAATCTTGAGGTTCTGGAACCAGCGCCCCACGCCACCTGTGGCGCCCGAAACATTATTTTCTCAATTCGGGGTTCATTTTTTCCCTTTCTCATGGCCGAACTTTGGGGTTTTCCTCCACTCTCTGAAGACCTCTGACTCCCCCCATCTTAAAGGTGAGTAATCCCTACTAATTTGGTGTTTCATTCCATCAATTCCACCCTATAACTAACTCAATCCTCCATAAAATATATAGATCTTCAAGTATTTCTTTAAGAACTCAAAGGAGGGTTTTGCAAGATTTCTTCCAAAAGGTAATCCTACATCCTTAGACTTACATGAATGGATATATTATGGGAATATGAGTATTAATCAAGTATTGGAACTTATCGTATGGTGATTGGAAGCCATAAGTTCCTAATTTAAATACATAACCATTGTAGAGATTGAAAGGTGATTATTTGATGGAATTTTGTTGGTTGGGTGTGGATGGATGGTCATGTATGTGATGTTGGAAGTTATGAATTGTTTAAGAATGATGGTGGGATAAATTGTTGGTAAATGGTAGTAGTTGGAAGAAGTAATTCTACGGTTAAGAGATGTAGAGATTCATGCCTACTTGGTATTTGATAAAATGCCTACATGGCCTAAACTATGGGTTTTGTTAGTAATGTTGTTCCCATTGGATGTTGTTATGGTAAATTGAAGTTTCTTAGTGTAGTGGATCATTGTTGAATCATTAAGGGGCGAATTTCAGGTATGCTGGCTAAACTTCGCTCTTAGAATCGAATTCCATAACGTTCCCGCAAGTTTCAAGTATGGTTGGTTCAAGTTCCTAATTCATATGTTTCGAGTTAACCCTTATGAACTTGACTATTTCGAATGAGCCTTATGTCGAAAGATATATGTTCAAAGAATGGGCTGCGTATTAAAATGTTTTTGCTTTGAGTCGTGTTTCAAATTAAAGCTAGCATGCCAAATTCTGTAAGAAAAACTCGATATGCCTAAGACTCTCAATTGCTCATATGTATACCTAAAGTCTTGATTGGAAATGTCTTGTTGTTGATAATCTATAAAGATGCTTCAACATGAAATAAGTGAATTGGGGATATAGAGTGGGGCCAACGTGCCAAGAATGAAAGTTATACTTGTGGGTAGTGGTGCCAATAAAATAAGATGATGTGAGAAAAATTATGAAATGAGCTTTGATTCAACTGCTCCAAAATTAAATCAAAAATAGAATTGCCTAGAAGCTTATGTACTCAAGTCATGCCAATATGTGGCCGCTTTAACGAATGCTATGCTTTGTGAGTAATTTCTATGTGTTTTGCGTTGTTACATATTCGTGAGTGGAAATTGTGTGTTACTTGTTTATGTTTTTAACTTGCGCATCGATTACCAATCATTTTACTCCATTTCTTGGAAAGAAATCTATTGTGCTTAAATTCTTCATTTCTTGTGAACTTAATGTTGTGATTTCTAGAATATTATATATGTTGATATTTATGATGATGATACATGAGATGAATGAAATGAAAGTGTAGCATGAATAAAGAACCACCGTTCCATGAATAAAGAACCTTGTGAATGGCCAAAAGATCCAAGGAAATATAGTTGTTGTGATAGGTTGAAAATACTAGTGTAGATTTATACAATATGAAAGATTATGAGGTAAATATATTTGTTCTTTTGTTTCCCTTGTGTGCAAACCAAAAACTTTTTGGGGAGTGTCATTAGCAAACCGAGGAAGGGTGGGTCATAAGGCCTAGACGCGAAACTACACGTGCTGCTGTACGGGTGGATTGTGATTATTCCCATTATGTGGGATGTGATTGATTGGTTGATATTATTTCCTTAATTGGGATGAAACTTATAATAGTTGTTTATTGGAAAAGTCAACCCACGCGACATATGTGGGAAGGCGGCCTAGCTGATCGGGTGGAGATCAGACGCCACGTTGCGCACATGGTGGTACTACCTTGGTAACTCCTTTTTTTCCCATCACATGTCAAACCACATTTTTCGTGGGGAGATGGCCGGGCCGAGTGGGAATGATTGGACTCCGTGCTAAAAGCATGGTAGTTTATCACCGCTAATGATCTCCCAACCAAAAATATGTATTAATTTTGTATTTTGAAAATTGGTATTCGACCTCGGAACGAAGTTTTGGTGATTCTGTTAGGTCTGAATGGTGATTTTGGACTCGGGCGTATGGTCGGAATATAATTTGAATATTTCTAGGATGTTTCAACTTTGTTTCTTCTAGTATAAGTGTTATCATATTAAGCAAACGAGCTCCAAATTCAGTTTTGATTAAAGCATTAGATCTTTATGGAAATTACAGAGCCGTAGCAAAAAGAATCATTGAATTTGGAAATCGTATGAGAGAGTTATGCCCATTTCCGGGAAAAATAGATATAATTTCCCATCGCTAGTGCCCAGGGTAGCATGGGGCGCTATTTCTAGTGCTGGGAATCTTGAGGTTCTAGAACCAGCGCCCCACACCACCTGGGGCGCCCGAAACATTATTTTCTCAATTCGGGGTTCATTTTTTCCCATTTCTCATGGCCGAACTTTGGGGTTTTCCTCCACTCTCTCAAGAACTCTAACTCCCCCCATCTTCAAGGTGAGTAATCCCTACTAATTTGGCGTTTCATTCCATTAATTCCACCCTAAAACTAGCTCAATCATCCATAAAATACATAGATTTTCAAGTATTTCTTTAAGAACTCGAAGGAGGGTTTTGCAATATTTCTTCCAAAAGGTAATCCTACACCCTTAGACATACATGTATGGATATACTATGGGAATATGAGTATGAATCATGTATTGGAACTTATGGTATGGTGATTGGAAGCCATAAGTTCCCAATTTAAATACACAACCATTGTGGAGATTGAAAGGTGATTATTTGATGGAATTTTGTTGGTTGGGTGTGGATGGATGGTCATGTATGTGATGTTGGATGTTATGAATTGTTTGAGAATAATGGTGGAATAAATTGTTGGTAAATGGTAGTAGTTGGATGAACTAATTCTATGGTTAAGAGATGTAGAGATCCATGCCTACAAGGTGTTTGATAAAATGCCTAAATAGCCTATACTATGGTATTTGTTGCTAAGGTTGTTCCCATTGGATGTTGTTACTGTAGATTTAAGTTTCTTAGTGTAGTGAATAATTATAGTATCATTAGGGGTGAATTTTAGGTGTGTTTGCTAAACTTCTCTCTTAGAATCGAATTTTATAATGTTCCCGTAAGTTTCGAGTATGGTTTACTCAAGTTCCTAATTCTGGGCGAAATAGAAACAATTTCCCATAGCATGTGCCCAGGGTAGCATGGGGCGATTTCTTTGGTGCTGGGAATCTTGAGGTTCTGGAACCAGCGCCATAGGAAGCGCCCCACGTCACCCGTGGCGCCCGAACATTATATATTCATTTCGGGGTTCATTTTTCCCCATTTCTCTTGGCCGAACTTTGGGGTTTTCCTCCACTCTCTCAAGACCTCCAACTCCCCCAATCTTCAAGGTGAGTAATCTGTACTAATTTGGTGTTTCATTCCATCAATTCCAACCGAAAATTAAATTCTCCACAAAATACATAGATTTTCAAGTATTTCTTCAAGAACTCAAAGGAGGGTTTTGCAAGATTTCTTCCAGAAGGTAATCCTACATCCTTAGACTTACATGTATGGATATATTATGGGAATATGATTATTAATAAAGTACTGGATCTTATCGTATGGTGATTGGAAACCATAAGTTTTCAATTTAAATACACAACCATAGTAGAGATTGAAAGGTGATTATTTGATGGAACTTTGTTGGTTGGGTGTGGATGGATGGTCATGTATGTGATGTTGGAAGTTATGAATTGTTTAAGAATGATGGTGGGATAAATTGTTGGTAAATGGAAGTAGTTGGAAGAAGTAATTCTACGGTTAAGAGATGTAGAGATTCATGCCTACTAGGTGTTTGATAAAATGCCTACATGGCCTAAACTATGGGTTTTGTTACTAATGTTGTTCCCATTGGATGTTGTTATTGTAAATTGAAGTTTCTTAGTGTAGTGGATCATTGTAGTATCATTAAGGGGCGAATTTCTGGTATGCTGGCTAAACTTCGTTCCTTGAATCGAATTCCATAACGTTCCCGTAAGTTTCAACTATGGCTGGCTCAAGTCCTAATTCATATGTTCCGAGTTATCCCTTATGAACTTGACTATTTCGAATGAGCTTTATGTCGAAAGATATATGTTCAAAGAATGGGTTGCGTATTCAAATATTTTTGCTTTGAGTCGTGTTTCAAATGAAAGCTAGCATCCCCGTTTCTTGCCTTCTCTTCCCGTAGAATAGATTCTTTACTCATCGTACTCGAACTTTCTACCCAAAAACCTAAGCCCATCAGCTAATTTTTCTTCGCCAATGGCAGAAGTCGACAGCTCAAATTCCCCATCTTTATCTGAGCAATATTTGCTGAAAGAGATAGAAGAGAAATCTACCACGGTGGCAAATCCAGTGGAAGAAACTGAGGTTAAGATCTCTTCTATTGCTCCATCTGAGGAAGATACTTCCAAAACTGAGGAAACCCCAGTGATTGAGAGCATTGAAGTTGTCCCTGCTGCACCTGAAGAAAGCAGTGGAGCCTCTGATTCAGCAGCACCTGAAATTAATGAAGCCTCTCCTCCTGTAGAGGCTGCTGGTGAAGAAAGCACCGAAAGTACTGAAGACGAGACTTCTGGGAATGGGGATCAAGAATCAGCGGATGAGACCCCTGAGATCAAGGTTAGATTGACTGGACAATCAGTTTTGGCTTCTGTGTATTGGTTATATCTTATCTATTGATCGTGTTGTGGTCCTTGTCGTGATTGTCAACTAGCTTGAGACGGCGCCTGCTGACTTCCGTTTCCCTACTACAAATCAGACAAGGCACTGCTTCACAAGATATGTTGAATATCATCGGTCAGTAAACATGCTATGCTGGCCATTGCTCGTTGTGTTTGCATCTATTTTTGTGATCAATCCATGTAGCCTAAATGTATTTGGTTGGTTTGCCTTTCAGATGCATAGCTGCAAAGGGTGAAGGCGCTCCTGAATGTGACAAGTTTGCCAAGTATTACCGATCCCTTTGCCCTGGTGAATGGGTATGTTTATTTTGTATTTTTCATTTGCAAAATGAGATTAGTATGTATGGGTGTGTATACATACACATATTAATTAATGCCTATGCTCTTGGTTGTACGCTTGCCGTAATCCCTCACTCATCTAAACGTCGGGCAAATATGAGGTAAAGTAGAAGTCGCCAGCCCACTTATAGTACAATTTTTCCCTTGGATTTGGTTGGATGGAAGCAGTCAGGTCCTAAAGCGGAGGGATTGCCTTGATTTGTAAATTTGAATTGTTAATAATAGAAATCACTAAAACATGAAATGTTAATGTATTGATTGGATTATAAAAGTCTTTTGAATGCAAATTTTACTTTATTAGCATTTGCCCAGACCGCAGTGATGATTCTCGGTGCTTTTTTCAACAATTGAGCAATCCTAAAAGACAACACCAAATCCCTCTATAGAACTAAATTGAAGAAACAGATTAGGGACACTTTTCAGATTATGAGAAGTATGAAGGTGAACTTTGCAGTGGTAAAGAGGCCAAGAGGAGCTTTGACTATGATGCTCACAAATCAGAGACCATAAAATCCTTAAATCGGGAAAGAGGAGGTGTCTGGGGCTTGACTTGAGATAAAGTGAGTGCAAACTCAATAGGGTAGGGAGTGACTGACTGCCTTTAACACCTTCCTCAGCAGAGAGGAGCCAGAGGGGAGTGAGCATCTTCCATCTGTGATGGGAGAAGGTCAGAGCTGTCAAAAAATCTGGAGATGTGATCCAAAATGACGCCTCCTCAGGAGTTATGAAATTAGCATACAATGGGGCTCATATCCATTGACTTTGTGTTCAATCCTAGCATTGTAATTCATCCAAAGGGGTGGGTGAGATGTGGGCTTGTGAATTGGCGAGCAATCAGGTAATATGGTTCACTGGAACCAGTAGACGTTCCTCTGCCTGTAGAGAATTTTACAACTCTTTTCATCTTTTGATAAATTATGCAACTTCTATCATAAGGTGAGATAACTGACTTCACTTTTCATGTTTCCATTGTCTTGATTGTGTTTAGAGTGGAAAGTGGAGATGGAAATGGGAGTTGAATGTTAGCAGTGGTCTCATGGTGTGGAGTTTAGTTGGTCTAAGAAATTTAGTAATTTGATGTTCAAATTGATTGTAATTTGCTATGGGTTGAGGATTTTGGTAGAGTGGTGATCCAATTCATAGTAGAGTTATAGCAGGTCAGATTCAAAGATCTTTGAGCCATACTTGGGGCTGTGATTGTGCTAGATCTGGCTCTTTGCGGTCTCCTCTGGTAAAAGGTGATTCAAATTAGAATCCTTCTGACATAATTTCTGAGTCTAAACAAGTCAATGCTACAGAATTTCGACTGTATGAATCTATCATCTATGTATGAGCAAGTGGTTAAGTATACTTAAAAGGGATGGTAATGAAAGAACCAATGTGCCTATACTTGAGAAATAACAGACGAGTGAAAGCAGCCTTTTATCTATTATTTTGAGGGAGCAAAGGAATTGTTGGCAAGTTTGATGCATTCTGGTCACTGTGTGATATTTGACCTCACAAGTCTCATAGGTTGCTGAGGCTTAGACTTGAGGTGGATAATGCGTTTCTCAAAACTCATGACAATCCTCTCATGTTGTCAGATTGTTTTTGGTGTTTCCTTTTGACAATGACATGTTTTGCTTTAATTGTGGCTGCAGATAGATAGATGGAATGAGCAGAGGGAGAATGGGACCTTTCCAGGACCATTGTAATCAGCATTTTTGGTTCCAATCCTGCCACATCTGAACTCTCAAATGAATAGGGAGTTCTCTTTGAACAAATTGTGATCAATAAAGTTTTGCCTTTCCAATGGAACTAGTTTAAGCATACAATGAGTTTGCTGCTACAAAAAGAATTGTCCATGATCCATCCTTCTTAACTTAGAACACACATTTCTCTATTCTAACTCTTGTACTTGTTGAATGTCAGTAGAATGTGTTACACTTAAATATTTTCTGTGGGAGGATTAACATATCCTGCAATAAAGCTTATTTTACCATTGCACACTCGTTATCTTCCTCGTTACACTAGCACTACCTACCTCATCCCAAACATTATGCTACGTGCCGCACATATGATATAATACAGTTTTGAGTCATAACGTGGTGATGCCGTTTTAACCCAACAAGAAGCTAAACTAGTATTCCATCGCATATGAAATCACATCTGCGTATTTGTGTCTTCAAATCAGTCCTGATGTCATGAGCAATTTACAAAGTAGCTTGCAGAAAGGAAGTTTACTGATCAACACTCAACAGCTCCGAACTCTTCTAGTACTTCACTGCACCTTTTTTGTTCAAAGAAGCATTATGATAGACTTGGAAACAAATTTTTGCTCTTTGTTGAAATCTATCAGGAGGAATGAATAAAATGAAGTGCATCAGCTCCAGGTCTATACAGAGTATATCTGATTGTGAGGCTCGTCACCCCTCCAGTGGTTGGGGCAAGCTTAGCACCCTAACTAATTGCGAACAGAATGTTTAATTTCTAATGGATAAAAGAATAAAAAATACAACAACTTACATCTTGTTATAACAGAAAAGGAAATCCAACCTGCCTAAACATAACCTATGTATGGAAATAAAAGCAGTAATTTTTTTGATCAATAATGAATTCATCAAACTCGTTTTACGTTCTGAAGGACTGGTGCATAATTCAGATAACAGGATCTTGAGTTTAAATACTACAATCAATCATGTTTCGTATCCAGGTGACCTCTTATGGGGCTTGGCTTCAAATATGCATTGAGAATACAGGAAGTTGCACTCTTGCCCATTTTTGTTTTTTTCTTGTTTATAATTTTGTTGCTTTGCTACAGAACTGAAAGAAAAAAAAGAGGCCACGTAATAAAGTCAGAAGCAGCAGCCATAATTGCTGAAGTCTAGGTACCAGTAGTCAGGTAAAAGTGGATCTTGTGCATGGTGTACTCAATGGAGTCACTTATAACATAAATTTACTATGTAGGTAAGTAAGATTCAATCAATATTATTCTTTTTACTGAAAATGTCCAAGAATGGATTTTATTAAATAAGTGTCCAATAATGGGGGCAAAAAAAAGCACCTTATGTACAAGTGCACCCTTGTGCTTCTCCTCAATGAGTCCCTCCCTCTACACAAAATATGACTTATAATTCATTTAATTTGATCAACTTCCCCCGCATGGAAAGTCTCATCTCAACATAAATCCTATACTCTTTTATCATCTATACCTGCAAGTCTCCACAAACAATCTAATTCTCGTCGTTATATATATATATATATATATATATATATATATGTATACATATATATATATATACACACACACACACACATCCTGCACACTAATCATCTGCATTGCTGATGCCTGGTCGAGCTTCAATACAAGTTCAGGCCATTCTCTCATGTTTGCGCATCACTGGACTACACGATAGCATTAGAATTGTTCGTGTATGATGACTCCTTTTGACACAAGCAATCTGGTAAAGGATTTACATAAAATGCCTCCTCTGAACGGAACCTATCCATTCCCTTCGTTCCTGAAATAGGTCCTTTTCTCTTCCTAGGCGATCCTTGCCTGAGCAAGGAAGAAGATTAGATAACATCATATTGATTCATCGTTAAAATGCCACTATGTGCAATATAACAACTATAAGCAGATGAATTAGATAATGCAGTCCACAGTTTCAGTAACCAAAGGCAATATAATATCTTGGTCATCAAATTGGAGACCATGGTCCAAATCCCAATAGAAACAAAAAAAGCAAGTAGTAATTTTCTTCCCATCTACCCAAGTCATGGTAAGTAGCTTTGCTGGTGAGAGATAGCAAATACTGTATAACCCCAGACTTTAGATAGAGTCCCACATCGGCAAAACACAAGAGGGATGATGGGTATATAAGTTAACAAGCCTTAGGCCCTAGTGATGCATTTTAAACCCGTGAGGGCGTAGGCCCAGAGCGGACAATATTACTAGCGAGCTGGACTGTTACAAATACACAAGTTAACTCAGAACACCACATTATATATGAATAAAAAAAAGAAGAGATGTTGGTCACTCAAATGACTATAGGAGTCATGAACGTAGTCTTCACAACTAAGAGACAGAAAGATGGTTGAGTAAAGCAAGGCTATTTTGAACTAATAAGAGCAAAACAGAGCTTGACATAGCATCACTTTAAGGCTTTATAATAAATGTGAAAATGGAATGCTAATTTCAGGCCAAGGACATGGAACACTCGAAGAAAATCCTATTGCACGCCTTTGCTCAAATACACCACATACATGACCAGCATCGAGAGACATAGGACAAGATAATAGCAAGCAGGTAACTCTTACACTTGTTACTAAGAAATCTTATGACTAAAATTTCCACGCTTAAAAGAGAACTCATGTCACCAGCAATTTGATTATCACTTAGGATAACAAATTTTACTTTGAAATACCTTGTTCTGTGAACTTCAATAATGCGATCAGACAGTTTTTTCCCCTCTATCATTGTACCTTGGTCAACTTTGTTGACAAGCCGGACAAGAGCTTTCCTGATGAATTAAACGAAAATATTAGCAGGTAGTTCGAATCCTGCTAGCAGACCAAGTACTATGAGAAAGTTAAAAGGATATTGATACAGCGTATTCAGGAAAAAATCTTGCCTATCAGGAGATATTGTTTTCCTGTGCCCCAGAAACCGACGATGTCCCTCAACTGCTCTTGCCATATTTCCTGAGTACGAAGGGATGAATATGTCACTCTCAACTGACACAATATAATCAATTGCAGCTAATTGAGATGCATGCTTGCTGAATGGTTCAAGCTCCTCATAAGATGCCAACTTTTCCTGCAAAAGACAAAGATTGTTCATTTAAGCAGGCAGTAAACATCGATATGGAGGGGAAGATATTGGATTAGGAAATGAGATGGACTCTGTACAATATAATCATGGTGAGAAGAACCTCACTTTTCTTTTCGTATCATTTCTTTAGTTAACGGAAATCTCCAAAGTTGACAGAGTTTGACACGATCATCAAGTCTCATATACAAATTTACTTTTCCACTCCTAAAGGGAACAATCTACCAGTTCATAGAAGAGCTTTTCCTTTTTATTGATAACCGAGAAATCCACGAGGTCCAGTAGCACACGGTTCGAAACTCAGGGGAGGCTTGGCTTCTTGCGCAACCTATCAATCTACACTACCAAGCTTAATCTTTCTCTTTTCGGTTAAAGCTGGCAACATTACTAGTCACATTGAAAGTTCTGCTGTCTGTCTCAACAATTACAACCTTATGATTTAGCTGTAAGGTAATACTTCTATCAGCCATATTTCACAGCAGCTATCAGTTAGCTCAGGAAAGATGTTCAACAGGATATGCTGAGGTAAGTAAACCTGCACACTTATTCTGCGTTCTCTCTTTGGATGCAAATAGAATCTCACACTTGGTTTCAAAAGCAGATATCAACAACCAGCAACAGAACCAGCTTTATTTTCAATAAACAACTACCAACGAAAACCTAAAGGGATATCATAGCGATGTATATTAGTGACAGAACGTTAAGCTGTAGTTTGATTTTACATATTCGACATAAAGAAAGTGTTCATAATACAGCTAATTGATGGTATTTTGGTGTTAGAGGTTAATCTCCTTTGCAGCTCAGAAAATATAAGTTTATGGGCGTCCACAGTCACAGTGATTCACTATTAAATTTTCAGAAATTATGATCACAGAAATAAGGAAAACATCAAACAACTATTTGAGGTAGGTTTGTGAAGAACAAACCTTGTTCATTAGTAAGGGATAGCGAGACTGTAGATCAGACATATGGGAATCACCCCCATATATCTCTCCTGCAGCAATATAAATTGGGGTGTTCGATGTGAACCCAAGAGCAGAAAGGAACATCCCCACCTCCTTAGGAGTTAATGGACAATAGCCTTTGCCTCTTTGTTCTACAGGGTCAATGTCTTTCACTTTCCACCATGGGATGCTTTCCCTATAAATTGTAAAGACAATGAAATAAAAGCAACAACGATAACAACAAAAACAAACCCAGTGTAATCCCATAAAGTATGGTCTAGGAGAGGTAGAATGTACGCAGATCTTACCCCTACCTTGTGACAGTAAAGTAGTTGTTTCAGATAATGAGATAAAAGCAATTGTTATTCAATTCAAACAGTCTTAAGTCATATGCGTTCTGTCTTTCTAGAAGACATTTCCTACAAGCATATGCTTCTAGATTTCAAACATCAGTTAGCTTCGTGTCATAATAACCTACCTGATTGCCCTTAGTTCTTCAGCTTCTTCTGGCGATAGATCATGTGTGCATCCACTAAAGGCAAGCATGTCTTTTTCATAGCGCAAATGTAAAGCAATGTATGGACCATAGGTTCGCATACGATCTACCAACAACTGCAAATAAAAGAGTGTATGACATGAAAGACTGACAATATAACAGTGGAGGTATTACAGAAACAATAATAAGCATAACTAAATGATCACCTTTCCCATTGCTTCAATTTGGGGAGAAAATCGGAGGGCTTGATAGCAAGCACGGCAGCGCAACTTCTGAATGTCAGGAGGCAGGTTATTATTTGCCAGCCTTGAATCAGACTTGGCTGCTCGAATCACCTACAAAATTGTTTCGGATATATTAGCCATAATAAAGTATTTTCCTTTTTTTTTTGTGCTTTCCTTGTGTGAAAAAATGTGCAAGATATATACCTGGTATTCATCCCACATGCTAGCTATCTCCTTCTCATAGTAATCTACACCAGACCAACTTCTGAAATGCTTAACTGCTCTAGCTGCAGATGCAAGTTCCTTTGGTAGCTTTTTGACAATCCTTACATCATTTGCCAAAGAATTAATGAAATGGTCTTCATCAAACACATCAGAGAATTTGCTGCAATTCAAGAGCAGAAGAGTAAGTGTATCCACATACATGAGTTTGCAGCAGAGGCTGCTGATTAAACATAATAGGATGAAAACTATGCTACTATTCCTTTGCAATTTGACCCTTAAATTGGAGCATGAAAATACTAAAAGAAAGGAAATGAAGAATAAAAGTATCATTGCAGACCTAGAGTCCTTCCAAAGTGAGCGCTTATCGAGCTCCGGGATTACAAGAGTAGCATTTATGATACGAGCAACAGCAACCATGTCACATATCTACAAAACAACAATAACTGCTTTCAGTTCAAACAATGAGATACCAAACTTATGCATAAATAGTTTGAACTTCACATGTATGGCTAAACTGTTACCAGCTCAATATAAAGGAAAAGTGTGCCATAAAAAGATACATCTAACGATGCACACTGTGCGACAAGGAGAAGGGAGTAGAAAAATACTGACCCCGGCCCTCATCTGATTGAGTCCACCATTTGTATGAACGAGCAGGTAGCCTCGAGACTCTGGAGGAGCTGGACATTAAATGTACTAATATGAAAGATAAGCAACAGAATAGTCCTCTTTATGTTTGCTACAAGGATGACTAAAGCTATTTTGAAGTATTTGTTGATAGGAAACAAGAAATGACTTACACGTATATAATGAAGTTGGTGCAACACAACGAACATAGCCTTGATTTGGAGGCGGTCTCCATAACTTATCCAAGGTCCAATTCCAATTTGCACCATCCAACTGTCAAATCTAAAGGAGTGAAAACATGAAAGATATATAACTACTCTCAATTTATTAAGATGAAAAGAATTCTTTTTTATTAAAATTGAGATATCAAAAGTTAAAACTTTAGTATATTTTTGAAAGAACATACAACCTTGCTAGCAGTAACAGGAGCTTTTGAGAAATGGGGTGGAGCAAATTCCTGAATCCAGCTTCGCTCTCCGCTCAATCTTTGGTATGAAAACTCATGCTGCTATAGATATTCAGGTACCCTAGATCAGTACTAAAATCATACTACTAATGAACAAGCCTAAACGACAACATTAACAACTGCTACGCATTAATCCTTTGTATCCATTCCACCTATGTTTAAGCCCAATAAACACGCCTGCAACAACAACAACAAAAAACCTAGTATAATTCCACAAGTGGTGTCTTGGGAGGGGTAATATGTACGCGGACCTTATCCCTACCTTATAAACTTATGAAGATAGAGAAGTTGTTTCCTGTAGGCCCTTGAAGGAACAGTGAAACCAAAGCAACAAACAATTGCAACAACAAGGTAACAGGGAAACGAAAGCGAATGACACAACACGTACTAATGGAACCAGGAATAAGAAAATACAGCACGCCGACAAGCTAAAATTTAAAAAGCAAAGAAAAAACTCTGGAAATTATTTTCCAATTTCATAAATCACCTAAAAAACAGTTGCTTGATGAAATTTTTTGAAATGGGATTTCAAAATACTTTAAAAATAAAATATTAATAAGACACAAACACACATTGAAATAATAAAAATGCTCAAAAATAAAAATCAAAAACAACAATAACATACTTAGTGTAGTCCCACAAGTTGGGTCTTGCGGGTCTGGAAGGGTAGAACGTATGGAGACCTTACCCCTGCCTTTAACAAGGCAAAAAGGTTGTTTCCGGTAGACACCATCACTAAGTTATGCAACAAAACAAAGATCAAGATAACAGAGGAAAAATAAATTGAAGAAATATTTATATAGTTTCACTACATCTTGAACAAAACAGAAACTGTAGAAAGAGAGAGAGGCGCTGCAGTTGTAGTACCATAGGAAGTTTGTTGTGAGGGAACCTAGTAACATCAAAGGAAGGGACATGAACATGTACTGATAGCAGAGCCACAAAAGTTATTAGAGCAATGCCACAACTTAACACCTTTCGAACAGAATTCCTCCACCTTTTCTTCTTCTGCTGCATATCCACCTTGTGCCCAATGCAATAAACCAATAAGGGACAATAACTATAAGAACCTTGTGTTCTCTCTCTCTCTCTCTCTCTCTCTCTCTCTCTCTCTCTCTGTAGTATATTTCTATGTATAGATGTGCGTATGAAGGAGAAGTTGGCTGCTGCTGATTTTGATTCTTTTTTCTTGGTTTCACTTCGGCTTTTGTATTCTGTGAGTTTGGGCTTTAGCTTTATTTCTGTCTTTTTCTTTTATGGTGTATTTATAATGTCAAATTAGTAATTTCTAGCACCTTGCGGAGAGTAACTATTATTTTATTCGACAAAAATTTCTTTTTATTTGTCTTAACATGAATGATAAATTCTTATATTTAAAAATAACTTCGTCTTAAACTTTTTATTTTTTACTTTTAATACTAATGTTTTATCATAACATAAATGTCCTAGTATATTTTAGACCATAAGTTTAAAAAAAAAAATTTAAAACAGTCAAACATGTTCACATAAAATTGGATAGATTCACGATGGAGTATATTATTTTATGAATGAGCTTTTTCAAGAATTTTTAGCATAATTTTATTTCTGAACAGTTTTTAAAAAAAATTTACAATTCAATTTATTATTTTTTCACAACTTAAATCTCGGAATATAATTTACCCTACTACATTAACTTTTTAAGTAATATTATCTTCTAGTAATATTTATATAATATTACTAATTAAATCAATGTTTTAAATCCATATCTACAAAATAAATAAGAGAGAAAGGGAAAATAAGGAAGGTTGGAGGAAATTACGGAAAATCACTGAAAATGTGCTAATTCCATTACAATTGGAGTCAGGCAACTTCAAAAAGAAAGGAAGAGACTAATAGATAAGCATTATCTCCTTCTAACCTAGTTTATCTCTAACTATAACTCCTACATTGTCTATCAATTCCAAGCTTCTATAAATTTTAAGATCCAAAATAATCCTACGAAGGTAGGATAAGAAAAAAGTTAACTTGTTTGGGTATAAGTGTCCTAACTTAAGATATTCAAAACCACATTAAGAAGAGATAATTGAAGAATATCTCGTAATACTATTTTCTGTATACAAAAAACAGATATTTCTTTCAAAGTACTTACTAAGCACAAAAAGAAAATAATCATTCTTGTAACTCTTTTCTCATTATTTGACCAGGAAAAAAGATTAGTTTATGGTAGGAAAATGGTTGCTATTTTCGAGAGGATTTTTTAATTTAGTTCCTAATGGCGTAGCTATAAAAACCGTTGACTATCAAACATATTTCTTTTAGATATGTTTTGAAATTTAATTAAGGATATTCCAAAGCCTTCCGTGCAAACAAATACTCTTAGATTGTTTTAGCCAAACTACTTTTCTTTTTGGCATTAGCCTATGTTCCAAAACATTTAAGAATTCTGTTTAAATTTCTAAATAGTGCAGCATTAAGAAATAAAGAAGAAGACGAAGACCACCTAATGGCTGTAACTACACTTGTTTATGTAGCTCGGAGATACAGTTAGGCCTTTCTATAATAGTATTCTTATATAATTACATTCACTATAAAAGTCAAGTTTTCTTCAAAATCGATTTTTAAGTTATATTTTACCTTTCTATAACAGTTATTTACCTATAACAGCAATAACCACAATTATAGCAGAATGCTCTTTGTAAAATTATCCATCTATAACAGCTATATAGAATCTTTAAGATTAGTAATTTCTAAAAATATGCATACAATCATTTCCATTAAATGAAGTTTTTATCTTCCTAAGATATAAAATTTGAAGATTTGCACATGATATCTTTTCTATTGGACAAATTTCAAAAAACATTTAGATAGAAAATTTAAATATTAAGCTCTTAAATTGTCTTCAAGGAAAAACTATTTGATACCTTTTTGCTGAAAATTTAGACATGAACCTTCACCAATTCGAGCGTTATATCACTAGTAAGAGAATGAATTCTACAAAATAAGTTATAATTACAAAGTTCTTCCATCAATCTTGAAAGAATTTATTTTTCTAGGTAGCTTTGGAATATCTGCCTTAGAGTCTAAAATCTTTATACATTTAGTTATGAATTTATTAATAATTTATTAGCTTTCTTCAATTTTCTTATCTTTTATATGTAACATTAAAAAAGGAAAAATAATCGATTTTTGGATAATATTTATCTATAACAGCCAAAATATATTTAAACGTCAAATGTTGTTAGAGGTGTGTATAATAGCCATTTATTATAAAAGCTAAAAATTATCGAAACAAACAAGGCTGTTATTGAGAGTGTTGGCTGTAGAATTAGTATTTGGAAGATAGCGTAATTCTGAGCTCAGTTGTGAAAGCACTATAGTATAATGTCCTCTTTATTTTGTACCCAAAACCAAGAAGAGTCGGCTACTTTCTTTTTTTAAACTTTAAATTTGGCATAAGTAGTGATTACTTGTAAAAATGTGAGTGACGACAGCTCAGCGAATGCATGACTTCATGACAATTAAAGGTGATTTGATTTTTAGTTATGCAGGGAAGATAATGCGAGAAATAATACGGCAAAATACATGGATTATGAGATAAAACAAAGGAAACATTGAGTATATCTTTTACGTACACTAATTAAGATGGAAAATCCTACATCAAGTCCATAAAAGTTGTGACGATGTACATATGCATGTTTTGTCGTAGCTGCACATAAATTTTAGACATTTAGGGGTCGTTTGGTACGAACACAAGTAATGCAGAGATTAGTAATGCAGGGATTGTAGTGCTGGAATTATTTTTTATCAAGTGTTTGGTTCATTGTATTAAAAATTAATTATGCAATGTATAAGTCTGGATTTAGTAATTTTAAGTCTTATCCATGTATAGCTAATCCTGGGATTAGTAATCCCTTCCTTTCCTTGGTATTAGTTAATCCCTCATATGAGGGATAACTAATCCATGTATTAGGTAGGAGTAAATTGAATTGACCAACCAAACATGGTATTGGACGGATTAAATTTTTATGCGGGATTATTTTGCTTAATACGGCCTACCAAACGACCCCTTAGGGTGTGTTTGACATTACGATCCAGAAAAATATTTTCTTGAAATATAAGCGGTTCTCTTACATATTTTTTAATATTTAGTTAAATATTTTTAAAAAAATACATAATTTAGACAAATACTATAGGAGATAAAATGGGTAATGATGAGGGAGGGTGGCAGGTCGGGGTCCAGGAACTGAGGTGGCGGTTGAGGGTTGTGGTTTGTGGTTGGGGTGTGAGGACCGGGGTTGGGGGTGGTTGGGGGT
>MCJB01024638.1:27301-73790 GCA_002018475.1 Nicotiana obtusifolia
GTAAGGGTAGCGGTTTTGTGTTGGGGGTTGGGGTGGAGGGGGGTTGGGTAGAAAATGTTTTCCTTCCTTTTTGTAGGGAGGTTATTTTTTTTAATTGAAGGAAACTGAGTTTATAAAGAAAATATAAGCCAACCAAACATGCAAAAATTAAAAAATATTTTCCTTCGTACCAAATATATGGGTCAAAATCTATCTCTAGTCAAAATGGTATTAGTAAAGCATTCCTAGGCCGCCACGTGTCGAAGTAATCTAATTAACAACAAAGGCCGTGGTCGAAGAGTCAGCAAAGACTGAAGTCGAAGAGTTGCTAAAGAACGAGGCCGAGGTCGAGTACCCTTGACAGAGTTATAACGGCCAGTTTCAAGATAGAACATTAAAGAGAATATTCTAGTGGATATTCTCTGCATTTGTAATTTATTAGGGTTTTTGGAACATGTTCCCTATAAATAGAAAGAGACACAATGATAGGGGCATATGATATTCATTTATAAAATATACTTTGACTTTAAAGAGAGAATCTGGTCTTATTATAAGCCTACAAAAATAAACTTTTCACTAAGATTCTTGTTCATACTTTTCCATTAGATCCGAGGACAACTCGGATATTCAAAGACTTGTCCGGCATTCATCATTATAAAAAAGAACATCCATTAATTTCATCCTTTTTTGGGTGATTCATCCGTTCTATATACATAAATACCATTTATTGCTATTCCTAACTATTTAATGCTACATTATTTCTGTTTGGGTTCTTAAATATTGTCCATTGTGTACCTTCATTGCTTTTGGAAGAGATCTACGTATTATTTATCACACTACCGGGAATTCTGTCTTTGGGATATTATTATTAACTAAGTTTAACCATCATTTGTATAAATTTATTTAGTTTACCCAAGATCTATATTTCTTGGTCAAACTATTTGGCGCCGTCTGGGGGATTTCTTAGTTAAATTTTTAGTTTCCTCTATATCCACAGCTAACGCAAATCACTAATCTCACAAACCCCGAGATCTTCTTTCTTTGTATGTACAAATACCTACATGGCAGGTTACCGAGGAAAAAATACAAAAATAACAAGTGATTTCCCTAGCAACCTCATAAACGCTATCAATGAGAGTTGCGAATAGTAGGTGAGGACGTGACGCCCAACGCTTCCCCTAGGCGCGAGAGGTCGCCTCCCCCCACTGCAGCATAACAAAACCCAGTGGAAAAGGGGCCTCCACGTCCGCAGAAGAAGGGACGCCCCCAGTTGTGAAACAACTCCTCGAAGCATGGCTGACCGACACTTTAGTGAGCATCCTCAACAAACCCGCTCCAGGCATAACTACAGAAACCGCAAGAGCTTGCACAATACAACAAACAGACGAGCAGTGCAACCGACTAAGCCCTTCAACAACAGGTATAACTCACAATATTACTAACAGTACAAGTGACAGCGCCCTCGCTTCCACTCTAAAAAGGATGGAAGAAATGGAGAATGAAAACAAAGCACTCTGAGACTAGATGAAAGAATACCAAGAACGAGTCGACAAGATATGGGGTGCTCCTAAGCTGTTGCCAAAAAGAGACGTCGGCTGGTTCATAGAGCAGCCGTACAACGATGATGCAGCCCCGCATGCCATATCAAAGACCTTCAAAATGCCACCCTACCTCAGGATATACGACGGAATGACTGATCTTGAGGATCATATGACCCATTACGTCATCGCTGTAAAAGGCAACGACCTTGCCAAGGAACAAGTGTCCTCTATTTTGCTGAAGAAGTTTGGCGAAACCCTTACGAGAGGGGCATTAACATGGTATTTACAGCTACCAGCCTACTACATAGAAACTTTTGAGGAATTGGCCGATAAGGTAAAGATCAAAGGTCTCTTTCTCCAACTCCCCAATCCTTTCATCGAGCCGCTCTTCTTTAAGCCTTGCTGTTGTTAAATCAGTTTCTCGCTCGGAATAGAGAGTTCAGATCACCACCTCAAGGGACTCTGCCTTCCTCAAAGCCTCTGACCGAGCGGACTCCGCCTTCTCTAGCTCCTCCGTCTTCTCGGTGACCTCGCCATTAAGAGCCTCCTCCTTGAATTGACACTCCTTAAGCTGGCCTCGCAGCAAGACTACCTGAGCTTGGGCATTACTTCATTGGGCTTCTACCCCCTGCTAAGCTCGAGCTCTTCCTCTTTGCTCCTCTACGTCCCTTCCAGGACGCTGCACTTCCCCACTACCCACACCAGCTCCTAGTTTCTTTCCTTCAAGTCTTGGTGCACATCGTCGCTTTCGCGGAGCCGGCACCGAAGCTCCCGGTACTTCTCAAGGCATTTGAAGTACTTATATTTCAACTTCACATAAAAATCTTTATGTCTCTGTTGCCTACGAGCACTTGAAATCTCTAGGACGACTGTCTGCAAAATGAATAAAGGAAGTTAGAGCCTACGAAAGAACAAAATTTAAGCAAAATAATGGACATCAAATGTACTTACCCGAAGGGAGAGACCAGCAATGTTATTTGACAGGGTGCTGTAATTTATAGTCTCGAGGGTCGTACCCTCAATTTCAGAACAAAGAGGGCCAAGGGAGGGGATTATCTCCTCGGTGTTCACAAGAAGATTACGATCCATTGGGATTGCAATAGTCCTTGAACCCCCTTCCAACCTCACTTCGATTGAGTAAGCCCCTCATTGATCATCCTCAACTCGTCTATATCAATGTCGGAGTCAGATCCAACATCCTCCTCAGCAACAACCTTCCTTCTATCATCAGTCAAAGAAGGCACGTCTACTGCGACCCTCGAAGATGAGGCCTCCTCACGCCTCGGAAGGGCAGGGCCGTCATTGCTCACCACGCTCTCGATCGCGTCCCCTAAAGGACGCGGACTCGTACTGAGGGGCCTTGGGACTTGCCTCTGGCTCTCTCCAATATGCACTATGGTCGTTTCTCGAAGGACAAGGCCACAATTTCCCACATCAATGGTCGCCAGCCTCTCTCCCCTAGTATCCATGGCCCTCCTCTTACGAAGCATCAAACCAACGTCATCAGGAGAGACGTCGTCCTCATCAACTAGCGAATAATGTTGGGGGGCAGGAGTCACAGAAGGAACGGAGATAGGCTCTCGAGCTACGACAGCTGAGGTCGAGATCAGTACGAAAGACGTAGTAGCCGCAACAGGAGCTGAAGTCGAGGAGGCAACAGCCGCCCTTCGGAAAGAAGGCACTGGTGCCCGGCTCCTCCGAGAACCCCTGCTAGAGAAAAAGACAGCATTAAGTTAGCAAAACGAATCTGTACATAATAGAAAACAGAGCGGCCACGATCAAAGAAAGAAAATTACCAGTCGAAGGGAGAGCAGGCCCGAATTTCTTGAAAAAACTTGGCCATTCACGAATCCCTTTGATGAGACGGAGGAGCCGCATGACCCAGTCAAAAATATGAGCGTCCAAAGGAGGAGGCGAGGTCTTGGCTATAAAAGAAGAAGGCGAGAAACCAAAATTCAGGACCAAACAAGGGGGAGAAACCAAAGTACTTATGAGTATAGTTTCAAGACTCAGGAAAGCCATTGACGTTGGCCACAACGTCCTCGGTTCTGACAAAAAAGAAGTTAAACCAGAATTTATGACTGGTCTTGACGTCCATCTTCACCACTAAGCGTTTTCCCCTTTGGTGGCAAAGGTTCAACATCGTTCCCCTATAAAAACTAGGAGTGAATAGATGAATTAAGTGCCGCAGTGTCAGTTCGACCCCGGCTAGCTCAGCAAACTTAGTAAGAATCTTTATAATTTTATAGACGTGTGGCACGAGCTGAGTAAGAAAAATGCCGTAGTGATGACAGAATTCCTCCACCAGCGGAAGGAGGGGAAAAGAATAGCGAACTAGAAAGGAGTAGGCGTAGAGGGCGCAATACCCAGGACGGTGGACCTGTACTGTATCCCTCTCAGTCGGGATCAACTTGATATGATTGGGAAGGCCGAATTTGGCCTTAAGCTCCGCTAATTCCTTCACTGTCATCATTGATCGAAAAACTACAGGTCCGGCCTCAGGTGATTTGGTGAAATCTGATCTGGAATCAGGGTTGCGTGGGATTATCTCCTCCACCGACGGAAAGGTTTCATCCTCAATGGTGGCAGGAACACTCTCCCCGTGGGAGGGGAACACCACTACTATGGGAGCAACACGACTCCCCTCACCATCATCAGAAGACACGTTAGAAATGATTTAACGCAGTGGAGGGAAGTAACAAATGAGAGGGAATGAAGAACGATATAGGTCAACGAAGCAGAAAAGAAATTCGGAGAAGAAGAAGAGCAAGAGAAGGGTATTGTGCTTCAAAACGTTGGAAGGTTTAAACTTCAAAATCAAGTTCAAAGATCTCTATTTATAAAGGTCATGGAACCAAAACCAAAACCTGGTTCATCATGATTAGCACCGGAACTGAAGAGGTAGGTCTAGTCAAAGGTCACACGCGTAACGAAGCAACACATCAGGAATATGCGTCATAATGACGCATGACATCATGATGTCATCTCAACCCATGGACAACATAACTCCAGCAAATCACCTGGGAAATTCGAGGCATTCAAAATGCGCGGCCTACAAAGGTCCATGTCACCTGCTCCCCGCAACAACCACAACCCGTGTAGTCCATCTGGTTAGCTCGACCACCAATAACTTGATCCGTTCATCGAACCCGCCCACAAAGCAAGCCTCATGTAATATCTCCTATTAAATAATGAGTAGTTAAGGATTTTTCAAAAATAATAATATATATAATAAATAAATAAATAGCAATCAAATACTATAAGACAACAAAAAAAAAAGAAAAAAAAAGAGAAAGGAATTAATAATAATAAAATAAAGAGTGAATACAATTAGTGGGCCTTAGCCCATCTGGTCGTGTACGAAGCCATAAAAGGGATTTTAAAAACAAGAAAATCCCTTAGGCCACAAAGCATAAAAAAAAAAAAACAACAAAAGAAGACAAAAGCACTGAAGTGTCGAGAAAAAATCTGGGACGGGAATTTGATTAAAGGGGGAAAAGTCTAAAACCTTATCTGTTACTTAAGGAATCAGATTAGGGGTTGGAAAGAGGGGCTTTAACAGTAAGCCGTTACTAGGAAAGAGAAAAAAAGAGAAGAAGAAAGCTTTGGACAGAGGCTTTAAGAAGAACTAGGAGTTGGAATTGAAAGTAGCAATTCTCCTTCAGCTAAAGAGGTTAACCTTCTTCTTATCGTCTGTTGAATTATTTTACTGCATCTATACGATTACACAAAGTACAAAAGAATTCAATATCAGTTTGTTAAAAAAAAAATCTACGGAGAGTAAGGCTATAAAGGTTTGGTTTAAGCACTGATAGGTCAAATTTTAGTGGAATAAATTATACTAAATAGTTTGAAATTGATAGATTATGGACTAGTTCTATGAGTAAATATAAATCCACAAATTAAGACTCAACATGAACCCCGATGGTTGGGTATTTTAAATTAGTTATGAGTTAGTTTAAACTAGAAATTGACACGAGGTTGATATGATGTGATTATAGATGTGATCGACACGAGGTTGATATGATGTGATCGAAGGAAGTTGTACGGATTGCTCGAGGTGAAGTGTTTGGTATCTCGATACGAGTACTGTAAATAGTAATCTTACCGCAATTTGTATTTTCATAACTTGCGTGATTTACACATGATTTTTAATATGAATATGTTACTGATTTATTTTGAGTTGCATGCGGGATAAGTCTTTTACTCGAGATGATACTAAAATAGTTATTTGAGATGATTACCGTTATTTTAAATATTCTTGTTGTCACTAGATCTGTTTTACTGTTACTTGAATTTACTGTTATCAAAAGGAAATTATATGATTTGATAAGAACTGAAATGCCCTATATTATTTTAAAAGTTTCTACGAGTATATACAGATTACAGAGACAAGTATAAATGGGAGTAGACATTGAAGGATCCCGTAGCTAACGGTGGGTTCGTTAGACCTGGTGCACCTTGTAATTACTGATTACCGTTATAACCCTCGCTAGTGGGAAGGTAGAACTAGCATACCGTTACTGATTTCCCTCGAGTAGGGACTACCGTTATATATGACTTCTGGTAAAGAAGTCCACAGTTATACCGATTACATGATCCGTTCATTGAAACCTCTCAAAATGTGAATACTGATATTATACAGTGGTTACCGAGCTTATTACTGAATTGTTAATTATATTTTACTACAAGAAAAGCGTGATGAGACTGAAAATCATTTATTGTTTCTGAAAGGGCATTTTTATGTTATTTTCTCTTTGAGATACTAGCATGTTTCTGACTTGTCCCCAAATAAAAACGGTTGTGGTTAAGTGTTATTACTCACTGAGCTAGCGACTCATTCCCCGCTAATTTTTTACAGAGACAGCAGTTGACGCAGGCGAGGATCTCGTTAATTAGAGCGCACAGGTTGATATTTCTCGGTGAGCTTCGCACTTGTTCGCGTGGGCAGAGATTTTACTTATTGTTATGGTCTTTTTATTGAACTCTTAGAGTCGTTCCATAGTCATTATTTTAGTGTCATGCGTATTCTTTCGTTATTATAGTCTTATGTTGAGTATCGTTCTCATTTATCAAAGTTGGAGATAAATTAGTATTTCTAGTGGTTAGTTGGTGGTTTAGTTATGGTGGAGACTTGTATTGGTTAATTGACAAGTTGTCAATTATTTGGTATAATTTTAGGATGTTTGGTTGTTGATTTGAGATAGGAAAGGTTTTGGGATGGTCCAAAAACAGGGGAAACTCTGTCCGATTTTCTGTAAAATTTCCGATGAGGCTTACTTGGGAGCACTTGCTCCTAAGCGCCGGTCACAATCCTAAATTGGGTCGTGATACCTCAATAAGCGGAGGAACTAACTGTATTGGTCAAAATCTATTTCTAGTCGAAATGGTATTAGTAAAATATTTCTAGGCCGCCACGTGTCGAAGTAATCTAATTAACAATGAAGGTCGTGTCGAAGAGTCAGCAAAGACTGAAGTCGAGGAGTTGCCAAAGATCGAGGCCGAGGTCGAGTACCCTTGACAGAGTTATAGCAATTAGTTTCAAGATAGGACATTAAAGAGAATATTCTAGTGGATATTCTCGATATTTGTACTATTAGGGTTTTTAGGAACATGTTCCCTATAAATAGAAAGAGACACAATGATAGGGGCCATGTGATATTCATTTGTAAAATACACTTTGACTTTAAAGAGTGAATATGATCTTATTGTAAGCCTACAAAAATAACATTTTCACTAAGATTCTTATCCACACTTTTTCACCCGATCTGAGGACAACTCGGATATTCAAAGGCTTGTCCATCATTCATCATTATCAAAAAGAACATCCGTTGATTTCATCTTTTTTCGGGTGATTCATTCGTTCTATTTACATAAATACCATTTATTGCTACTCCTCACTATTTAATGCTACATTATTTCTGTTTGGGTTCTTAAATATTGTCCATTGTGTACCTTCATTGCTTTTGAAAGATATCTGCGTATTATTTATCACATTACCAGGAATTTCGTCTTTGATATATTATTATTAACTAAGTTTAACCCTTATTTGTATAAATCTAATTATTTGAATCAAGATCTATATTTTTTTAGTCAAACACCAAACACCAAACACACCCTTACAGTAGTTAGAAGGAAGCTAAGGGAGTAGAAAAGTGAGAATCTATAAAGAATTAATTACATGAAATAAAGGACTTAAATGCAAAGGTTTCACCAAGTATGTTGCTTAGTTGAGATCAATGATTTCATTGCATATGGCATTATTTTGATTGTCATAAGTTCCTGAAGCCAAGCCCACATGCAATTTTCTTGAAAACCAGACTGCTCCAGTTGTCCTATTTATGATGTGTTGATCATTTACTTCCTTTCACATTAGCACTGTCTATTAAATAAGAGTTTAACTTTTATATTAATAACATGAAAGGGTCTTACATTATAAGTCATTTAGTATGTACAAGTAATTTTTCATAAGAAGTATTTACTAATATTTACAGACAATAACCAACTGTAGCTCATTATTTAATTATATTGATAATGTAAGCATATTTCATTATTATATTGTTAGTTTATATAAGTTAAATCTTTAAATATTAATGATAAATCTGAATTTCAAAAGCAATCACATGACTCAATTTATTAAATGTACAAGGCACGGGTGTCCTAAATTTAGCTCCTCAGATTTGATTCCTTAAAGAATAAAGAAACAATTTATTTCCACATTTGTTCACAATTTGGTAATGACATTAAAAAGGGAAAAAACTAAAGACGGAAAGAACTTGCTTATGGTTTATAAATCCTTTGGTTTGAAATTCTCCTCCACAAAGTAAAAGGAATGGGAGCATTATATTTTGGGTTGACGTAACTTTGACTTTCTTGATTTAGGTTTAAGAAAAATGGCCATTCTTATCGATCCTGTTATTATGTTATAGGATAATCATAGAAGTTGGACAATGAATAAACACATTTGTTAGCACTTAAAGCATTTTTGGAGCGATATATTACAACTTAAATAATTTCTTGATTCAGTTCCCCAGATTCATTTGCTTTGCTTGATTTGGTTGCATTGGTATTTCAGATTAATACGAAATTGAATGCGTTTTAACACCCTTTTGTGGCGTTTTCCATTTGAAATTCCCTTCCAGAACGATGTGATATCGTAATTTGTTGTTAAAATGGACCTTAGGCCTAACTCAACCCCAAAAGTTAGCTTATGAGGTGAGGATTGTCTACAATCATATAAGGAAATCAAGGATTTCAAATCCCACCAATGTGAGACAACCCCAAACTCCCCTCTCAACCCCAAAAGCTAGCTTATGAGGTGAGGATTGCCCAAAATCATATAAGGAGACCAAGGACTTCAAATCCCACCGATGTGAGACAACCCCAAACCCCCTCACGCCCAAGCCTGCAAACTGGAGCATGGACAACATAAATGGGGGCCCAACATCGATAACAAAAATTGGAATGGGCCTGGCTCTGATACATGAGAAAATGGACCTTGGGCCTAACTCAACCCCAAAAGCTAGCTTATGAGGTGAGGATTACCCAAGACCATACAAGGAGACTAAAAACCTCAAATCCTACTAATGTGGGACAAATCATCATTTGTTTTGTTAATGAAAGAACAACAAAAACAAAACCAAAAAAAAAAATAAAACACAAAGGATTACTTGGGAACAAAGGGGCAAAAACAATCTGGCTGGTTGAGATTATATTTTAATCATGTTCTATTTTATGTCGCATTGTTAGTTTTCTCATAGATTTATACGACTAGATAAACTTAATATAAATCTATGAGAAAACTAATCATACATGGGAAATTATGACTTGTTGACATTATGTTTCTCATAGATTTATCTAGTCATATAAATCTATGAGAAAACTAACAATGCGACATAAAATAGAACATGATTAAAACATAATCTCAACTAGCTAGATCTTTTTTGCCCCATTGTTCCCAAGTAAACCTTTGTGTTTTTTTTTTTTTTTTTGGTTTTGTTTTTGTTGTTCTTTCATTAACAAAACAAATGTTGAGCATACACCAATTATCATTTTCTTCTACCTGCATGCCTTTGTTTTTTGTTTACTATAACTAATATTATAAAAGTTTGCGCAGTTACAATGAAAAAAAGAACAAATACACATGGAAATTAAATTTGATTCCTTGAAGTTGGAGGATTAGTCACTGAGTGTGGTCTTCTTTCCATGTGAATGATTCGTTTCTTAAATGCTTTAGATAGATAGAGCTGTGCTTATATTTGATGTGCCCGTAGATTCAAGCATTATCTGACCCCAAAATTAAGGCACAAGGCAAGGGGATGATCCTTATTTCCTTGTATCAATTACTTAAGACTCTTGTCAGAAAATATATTTACTAGTGTTTCCATCACACCTATGATCGTGATATATAGTTAAATGTTTATATAACCCATGAATCTTGTATGTCACAGAAAGCATACATATTCATACATCAAACATGTTTGTTCCTTTTATTGGTTCCACCTATTCTCCCGTGCCCGCTTTAAGGCTTCAACTAATTCGAATTTGCATTGCATAAAGCCCATTAAAGAGGAAAGCATTTCCTACTAATGACAAAAGCAAGATTTTCATCGAGGAAATTCAAAAAATAAAAAGTAACATGCGAAAAAGTTGAGAGGATTCAACATCTGATATACACAGTATAATTTTTGGCGAAAGGAGTTTGGCTAAACCAGGAGCAGATGCAGCTATGTAGTACCGGGTTCATATGAACCCAACACTTTTGATACGGAGTAATTTATGTATAAAAAACTAATAAAACCGTGATAAATAGAAGATATGAACCCATAACTTAAAATTATAATAGGTTCACTGCTAAAAATCTAAAAAATTAAATCCATAAAACTTAAATCTTAGATTCGCCTCTGGACTGGACCTCCTTCCACCTACCTAACTACGCCACTGCATGCCTCTAGGATCTTTTGTTTCTTTTTATTTCCAAGATTCAAATTCGAAACCACTTACTAAAAATGAAAGAATATTAGTCATTCTACCATAGTTCTTAGTGATAACTTGTTCTTGACGGGCCGTTTGTAATACATGTATCCAAGCTTCGAGTTTGTCTTACATGCAGAACAGATCGTATGTTGAATAATGTTTCCCTTTTTATGTGAAAGTTGATCGGAAACTCGATCATGGCATTTAACAAGAAACCAGAGAATAAAAGCAGAATATATATCAAACAGTTAATTTTTTTTTTATTGGTGACTCTTTTAGTAACTTCGGTGAATTATCTACATAATTTGTTGGTAACTCTTGTGATAAAAGTGTATTACCATCATAACAAAATGTTCAGACTTTTGGGAAAATATTTTAAACGCTTTAGAATAATAAACTTACAGGAACTTGTTTATGAATTAATCAACAAGTGACTAATTAGTATTCGGTTGATTCTTCATCATTTTTTTAACTTACTTTTTAACATAGGTAATAGGTGTGAGAAAAACCAAAGAGGAGGTGTACTAGTAAAACTGTAAGTTGCATTGGGTAAAGATTTAATCCACCGTATGTTTACATCAAACTATGCAAATTTGCTATGGTTAAATCATAAATTAAGGTAAGAATATATATTAATTAACAAAAATAATTTAGTGATAAATGTGATAAGCGAAGATATGTATTTTGATCAATGAGTTATTCCCACGAGAACATTCCTTTGCATTAATTCAGAGGTACAATTATATTCCATGAAACGTAAATCATTGGGCACAAGAATTTTAATAGGGCCTTTTGGAATTTAAGTTGGGTTTGTTGAATTAGTGATATGTTAAATTTAGTAAAAAGGTCAAGAAAAATATTATTAATCCATTTATTGGCTGTGGAAGGTGATAAAACCATTTAATCTCAACATTTTTCTTCCATTTACCGAACTCTGAAGACTGAAGCACAATAATTGTTTTGTTTGAGGCTTTAGTTAATGCTTAATGATCGGTGGGTATATTCTTGTGATGGATCATTGAACATTTGATCATTTATTATATAAATCAAAATGCAAATTATATCACGAAGAATAAGTGAAGTTAGTCTATATGGGGTAGAGAAAAACTTAGTCTATGTCCTGTAAATTAAACTCAAAGATTATATTGAGTTAACCTATTTCCTAATCATTGTCGAACATACTAAAAGAAATACATCCTCATTGCGTAGGAATATTTTACACTATTCATGATATTTTTTAGATCGTGAGATAATTACTAGTCTACAATGAGTGTAAGATTTTAAAAAAGCTTATTCAATTGATGCATCTTAATCAATATTTTAAAAGGCGTGGGCATAAGACGAGGCGTTTTACTTATGCTTCAGCAAGGCGTAAATCCATAGGTATTTAATTTTTAATATTTTATAAAATAATATAATTACAGTACATATTTATAAACAGGTGAAATTGCATAAAAATTGAAGAAATATATATATATATATATATATAGATATATATATATATATATACATATATATGTGTGTGTGTGTGCGCGCGCAAAAAAAAACTAGTCAAAACAATCTATTATACGCTATTTACAAGCACAAATAACTTGAGTTGAAAAGAATAAAGTTTTCTACATGGAGGAACAAAAAATGATGACTAATCTGCAATTTGAACGTTGAACTTGCTGCTAGGAAGGAAAATAGAGTTCTCTTTGTATTTGTCAAAAAAATAAATTGAATATTCGTTGCTTTTGGGAGATATTAGCAGACTAGCGGACAAGATAAATAATTGGGAAAGACCATGAATTAGGGCTTCAATCAATAAAAAAGATCTTGACTTTTAAATTTAATACATTTAAGTTCCTTTTTAAAACTTTTGAGTAATTACAAGCCGACTTTTGAGAATTTGGGTATTATATGAAGGACTTATTTAAGAAATTTTATTTTAATTTGAAAAAGTCTCTGGGCTTACGCCTCATTATAAAAACGCGCCCCGAAAGCTCGGGCGTACGCCCCGAATTGTTGGGCGTACGCCTCTAAAGACTTTCACCCCACATCATCGTTTCGAAACGTTTTTGATGCCTTCGCTCCCGGACTCGACCGAAAACACCTTTTAAAACACTGATATTAATCACAAAACGGCAATGTTAGCGCAACTTATAGTTGAGATAAGATAGTCATAAATTACGAACACTTCTATTAATATCACAAGCAAAATCATTAAACGGGAAATTGTTCTCCTCCACCAAGATTTTTTAATTGCCAAGGCTCGAATCTAATACTTTTAATTAAGGGTCCTATCCATCCATACAGTTATCTAGATTATTATTAAAGGCACTTCTCCTTTTCTGTTTTCATGATTAGTACCGTTAGTGCTTGTTTGAGAGTAGATCAACACCACTATAATTTCCAACTAATAACCTAACTAGGAAATGCACCGAGAGTTAGAAGAATAATAGTGCCACTGTATTAGCACCAAATGGAACTTAGTTTATGGAACAATCAATAGTGAGATGATGAGTAGTTCGGTTCATTTTTCACCCAAACTTTCCACTTTAAATTGTTTGTTAGATGATGTCTCTTTCACTCACACGTGGTTAGGTTGTTAAATGAGCGCGTTGGGCTGATATTAGGTGGATTAAAATGGACTGATTCAAAAATTATTTGAGCTAAGATGGACTGGGTCAACATAGGCTAAAATTTGCATCATAGCCCAACCCGTATAATTCTTACCAAACTTTAATTAATGTGTGTTGTTTTCTTATGAATTATTTACTTACTAAATAAGAATTTTTTTCTTTTGTTATGATCATATATAACATATGAAATAAAAAAAATATTTTAAAGATATTTTAGCAAAGTTACTCATGAATCAAATTGGGCTAAAAATCAGCCCAACTTTTAGATGGACTGAGATGAGCTGAGTTCAACAAATGGTTAGATCAATAACCAATCTAACCTTGGATAGAATGGTCGAGTTAAATGGGTTTTGGCTCAAATTTTCATCCCTATACGTGGCGGTAGAATCAGTTTATTTTCCAATCCAACGCTATCTAATAGAACACAAAATTGCACAGGTGCCCTATTTGGTCGCCCTCATTTAATCTATACCCACTTTTTAAAAAAGTTTTAACTTGTACCCACTATTTAAACAACTGAAGGCCTCTTTTCCCTCCTCCTCCTCCTCCTCCTCCTCCTCCTCCTCCTTCTTCTTCTTCTTCTTCTTCTTCTTCTTCTTCTTCTTTGCGTAACAGTGATTGTATATGGTATTTGTTGTTTATGATGTTTTACAGTGGTGAGCTGCTATGACACTTTATTTTTACTATTGCTTAGGGTTTCTTCTTCTTCTTCTTCTTCTTCTTCTTCTTCTTCTTCTTAATTGCAAAATGGGTTTATTAGATTTATTGTTGTTTTGACAAATTGATGATTGAGGTTTGTTCCTGTTGATATTTGGAGGCTATGTTTCAAATTTGAACTCATTTGGAGTAAATTTAGGTATTAAATCGTATATTTGATTGTTATAATTCGAAGAATAAATTTCTGTTTCTCGGCAAAATTGCACTTCAAGCCTATTTGGCCTTAAGTACATGAAAACGTTGGTTGCACTTCAGACTTTTTTGCCTTAAGTGCATCTGACGTGCAATTTTTTATTTCAGACTTATTGGCCTTAAGTATAGCAAAACATTTGTTGCACTTCAGACCTTTTGGCCTTAAGTGCATCTGAAGTGCAATTTTTCACTTCTGACTTATTGGCCTTAAGTGTAGCAAAATGTTTGTTGCACTTCAGACCTTTTGGCCTTAAGTACATCTGAAGTGCAATTTTTCACTTCAGACTTATTGGCCTTAAGTATAGCAAAACGTTTGTTGCACCTCAAACCTTTTGGCTTTAAATGTAATTTTTCACTTCAGACTTATTGGCCTTAAGTGCATGGACCCATTGGTTATACTTCAGACCTATTTGGCGTTAAGTGCATCTGAAGTGCAATTTTTCACTTCAGACTTATTGGTCTTAGGTGAAGGAAAACATTTGTTGTACTTCAGACTTTTTGGCCTTAAGTGTATCCGAAGCGTAATTTTTTACTTCAGACTTATTGGCCTTAACTGCACGAAACCATTGGTTGCACTTCAGACCTATTTGGCCTTAAGTGCATCTGAAGTGTAATTTTTTCACTTCTGACAATTTTTTTTTAACTTCAGATCCGATAAGTCTAAAGTTGATCGTAAAGTGGGTACGCTTGCAAACATTTTTGCAAAGTGGATATAGATTCAAATGTGACCCCAAAACCGGATATAAATACAAAAGTCCCCTTATAGAATTTCACTTTTTCGTGAACAAAAAAAACAAGAAAGATAATAAGTAATGATATCATACTAAAACTTATAGTTGCATGTATCAAGCTCATAACGCACCTTTGAAAATCACTAATGCATAACTACACAAAGAAAAAAGACTAAATATAACAAAATGGATAATCACATGATAGATTAATGTGTGTTAGAACAATAGTCAATAATATTGATCAAGATTAACAAGAGAATAGAAATAACTTATCGAATAAATACTGTGTCGTGGTAAGCCACTGTCTTGAAAATAATTTCGGTCCGTTTGGATGCAAATCCTTAAGACCGATCGCTCCCTAAGATTCCACGGTACTTCCAAACACGTACACTCGTGACTGTAAATTTAGAGTTTGCAACAAAAAAAAATTGCCCAAGAAAATTAGGAAAAAGAATAGTTTTTTTGAGAGGATGAGAGAATAAATATTTTGGTGGTAATTTGGTCCCAAATGATGATAGTTATATAGGAAAATTATCTACATTTTCTTCCATCAAAATAATGTAAGAAGCCAAATGGGAGTTAATATTTATGTAACATTTTTCTTGGTTTAATGACAAAATTAACATCAAGACAGTAACTTCAAACCTTCCGAAAAATTAATATCTTTTCACAAACGAAGTCACAGAAACCGTCATATGAATGAATGTGAATCATCTATAAAGTAGTAACTTTACTCTCCCACTCTGCATATACATACAATCTAAAGATGTTACAAAAATTAATAGTGAAGATGTATGAGAATTAACCACAGATTAGTTGTGGATTAGAAGTGCTCTTTATTCTTTGCATTATTAAATTAGAGTAACACCTAACGAGGAATAATACCAACAACCCCTCACTAATGCAAAGATAAAGAATAAGAATAATTTCTGGGCAAAAGGAAGGAACATGTACTTAAGTGTCAATATCTTTTCATTTGAATTGATACATAGTGAAATGAGGCTACGACTAATATTCACAAAATGAAGTACTCTTGAACTGAATGGACATGAGTTGAGACCCCCACATCACATACTATATCTTTAATCTTATGCAAACTCCGCGATACTAACAAAGTGCTTTTATATAAATGCACACACCTTGGGTCTCATGAGTGCTCTAGAAGGACATCACAACTCTTTTATAAAAGGCAACCACACCTTTACACTCACGTAGGTGATTCCATCAAGTCTATCAACATATAGACCACCTTAAGGCTATGAAACCATTAAGACAAAAATATGCTCAACCTTATAAAGAACTACCGTGTGTCATAGGGATAGGAAATATAGTGCATATTGAAGTCTCATATGGCTTC
Source organism: Nicotiana obtusifolia (assembly GCA_002018475.1). Classification (NCBI taxonomy): domain Eukaryota; kingdom Viridiplantae; phylum Streptophyta; class Magnoliopsida; order Solanales; family Solanaceae; genus Nicotiana; species Nicotiana obtusifolia. The sequence goes on from MCJB01024638.1 coordinate 43,419, forward strand.
GTTTGACCATAAACATGTATCCACCATACTTCCTTAATCATGGGCTTTAGCCCCATCCCCTTCGACGTGTCAAGGATAAATCTCCTTGCCAATTCCAATTGCTGTTTGTGAGTCACAATGTAAAGAAACTGGTGAAGTTTAACTTTCCCATAAAGGCATGTCTGCCAATAAGTTTCTCAGCCATTCAGCTTCTTGCCATACTAAATTAAGAGCAATAAATTCATATTCCATGGTCGAACATGCTATACAAGTCTGTTTTGAAGACTTCTATGAAATAGCAGCTACACCCAAAGTAAACACATAGTCACTAGTGGAGCTAACTTCATCATTGTCAGTAACCCTGTTTGCATCACAAAATCCTTCTAAAACGGCAGGAAATTTATTAAAATGCAAACACCAATCCATATTACCTCTCAAATACCTTAACAAACGATGAAGAGCATTCCGGCGTTCACTAGTGGGGTTGTGAGTATATCTTCTCAATCTACAAACATCATAAGCAATATCAGGCCGTGTATAATTCAAGAAAAATATTACACTACCAATTATCTTAGCATATTCAATTTGAGAAAGACTAGATTTTTTATTCTTTTTCATATGCTAGGATCATAAGAAGATCTCACAGGAGCTACATCAAAACAATCAAATCTTTTCAGCATTTTCTCAATACAATGAGACTGAGACAATGATATACCATTAGCAGTTCTTTTGATTTTAATCCCTAAAAGTACATCTGCTTCTTCAAGATTTTTCATTTCAAATTTAGAAGACAATAAATTCTTAGTCTCATTTACAGCATCCACATTAGGGCCAAAGATTAACATGTCATCCACATACAGACATATAATCATACAATCTGATCCTACCATACACAAGTACCTAATGCATTAACAACAAATCCATTATCTATTAATGTGCTATTAAACTTTTCATACCATTATCTAGGTGCATGTTTAAGACCATATAAAGACTTTCTCAATTTGCATACTTTATTCTCTTGTCCTTGGATCACAAAACCCTCAGGTTGAGTCATATAGATCTATTACTCTAAATCACCATTTAGAAAAGCCGTTTTAACATCCATTTGATGTATCACTAAATTATATATAGCGGCTAAGGTAACAGGAGTTCTAGTAGTTGCTATTTTAGTTACGGGAGAATAAGTATCAAAGTAGTCAATGTCTTTCTTTTGATTAAAACCCCTAATAACAAGTCTAGCCTTATATTTCTCGATTATACCATCAAATCTCAATTTCTTATTAAATATCCACTTGCTACTTATGGATTTACAACCTTTAGGCAAATCAACTAAGTCCCAAGTGTGATTAGAAACAATAGAGTCTAATTCACTTTTAATAGCCTCTTTCCAAAAATTAGCATCTATTGACCTCATTGCTTTATCATAAGTCCTAGGGTCTTCTTCTATTAAATGGGTAGACACTAATTCGTAATTCAAAAGATCAAGATCAATTTTTTCAGTAAAGAAAGTAGTGATAAAGTCAAGACTAAAGCTTTACTTCAATTCTACGTTTATTACTCCTTCTAAGTTCATTTTTATGATCATTATCAGTAATACTATAAGAAGGCACAATATGAGAATTAATAGGCATAGATGTAAAAGTATTATTAGGCACATCAGTAGGAACATTATCTTTCAATGTAAAAATATGCTCAAAAAATTCTGCATCTCTAGATTCACAAATAGAATGATCATTCAAAGATAGAAATCTATATGCATCACTGTTATGAGCATAACCAATAAAAACGACATCAAAAGTCTTGGGTTCTACAGTTACTTGTTTAAAATCAGGTAGAAACAACCCCATACTTTTAGAAATTTTAAGTTAGGGGCAAATACTTTCCATAACTCATAAGCAGTTTTATCTAACTTTTTATGAGGGACTCTATTAAGAACATAGCATGTAGATAAGAAAGCTTCCCCCCACATCTTGTCAGATAAACCTGAAATCAAAAACATAGAATTCATCATTTCTTTAAGAGTTTGATTTTTTCGTTTGGCTACACCATTTTGTTGAGGAGTATAGGAGCACTAACCTCATGTATTATACCATTTTTTGTACAAAAATCTTCTAGAGTATTAGTACTATATTCACCACCCCTATCAGACGTAAGTCTCTTGATTTTTCTGTCTAATTCATTTTCTACTTCTGCTTTGTATTTTAAAAACATGCTTTCAGCCTCATCCTTAGATTTAAGATGATATAACTTTGTGTATCTCGAAAAGTCATCTATAAAAGTGATGTAGTATTTCTTTCCACCCTTACTAACGGTGTTATTGAAATCAGCTAAGTCTGAATGCACTAGTTCAAGCAATTCTATCTTTCTATATATTTTTAAAAGGTTTTTTTTGGTATATTTTGCTTCTACACAATAGAACACATAGACAAATTATCAACATTAACCGCAAGAATTAATTCCATTTTTCTAAGTCTTTTTATAGAAGAAATATTAATATGACTGATCTCGTCCAATTTCACTCCTCTATTCGAGGTTATAAAAATGGTCGATGCAATAATTATACCCAACAAAATTCGGGGTCGAATACCACAGGGAGCTATAAGAGTGGGAGTTATTAGTATATATCGTGTGAGTTTGTGTATCTAAATTTGCACTTCTGCAAAATTGAGTTGTTTTAAAGTCTAATTTAAACTACTTTTGCAATTTAAGAAATAAAACTAGAAGACTGTTTTTGTTGTTTTTCAAATATTATAAAAGGCCTAGGGGTATGACCTTCGCCTAGGTGTTTGCCTAATAGGTTGTAAACTTTAAAGCTTATTTTATTGGTCGGGGTGTATTATAGTTATCAACAATCGGTTACCCACTCAATACCTCTCAGTCAAAGAGTGATTTTGCCCAATTCGTCTTTCTCAAGTCCAAATGGGTATTGAACAAAGCGGTTGATAAAAAGCTCAAGTCGGGTTTTACTATCTCTAGATTCAACCTTTTAATTGGGTTTATCAATCTCTCGATTGACTCTATTTCCTGCTAGCCAAGTTTTCCTAGATTAAATCTCTCTTTCTTAAGTAGAGATTAAGTCACATAGGCATGAACTAATGTTTGCAACTATTAATTCGTCAAATAAAAGCAAGAACAAGGCTAAATAATAAACACCCAACCATAAACAAGCAATAAATCAAACACCCATTAAGTTTACACACTAGGTTGGGTTACAACCCTAGTGAAAATCTAGCTATTCATGCTTGAAATTGAAGAAAAAGAAGAAGAAATGATAATTAAACTCATATTGCAAGATTGAAATGATACAAAACTATGTTAAAATAGCTCAAAATATGAAAATCTACTAAAAGAAGTAAAGAGAAATGACTACTGTAGCTGTCGATATCAAAAGTTGACCTAAAAATGTGAAACTTGTCTATTTATACAGGGTAAGAAATTTCGAACAAAAATGCCCTTTCGGAGGTTCTGCGGCCGCACAATTCTATGTGCGGTCCACACTTTTCTTCAGCTTGACAGGATTGGAAGTCTGCGGCTGTATAATTTTGAACTGCGGCCGCATTGCACTCTTTCTGTGGTCGCACTTTTACATGTTCAGCCGCACCTCGCTCTTTTGCGGTCCACACTTTTACATGTGCGGCCGCACAACTCTCCTTTTGCGGCCACACAATAATTGTGCGTTCCGCACTTTTGCTGGACTTGAATTGCAGATTCTCTGAACTTTGCTCTAACCCAGCTTATGCGGCCGCACAATTCATGTGTAGACCGCACTTTGCACCAGTATCTGATGGATTTTCATTCATAACCTGCGGTCGCAGATGATATTCTGCGGTCCGCTATTATGAGATTTTGTGCCCTTTTTTGTCCTTGAGTTCAGATTACTCCTTCTTGAGTTGAATTTCATCTCGGGAGTTCATCTTCCAATATTCCTACAATTAAGCACATTTCATCCGTTTTCGGGAACACAATTAAACGCTTTTGGATTAAAACGAAAGCTAAAGGCTCTAATAAGTAGTCAAAATCCCACTTATCAACTCCCTCAAAATTAAGATTTTGCTTGTCCTCAAGCAAAAAAAGTGGTTCCCACCTCCACTAGTTAAGAGCCATTCCAGCAAATCGCAGTGAGTCATTCACACATCAATTGGGACCAACAATTACCCACACCACTTATGAATTATCAACTAGGCAACAAGTTAAACTTTTAAGCACAAATAGTTATAATGTGACGCTTGAGCATCAAGAGTTGACTTTATTCGTCAAGGAAGCTCGCTATTTCATGAAGGTAATTGTGGATCACAAACTCCTCCTCCTCCTCTACTCTCCGTTTGACTATCTCACTTGAGAATTTAGCACTCAATCCAAGGATTTGTGAAAGGTTCACTCATCTCTCTCAAGGGGATGTCGCAAGTACGACTTTAAGTACCATAGGCTTGCCCCTCATGTAAATCATCACTAATGTAAGCTCACTCGGCTTGAAATCACGTAGGGATTTTTCAGAATAAATTGAAGGCTTTTGGACTAAGGTTGGATACGTTATGATAGAACTGGTTCATCTTTCCTTAAGCACTCCATTTTCTTTTCTCGTCTCATGCTTTGCTAAATCTTTGAGGCATTTCTTTTCCTTGGGGGGACTAGAGGGACTTAACATCACTCTTTCTTGATCATGACATTCATTTTCTCCTTCTTTGATTTCTCCATGCTTTGCATCATTACTTTTCTTTGAATTCATTCAACTCCTTAACTTATTCGCTTTCTTTTTGCATTTTTCTTTTTTATTCTTTCCTTTTCTTTTATTTCCTTCTCTTAATTTATTTTCTCTTTTTGTGCCTTCATACCTCTTTTAGGTTCCTCGTCTCTCCCCCAAACTTACGTTTTTAGCCAATTATTTCACAAGAGTGTTAAGGAAAGCTTGAGTGCCAAGAGACGGTCACTACAAAATGGGTAAAGGCTTGTAACATGGTTATCAAATGAGAAAGGTTCAAGGCTCAAATGGGTTGACTAAGGATAACAACATTGGTGGGCAATGGAAACTTCAAGCAGGTCAAGGAGATCCTACAATCACTTCTCAAGCCAAGCAAAACTTAAAATTTTGCCTAGAAACACATTCAGGGCAAGTTCTAGACCATTATCATGGGTACTTGGACTTGCAACAACAACATCTCACCTTTCACTTAGCTGGATTGTTAAAGAGTATAGAGTCGAGGTCCCACAACGATCATATTCAAGATTGAAAATCACTACGGTTCGATTAAACCACTCGATGATAGCCTAAGTCAACACAAAAGTCACAAGGTCACTAACTAGAGCTATTTTTTTTTTTCAAAAACCTTGTTTTCAACCATAAGCATGCAGTTAAGTGTGTTGGTACCAAGTGAAGCATGTTTAACTCTTCGAGCATGACTCAATTAAGCTTTGTTATTCATTACTACTACTATTATTACCTAAACACCAAAAACGGACTCAATCCCTTGAAAAGGTTGTCACGCCATCCATCGTTGGAAAGAATCACCCGGTTCACGCAAAAACTACCTTTGGAAAGAACCGCGGCATTAAGAAACCAAAGGCTTATTATCCACTAAAACATAGAAAGAAGCTATTAAATAAAAAAGAAGATACTAATTCAAAAAGAAAACAAACATAAAGATAAAGAAGCTACAAGGCAAACTATTAAAAGCGTAATAAATATACATTAATGAGAGATAAGAGAGAATATATACATGATGAGAAAGAAGAAGAAAATAGTAGTAAGTTAATTACAGGCCAAATGTCTCATAGTTATCAAAATACATTATCATCAAGATGTCAAAGAAACCCCCCCCCCTCCCCCCGAATAAAAATAAGCATTGTCCCTATTTCTTAACAACATAAGAGTAAAAGAAGGATGAGAGTGAAGAAAACTCCCTATGGCTCTGTGGCCATCTCTGTGTCCCCAGCAGTGGCACCGACCGCAGCCTTGATGTGCCGGAGAATTTCGGCACATCTTGATACTACTTGCTTAGATTTTAACTTGTTTTATGTGCAAATTCCCTCGATACTTATGTAATTTTAGTTTATTTGCAGAATATCAAGTGTAAGGACCTAAAAGCACGGAAAAGAGCTCAAAAAGCCAACTAAAGACAAGAAAAGCATTGAAAAGCGTCACAGAGGTGAATATGCGGTCGCAAACATCACATGCGAACCGCATATTTCACAATAAAATCGCAAACCAAGACAGACCGATGGGCACATTTTCATGTCAAGAATGCGGTCGCATATGCGGTTTCGCATAACTAAGATGCGGACCGCAGACATGCACTTGGGAATCGCAGACACAAGCAGAGTTTTGGGTGAAAGTCAGGGTAAAGAATGCGATCGCATCTGTGATCACATAATTGGTATGCGAATCGCAAACTCAACTGCAGATCAAGTATGAAGTTTATGGCTTGTTGGATTTGCGATGCAGAAGGTGGCCGCATTTCTTCAATGCGGACCGCGAAACCAGAATGCGATGACGGCAAAATCCATGGGTGAAATCTGTGACGGACATGTAGATTTTCGGACCACATTTCTGTTATGCGACAGAAATGTGGTCGCATTATTGACATCAGGGGCAAATCAGTTCGAATTTTGCCTCGATTTTTGGGCCTCTATAAATAGGTTTAATAGGATTTTACGGGGACTATCTTGTTAGAATTTAGAGCATAAAGTACTAGGCTTGAGTTATTTGATTTGGAAGAAGCTTTTATCGATCAATTACCTTATATTTTGTAAGCTTATGACAATTACTATCCTTTCAATTTCAGTTTTCAGCATGAGTAACTAATTCTAAACGCTAAGGTTGTGAACCCTAAATGGGTATGATGTTATTGGGATTTTGATATTGAATATAGTTTCAACGGTTGATTGATATTTGTTTACTTCTTATTCTTTAAACAATTGTTGGTGGTTGCAAACACTAACAAACGCCATTTAATCCCACCTTTGCTTGGGAAAACGGGGTAGAATTTGGTAGAAGTAAATAACAAAGACTCAAGGCTTTAAACCTTATTTAATAAAATCACTTAGGAATAAGTGGGTTTTAATTTGGCATAGATTGATTGTTCTTAATCACAACTCTTTTGTATTTGGAAAATCATAAAGAGGAAATATTACCCCACTATTGGAAAATATTGGGTAGTCAATTAGGCATCAATTGCATATCAAAAGATTCTTCCGTTAGAAATATATAATATTGATATCGATAGCATTATACTTCATTAAGGGGGACACAACCTTGGTTTCTTTAATCATATTATTCTTATTCATAATACTACAATTAGTCTTCATTTAAACTTAAATTAAACTCGTCTTTCTGTTACGATTACTTGATAGAATTTACGACTTTAGTTGAGTACTACACTAATTAGGTAAACGTTTCACACCTATTCCCTGTGGGATTCGACCCCAACCTTGTTGGGTTATTATATTTGACATCGACTGCTTACACTGTTTATTAAGGTGTAATTTGAGCGTATCAAATTTTGGCGCCATTACCGGGGAATACGGTTCTGAAATTACTAGTTAGTGTATGCTTTACTGTACGTCTAATTCTATTCTGTCACACTTTGTTTGTTTTGCTTGGTGTTGATAGGAGAACATATCAGACTATGGTGATGATGTGGAGTTGGACGCGGAAGGAAATCCTTTTGCGGACATTGAGGAGTATATCGATGATACAAATGCTATTGTACCTCCTGCTATTGGTGCTGCAACCTTCAAAGTGAAACACAGATTTTCTGATGCTGAAAGCGGAGGGATTTTTCAGGAATTCCACAGATGACGATCCAACACAACACCTCAGGAATTTCTTGGGTGTATGTGCAATGCACAAGCAGAATAATGTCTCTGACGATGCCCTGAGGTTGAGATGCTTTAAGTATTCTCTAGCTGGGGACGCGAGGAAATGGCTCCAGAATCTTCCTCCAAATTCCATACATTCATGGCCCGAACTTGTCCGAGCTTTCTTGTCGAAATGGTTTCCACAAAGCAAGAAGTCAGAGCTCAGGGATAAGATTTTCTTCTTCAAGCAACTACCAGGCGAACAACTACATGAAGCGTGGGATCGCTTTAAACTATACTTGGTGAGGTCCCCAAACCATGGTTTTCCGGATTCCATCTTGTTGGAAAATTTTTACATGGGTTTGGATCCTATGAACCAATCAATAGCGAAGAGTACAAATGCTGGATCTTTTATGGACAAATCCTTCGCCAGGGTGACTCAAATATTGGATAAAACGGCAAAGCATAACCAAGCTTGGCATTCTGAGGACTCCACAGGCGGAATTGCAATTGGCTCTCCTTCTTTGAACAATTTGATCAAGGAAAATCAAGAGCGAGACCAAGTAATTGCAGAACTTGCTACGAATGTCAATGTGTTGACAAAGCTTTTCACTGAAAATCAGAAGAAAAAAGTGAATGTGGTTGAGAATGTGCAGCCGGTACCGAATGAAGATTATGAGGAGGCAAACTATGTCAATAACTCTCAAGGAGGGTACCAAAGGCAGCACTACCAAGGTCAAGGCTCTCAGAATCAATGGAGACCAAACCCGCAAGGGCAAGGTCACCACCAATGGCGAAATGACCAAAGTGGTTCTACCCAAGGACACTGGAACAACAACAACAACTTTTTAAATCGAAGTTCCAATTCGTACGTTCCCCCAAAGGGTCAGTACTCAAACCAAGGTTCCTCTAGTGAATCTAAATTGGAGAGCATGCTTGAATACTACAAAATCAAGAAAAGTCTGATAATTCCATGAGGAACATGACTGAGTTGGTTGGCTCTCATACTGCGGCGATTCAAAAACTGGAATTGCAAATGAGAGATCTTTCTTGCGAGCAACATCCACAGCAGAAGGGAACACTCCCTAGTGCTACAGTTGCAAATCCAAAGGGAAGTGGGAGTGGCCCAACTTCTCATATCATGGCAATCACTACCACGAGTGGGAAGATACTGCAAGGAAAAAATGAGCAAGCAGTTGATGTGGAAGAACTTGAAAAAGGAGTCGAGGTTGAAGAGCCTAATGTTGCTGAAGTGGAGAAAACTCTGGAGGTTGTGCAAATCCGAGAAGAAACCCGAGAAGGGATGAAGGAAAAGGTAGAAGAAACATCAAACATTCTTCCGCCGATTCCTAGACCCTTCCTCCTTTCCCTCAAAGACTTGCAAGAAGAGTCGATGATAGCAAGTTTGAGAAGTTCTACGATATTCTCAAGCAATTATCTTTGAACATACCGTTCTTGGAGGCTTTTCAAGAAATGCTTGATTTTGCTAAATACTTAAAAGATTTGATCAAAAAGAAGAGAACCACCAAGAATTAGGTGGTGAATACGACTCACCGGGTTAGCTCTATTATTGCTACAAACCCTATTCAGAAGAAAGAAGACTCGGGAGCATTTACTATTCCTTGCTCTATTGGGGTGCGTGAGTTTGCAAAGGCCCTTTGTGACAATGGGGCTAGCATCATTTTAATGCCGCTTGCCATCTACAAACAAGCGGGATTAGGAATGCCAAGGCCAACAACTATGAGGTTGCAAATGGCTGATCGGTCAATCAAGAGACCAGTTGGAATTGTTGATGATGTGATTGTGAAAGTTGGGAAATTTCATATACCAGCTGATTTTGTAATTCTTGACTGTGCTGTTGACAAAGAAATCCCTATTATCTTGGGGAGACCATTTCTCGCCACTGTAAGAGCCCTTATGGATTCAGAATGTAATGAAATTAAATTCCGAGTGAACAACGAAGAAGTTACATTCCAAGCAAGTAAGGGTATGAAGCTACCAAATGAGTACAAGAGCATTTCAGTGATGGGATTGTTAATGAATTGGATGATGCTGTTGAGATGAAGATGGAAGAACAGTGCCTAGGCGAAGCATTGGCAGCTATCTTGGTAAACTTTGACGGTGATGATATGGATGATTTCATGGAGTCGGTGAATGCATTGGAGGGGCGTGGTTCTTACTCTTATACTCCAGCAAAGCTTTCTCTTGATTTGGAGAATAGAGCTACACCTCCTGCAAAGCCGTCTATTATTGAGCCACCACGACTAGAGCTCAAACCACTTCCTCCGCACTTAAGGTATAAATTTCTTGGCTTAAATAATACTTTACCAGTAATTGTTTCTTCTTTGTTGAATGATGTGCAGGTGGAACAATTGCTGAAAGTTTTGAAGGAGCATAGGCAAGCCATTGGTTGGACAATTGCGGACATCCGTGGGATCCCTACTGGAATTTGTGAGCATAAAATTCAATTAGAAAGTGGGACCAAACCGAGTGTGGAACACCAACGACGGTTGAACCCGTCAATGCAAGAAGTAGTAAAGAAGGAAATAATCAAATGGTTGGATGCTGGGGTAGTTTACTCAATTGCTGATAGTTCGTGGGTGAGCCTGGTGCAATGCGTACCGAAGAAGGGAGGCATGACTGTGATAAAAAATGAGAAGAACGAGCTTATCCCAACAAGAACAGTAACCAGATGGAGGGTGTTCATGGACAATAGGAAACTAAATAGTGCCACATGCAAGGACCATTTCCCTATGCCTTTTATTGATCAAATGCTTGATCAGCTAGCGGGAAAGTCCTTCTATTGTTTCCTTGATGGATACTCCGGTTATAATCAGATCAACATAGCTTTGGAGGACCAAGAGAAGACAACATTCACATGCCCATATGGAACATTTGCTTTTAGCCGGATGCCATTTGGCTTATGCAACGCTCCGTCTACTTTCCAGAGATGCATGATGTCTATCTTTTCCGATATGGTGGAGGATTTTCTTGAGGTCTTCATGGATGATTTTTCGGTGGTAGGCGAGACTTTTGAGCATTGCCTGAGTAATCTTAAACAAGTGCTCAAGCGATGTGAAGAGACCTACCTTGTGCTGAATTGGGAAAAATGCCACTTCATAGTGGATGAAGGTATTGTTCTGGGACATAAAATCTCAAGGCATGGCATAGAGGTAGACAAAGCTAAGATAGAAATCATCTCTAAGCTCCCTCCACCCACGTCTGTCAAAGGTGTTCGTAGTTTTTTGGGGCATGCCGGATTCTATAGGCGTTTCATTAAGGATTTCTCAAAGATTGCAAATCCTATGTGTAAACTCCTTGAGAAGGATGCCAAGTTCTTCTTCTATGAGAAATGCCTCAAAGCTTTTGAGGAACTGAAGAAAAAGCTCACCACGGCACCCATTATTGTCACACCTGATTGGTCACTTTCTTTCGAACTTATGTGTGACGCCAGTGGTGTAGCTATTGGAGTGATGCTGGGCCAACGACATAATAAAGTTCTTCACCCAATCTACTATGCTAGCAAAACACTTAATGGGGCGCAAATGAACTACACAGTGACTGAACAAGTACTGCTGGCCATTATTTATGCTTTTGAGAAGTTCCGTGCGTATTTGCTGGGCTCCAAAGTAATAGTGTTCACCGATCTGCAGCTCTTTGCTATCTCATGGTGAAGAAAGATGCAAAACTGCGACTGATTCGATGGGTTTTGTTGCTGCAAGAGTTCGATTTTGAAGTAATGGATCGAAAAGGAACTCAAAATCAAGTGGCAGATCACTTGTCCAGAATTGAAGAAGCTGGGAGACAAAAGGAAGAGCTGGAAATCAATGATGCATTCCCAGATGAACAAATACTGGCCTTATCCAATACCTTTGCTCCTTGGTACGCCGACATCGCTAACTATCTAGTTAGCGACCTTATTCCGGAAGGGTTGGAGTCTTACCAAAAGAAGAAGTTCTTGAAAGATTGCCGGAACTATTACTGGGAAGAACCCTTCTTGTTCCGTGTCTGTGCGGAACAACATCATCAGGAGATGCGTTCCAGAAGAAGAAATGCTGGAAATTCTAAAAGCTTGTCATGACTCACCGGTTGGGGGTCATCATGGGGGAAATAGAACAACAGCAAAGATTTTGGAATGTGGTTACTACTGGCCGTCAATTTATCAGGATGCTAATCAATTGGTTAAGGCTTGTGACCAATGCCAAAGGCAGGGCCCAATCTCTAGGAGGCATGAAATGCTGATGCACTTCGTGATGGAAATTAAAATATTCGACGTTTGGGGTATTGACTTCATGGCCCTTTTATAAGCTCATGTGGGATGAAATACATCTTAGTGGCTGTGGACTACGTGTCCAAATGGGTAGAAGCCATTGCTCTACCAAACAATGAGGCTCGGAGTGTGACCGCGTTTCTAAAGAAGAACATTTTCACCCGGTTTGGCACTCCCAGAGTCATTCTCAGTGATGGGGGTTCGCATTTCTGCAACAAAGCCTTTAAAGTTCTCCTTGACAAGTACGGTGTCAAGCATAAGGCCGCCACACCCTATCATCCACAGTCAAGCGGTCAAGTGGAGGTATCTAACTGGGAAATAAAGAGCATACTAGTAAAAACAGTGAATGCAAACAGGATTGACTGGTCGAAGAAGCTAGATGATGCTCTGTGGGCATACCGCACAGCATATAAAAACCCCCATTGGTATATCTCCTTATCGGCTAGTTTTTGGAAGCTTGCCATCTACCTGTGGAATTTGAGCACAAGGCTATGTGGGCCTTAAAAAGATTGAACATGGACTGGGCAGAAGCTGGAGCTCTGAGGCTAACACAATTGAATGAAATGGAGGAGTTCCGTCTCCACGCGTATGAAAGTGCAGCTGTGTATAAAGAGAGAATGAAGTTTGTCCATGATAAAAAGATCCTCAAAAGAGAATTCAAGGCAGGGGATTTGGTATTGCTGTTCAACTCCAGACTAAAATTATTTCTGGGCAAGCTAAAATCGAAATGGTCTAGTCCTTTCAAAGTCGTCGATGTCTCCCCCTTTGGAGCCGTAGAATTAGCATCGGAGGATGGGCTCCGAACTTTCAAAGTGAATGGTCAAAGAATTAAGCATTACTTGGGATCAGACGGTGAGAAGCATTTGGTGGAGCAGCTGGCTCTAAAAGATGGTCCATGCCCGACCATGGGCTAAAGTCAGAAGCGTCTCAACTTCGTCGTGCCGCGACATTAAATCAAGCACTTCATGGGAGGTAACCCATGTGTGGTAACATTTATTTTTGTTTGTTGTTGTAAATTATTTAAGTTTTTGATAGATACATTTACTTAAGCTATTTGAAGGGTGTGTTAGAATGCAGGAATTTTCAAAAGGACACAATACTGAGAAAGAGTGCCTGAAACTGAAGAAAAACTACTATGTGAGGATTGCTGCACAAATGCGATCGCATTATCAATATGCGAACCGCATTTGTGTCGCGAACTGAAGTAGAGAGTTGGGCTAAAATGGTTGCCAAAACTGCGGAGATGTAATGCAGTTTGCGGACCGCATTTGCACTATGCGGTCCGCATTCCCATCGCAAACAGAAGCAGAAAGTTTGGCCCAAAATGATGACAAAAATGTGATGAGGTAATCCAATATGCGGTTCGCATTTAAACTATGCGATCGCATTTGCTTCACATTTGTACCTAAGCAACAGAACTCACCACATAACACATATGCGATCGCATTTGCTTCACATTTGTACCTAGGCAACAGAACTCACCACATAACACATATGCGATCGCATATTGTGTTATGCGGTGACTTATCCATCTCATAGTGACAAGTAAGAGTCCGCATCCTCAACTTTTACTCCTTCAATATAGTATAAAAAAATAAATAAAAAGGGAAAAAGAACAGAGAAACGAACAGCAAAAGAAAAATCGGCGGACAACAGAGATTCAAGCGTACCAACAACAGAGTTCTGATTAAAATTGTCATACTTCCTGAAATCTTCTTCGTAGGTATGTGTACTGATCCACTAAATCCCTACCTTTTCTATGTCTTTAATTTTCACTCTGCAAGTTAGGTTTTGTGGCCCATTGTAGATGGTTGAGCGTTTTGGGGGATGGGTAGAGGAATCTAGGGTTGTCAGTTATGGGGGGATGAACATAATTGTGAATCCAAAGGTATTTGCGGTCCACAAAATCAAAATGTGGTCCGCGTTTTGACCGCATCCCTAAAACCCTAGATACCTGAAGAAGACGAAAAATGCGGTGCCTTTGGGGTCGCATAACTACTATGCGAACCGCAAAGGCACAACAAACAGGGTCAGAACATCTGGATTAACACCAGAAAATCCGCGTCAGGTTTGCGATCGCATATCTCACTTTGCGGTGGATATGCGATCGCATTTGTGTTCTGCTAACATGTCTGTGAACAAGAACTTCCTGCGATGGTTATACGATTCGCATAGTGGTTATGCGATCGCATCTCCCACCGCAGAATGAAGTCCAGCTTTGCACACCTATGAATGCAACCAGTTTGCGGTTCGCATAGTGGTTATGCGACCGCAAACCACGCCGCATTCATTTAACTCTTTGTTGATTCTTCCTGTTTTCTTTTCTCTATTGATAACAAAGTCATTTAGATTTTACCCTTATGCAGATATGGCACCTAAAAAGCATCTCGCAAGGAAAAGTTCATCATCCAGTCCTAACACGTCACAGCCAAAACGTGTAAGAACAGAACCAACTTTGCCAAGCACCCCCCAGTCTGATGAGGAGAACCGCTTGCCCGAGGTCGATCTACTGGCTGAGGCCAGGCTGAGGCCAGACTGAGGCCAGGATGAGGCCAGAAGGAAGCGTGGAGATGACCTTCATCTTCGGTTCGGGGTCGAAGGCTCCAGGACATTGTTTAGAGAGGGGCTGACTAAAAGAAAAATCTTGGGTGAAAAACAGTTGAGTGTGAATGGACTCCAAGAACAGTACTCCCATATTCTCGACAATATAAAAGCGAGAAAATGGGAATATTTCACTGAGGATCCTAAAGAGTACAACGAGTCAATGGTCCGGGAGTTCTATGCATCCTATGGAGCTTCAAGAACGGCGCACCACAAACATAACAGAATATTTACTGGCATCGTACAGGTTTGGGGAAAGAGTGCATTCTGCAACAACGAGCAAATAAATGAAATCTACTTCCCCGATTGGCAATCAGGCACAGCCGAGTACGATGCCAAGTACTCCAACAGAGAGAATGAACGTGGGTGGATAGCGTCCATTATTGCAAAGAGGACTCCTGCTTGGATAAATCCTGGAAAGAAGATTTATAAAGAGGATCTCACAAGGGAGGGAAAATTTTGGCTGAGCTTCGTCACCTCCCGTCTAATACCGTCCAAAAACGAAACGGATATAAGCATTGAGAAAGCAGTTCCCATTGCGTGCATTATGGCCGGTATAAAAATCGATGTGGGGAATCTAATCTTCCAGGAGATTGGCATCCGGGCAACACAGCGTGCCACATCACTTCCATTTCCGAGTTTGATCACAGCCCTCTGCCGAGCTGTGAACGTACCTCTCATGCCACAAGCTGACAAAATCAAAAAGGCAACGAGGGATATAGATATCACTTGTATCAGTGATTCTGCTGCCCCAACAGAGACCCCACTCCAGGACCTTGACTCCCAGACTCCCATACTTTCCCAAGATCCAGAGGCCTCCACTTCTGCTGCAGAGCCTGCATCCCAGTCCACCACGAGCCAACCTTCGTCGACACTGCCAACCCTTTCAAGACTTGGTCTCATTGCACAACATGCCAATGCCAAGGTGGACCAACTCTTGAAAACCTTGCCAAACCTACTCAAACAAGCCCTGACTCCAATACAAACATCAGTGTCAGCTCTCCAATAACAACAAACATTGTTTGGGGAGCGCTTGCACAAGCTTGAGTCCAGGGTTGAACAGATCGAGAAATGTGAGGTTAGGGGTCTACCTCAGCTGAGGGAGGAGGTGAAATCAATGAAGACCGAACTCCAGAAAATGCAAAATTTGGAGTTCGACCTATCATCTCTCCTCCCCAAAGAGGGTGACCAAGGTGCAGACATGCCTGCACCAGACCTGGGTTTGGACTTCACAGCTCTCATGGCAGACATTGCACCTCAGTCCGCCGGAGTGTCTCACCCTCCAGCTCCTTCGGTACAGGTTGATATTGATGATGAGGAGACATCGGGACATTCATCAGAGTTAGAAGGAGAAGAGATAGAGGATGACGACTCGTGGTCCGATGAGGATGACGACCCTCAGGAGAAGGGCAAACAGATTGCTGCTCCAACAGTGGAGGAAGAGGAGCACGCAAACATTCAGTGGGCCATACAGCACTCGCTAGCAGATGTGGCCGCCCATGCAGATCCATCGGCCACTCAGCCACCAGTGGGTGAAGCTAGCAGCTCAGCAGCCCCAACACCAGCTCCTGTCCAGTCCAACAGCCCTCCTTCAGATGCACCGGTTCCAAAGGCTACTGATTCCCATAGCGCTAGTGCGCCCCAGGGAGCCCCTTGAACTCTACTTTCTTTTCTTATGCATTGGGGACAATGCATGATTTCGGTTGGGGGTGGTAGCCTTATCTATATATTTGATCTGTATTCTTGTATGTTTTGCGACATTAGTAACTGTAAAATATGTACTAGTGCTTAATGATTTCTGTATATATGTTGTATTTAATTAGTAGAAAGTAAAGTTTTCCACTTTTAGTATTTAGAAATAAAACTCCCCTTGTTTTTTCTTTGCCGGGTTCTTTTTCAAGGGTGTAATAGTAGAACCAGGACAGTAAAATGAAACATGTTGACCGGGATGGTGTAATTGTCTAGTATCAAGCATGTGTATCTGTGTATAGATTATACCCTTTTTAACAGATCAACTGCGTGAACTTGAGGCTCACTCTGTAACTCTAGGTCTACCTAGAGTCATGTATTTATATATGATAAAAGCCTTGAATTTCCAAATGTTAACTCTAAAGCTGTAAACTATGTTAACCAAATAGTTTGTGTGCCATGTGTGTGAGCTCTTTGTATAAATAGTTCTTGTGTTTGCTTCTGCCATCTAGAACTTGCCCGGTTGGTTTTTCGACACTTATTATAATTACACTGAGTTGGAGAGAGGATCTTAGGCATTCTTTGTTTTATTTATGAAACCTCTTTAGCCTTTTTAGCCTACCTGTGCAAAAATAATATCACTAGTACCCTATTTGAGCCTTTTAACCTTTTCTTTGGCCTCCTCATGACAAACCTTTCCCTTTTGTAAAACAATTATCTCTTTTGAACCTGTTCCTCCTTGAACATTGAGAATGAGGCTAAAATCCTAAGTTGGGGGTGTGGGTCAAAATGGAAATGGATAAGGCTATACATTGAGGGTAAGAGCTTATACCTCAGAGTGCTAAATGTCAATTTATGAAAGCTCCAGAAAAAAAAAAAGAAGAAAAAGAAAAGAGAAAAATAGTTACATATGTGTATTTATAATGATGGAGCTTTGAAGGAAATTAGAGAGGGATTTAAGGTGGTTCCACATTGGGAACTAGATGCCATTGAGGCTATGGGGTTTGAAAAGAAACAAAAGTGTAAAAAGAAAGAAAAATGTAATTAGTGTTCAAGGAGGATGTAGTCACTCATATCTAAATATTTATCCTACCCGTCCTTAAACCTACATTACAAGCTCAAAAAGTCCTTATGTGATCTCCAACCGAGTGTTCTTAGAAGTAGGTGACGAATTAAAATAAGGGCAAGCCTATGATATGGTATGCTGTGACACTTGAAATTCTATTATGAGAGTGAGTGTATTTGCACTTTAGTCCCTGTGTGTTGTTATATTAAATAGTGTGAGTTTGGGACTTTCTTTCTGGTGAGGGCACATGAACTGCGAGGTTGATAAAAAGTTGAGTTTGAGTAAAGCATAAGTGCATTCAGCTGAAGGTAGCCTTTAGTCACTTTGTTGAGGTTCAAAGTTCACAAGCTGATTGGTTTTCCTTGAATATACTGATGATTCAGGGAGGGTAAAGCAATCAAAGAGGTATGCTTGAAATACTAACAACAAACACTGTCCATAGTCATTATTGTTTCATGTGTTATAAATAGAGTCTAGAATAAGATAGTGTCATTTTAGTTGCTTGAGGACAAGCAAGAGTTTAAGTTGGGGGTGTTGATGTGCCGGAGAATTTCGGCACATCTTGATACTACTTGCTTAGATTTTAACTTGTTTTACGTGCAAATTCCCTCGATAGTTATATAATTTTAGTGTATTTGAAAAATATCAAGTGTAAGGACCTAAAAGCACGGAACAGAGCTCAAAAAGCCAACTAAAGACAAGAAAAGCATTGAAAAGCATCGCAGAGGTGAATATGCGGTCTCAAACATCACATGCGAACCGCATATTTCACAATAAAATCGCAAACCAAGACAGACCGCTGGGCATTTTTCATGTCAAGAATGCGGTCGCATAAGCATAACTAAGATGCGGACCGCAGACATGCACTCAGGAATCGCAGACACAAGCAGAATTTTGGGTGAAAGTCAGGGTAAAAAATGCGATCGCATAATTGGTATGGGAATCGCAAACTCAACCGCAGATCAAGTATGAAGTTTATGGCTTGTTGGATTTGCGATGCAGAAGGTGGCTGCATTTCTTCAATGCGGACCGCGAAACCAGAATGCGATGACGGCAAAATCCATAGGTGAAATCTGCGACGGACGTGTAAGATTTGCGGACCACATTTCTGTTATGCGACAGAAATGCGGTCGCATTATTGACATCAGGGGCAAATCACTTCGAATTTCACCTCGATTTTTGGGCCTCTATAAATAGGTTTAATAGGGTTTTGTAGGGACTATCTTGTCAGAATTTAGAGCATAAATTACTAGGCTTGAGTTATTTGATTTGAGGGAAGCTTTTTGGATCAATTACCTTCTATTTTGTAAGCTTATGACAATTACTATCCTTTCAATTTCAGTTTTCAGCATGAGTAACTAATTCTAAATGCTAAGGTTGTGAACCCTAAATGGGTATGATGTTATTGGGATTTTGATATTGAATATAGTTTCAACGGTTGATTGATATTTGTTTACTTCTTATTCTTAAAACAATTGTTGGTGGTTGCAAACACTAACAAATGCCATTTAATCCCACCTTTGCTTGGGAAAGCGGGATAGAATTTTGGAAGAAGTAAATAACAAAGACTCAAGGCTTTAAACCTTGTTTAATAAAATCACTTAGGAATAAGTGGATTTTAATTTGGCATAGATTGATTGTTCTTAATCACAACTCTTTTGTATTTGGGAAAATCATAAAGAGGAAATATTACCCAACTATTAGAAAATATTGGGTAGTCAATTAGGCATGAATTGCATATCAAAAGATTCTTCCGTTGGAAATATATAATATTGATATCGATAGCGTTATACTTCATTAAGGGGAAACAACCTTGGTTTCTTTAATCATATTATTCTTATTCATAATACTACAATTAGTCTTCATTTAAACTTAAATTAAACTCATCTTTCTGTTATGATTACTTGATAGAATTTACGACTTTAGTTGAGTACTACACTAATTAGGTAAACGTTTCACACCTATTCCCTGTGGGATTGGACCCCAACCTTGTTGGGTTATTATATTTGACATCGACTGCTTACATTGTTTATTAAGGTGTAATTTGAGCGTATCAAGCCTCATCCAGTTGGATCTCATCATCCTCAAGTCTGGGAGTGGCTGGGTTGGTGAACATCTGACGTATTGCTTCAACAGTGTCAGCAGTAGAGTCTGGTTCCTCAGACTGGCCAACTGGTGCTGTAGGATTTGTAGGATCTGGGCCTGGGTGGTGCAGGTCTATCAGCATAACAAATGGAATGTCTCCGGCTGCTGCAAATCTTGGTAACTTGTCGCCGGAGCTTGTCCATGAAATTTTTGGAGGCCCGGGACTTCCGCATCTTTTTCACTTTCTTTCCCAGCTCCTCTATGACTGCCCATGCTATACCAGAGTAGCCATACTTGTGTTCTAGTTGTCCAAGAGCTTCTTCAAGGATTCTTCAACTGTGGGGGGAACTTGGGGTGCCGGAATGGATGACTGTGCTGCAGCATGACTGGATATGTCAGATAGCTTTGGAGTATCTATCTGCATCCAGTTGTTGAGGCTCGCCAATGTCTGGGAGACTCGTAGCGCAGAAAGTGGACCAGATGGCATACGCACCTGCTTCAAAATCAAGGTGGAAGGCACTTAGGCTGAAGGTGGAGGCATGGCAGCTGCACTAGTAGAAGGCTCGACTGAAGTGGATGGCATATCAGCTGTCTTTGTACCCACCACCGATTGCTCAACATAATGGCATACGGTGGTAGTCGGCTGACCGTTTCTCTTTAGGTTGTGGGCATTTATAAGAGAATATTAAGAAAAGGGCTTATTCGCCCGAACCTTCGTGTCAAAATCTCTGGGCTCTACCCGTGCATCCGTAAAGTACTCAGTGATGGTTTTGGGATACATGTAGGAGGTATCAACTTTCCCGGCAACCACTGACATGCTAGCTGACATCACGTCACCTATATTGATCGGGTACTCTGGCCATAATATAGGCGACTAGCACTGCCCGTGGAATAGGTAGGTTGGTTTCACGCTGGTACATGTCTAATCTACTGCATACGAAGGTCTGCCATCCCTTCGCCTAGAAGTTTAGAGTGTTCCGCTGAATAGTTACCCCTGCAGTGATCCATAGTGGGGTGGCCTCGGGGCTACAAGAAGGTCAGCTAGCCATGGGTGAGCTGCACCACCCGACGCCAGCTTCTCCAAGTACTGTGCCGGCTCCACATCCTCAAACCCCAAATAGGAGTTCAGTGTGTGTTGGTCAAACCTCACCTTTATATTCCTCATTTTTGTCACTTTCGTCCCTTTCTTTATGTGTGCCACATTGGCATAGAACTCTCGAAAAACTACTCCTTGGCATCCATAACAGTCTGGGTGATCCACATCCACCCCTTCTTCTCTTGGAACAGTCTCAACACTGCTGGATTGTACTTGTTGAGATCTTTGAGTTGGAACTGTTGCTCAAGAGTGAGCGATCTCATCGGCCACCACCCACAGAAGCTAGTGAAGCCAGCTAGACTGACGAAACGGTCCTCCCAGACCTCTTTCTTCTTTGACCTCTCAAGGCCGGCAACTGTCGTATCACCCCCTCGGCCATTATCCGGAACATCATCAACAATAGCCACTGGTGCCTCAGGTACATGTGTAGAAGAGGGCTCCGAAGCCTGACTGGCACTCTCCGAACCCTCGGAGGTGCTATGTGAGGAGGAAGGCTCGTCCCGGAGTTGAAACCTTCCCTGTGGCTGCTGTGGCTGTGATTGGACAACAGACAGCTCTTGAACTGAGTCGTTTCCGAGATGGGGCATATGAACTAGATTCGGAGGGCTTTGGATTTCTTCCTCGGCTTGCTGTAGCTTTCTTGGTGATAAACTTTTGGAGGAGGAGGCGTAAAGTGCTTTTGCTTCGACCTCCGGAAGGTTATCCCCTCCCTATTTAAGTATCACTAAGGCCTCGAGAACTAGCCATTTTCTGTGACAAGCAATATCAGCAGTCAGTTGTAGTTCAATTGCAAATAGACAGTAAACACACGGTTTAGAACATGCTGGCAGGGTGGGGAAGTGCGGTCCGCACAATTACAAGTGCGGCCGTAGACTGGGTTATGTGGACCGCACAATTTGAACTTCAAGCTGCAGAAATGGAACTGGTGTCGCACAATTTTGAGTGCGACCGCAGATTTGAAGTGTGGTCCGCACAATTATCATTGCAGCCGCATATTGTGACATCCCAAAATGTCAGCTCTCTGAAGACAGAGAATAGGCTGTTTTGCAGCCGCACACACTTTTCTACGGCCGCAGTGGGATTTCTGCAGTCCGCACAATTTTAAGTGCGGCCGCAAAATTTACTTGACCAAAGACCCTAAATCTCAACTTCTGCGGGCCGCACAATTTCTTATGCAGCCGCAGGTTTCGTACCTAAATCGATCAAACTTCCTAGGGTTTTCAATTTTTGCACAAATTCAACATGGTATTCACAAGTAAGCATGCAAATAAATTTACCCAATCCCCATAGAGCAATTATCAGTTGACCTAACATAGTTTACATCCCAAGTGCTTGTAAAATTAAAATCTATTGACAAATGGCCTAAAGCTACCTAACAAATTGTAAAATTAAACTAAAAATTGATGAATTCTATGAGTAATTGAAGCATACCAGATATGAAGGAGTGCAACTAAGTGATCACAGATGTGGATGGAGTGTGGCAAATGATTGTACAGATGATTTCAAAGTGTTAGAGTTTAGAGTGATCAGAGAGGAAAAAAAAAATGTACAGTAGCCCCTAAGGTTACCGTTTATACTTAATGATCAGACTTGAGGGACAAGTGAGGATTGCGGCCACGGAATTCCCTCTGCGGTCTGCACTCTTTTACCTGGGGGCTTAAATGCCCTTGATGATCTGCGATCCTTACAATTTGGGGTGCGACCGCAGAATTTGATGTGCGGCTACAGATTGGCCATTTCTCTGATAGATCAAACTTCAGAGAGTTTGCAATTTTTATTCCAAGTTGTGCGATCCGCACTGAAATTGTGCGGCCGCAGTTGCCTTCTGCTGTAGCACTCACAATTGTGCGGTCCGAACAATATGTGTGCGGTCCGCACTTTTCCACACTTAGCCAATTTTTCTGAGCACAGTTCCTGTAAAGCACACTCATTCCTGCAACACACTTCAAATCTAGTTAGCACAAAAACAACACCTAGCTACGGAAAAAGAAAAGCAAACAAAAAAGAAACATGGGTTGCCTCCCAATAAGCGCCTGATTTAACGCTGCAACACGACGCAGATTACCATCACTTCAAATGAATAACTTCCACCACGTAGCCATCATCAGCTTTTCCCAAATAATGCTTCACCCGATGACCATTGACTCGGAATATCTCATCGTTTTTGTTTTTCAAGTACAATGCACCAAAAGGTATCACACCCACAATTTCAAAAGGACCGCTCCATTTAGATTTCAGCTTTCCGGGAAACATCTTCAATCGTGAGTTGAACAACAACACAAGATCGCCCACCTTGAACTCCTTGTTCCGAATGTATTTGTCATGAAGGTACTTCATCTTCTCTTTGAACAAGGATGAACTTGCATATGCATGGTACCAGAACTCATCTAATTCATTCAAATGTGCAACCCGCAAGTTAGCGGCTGCATCCCAATCAAGATTCAACTTCTTTAAAGCCCACATGTCTTTGTGCTCAAGTTCTACCGGAAGATGACAAGCTTTTCCAAACATCAACCGGTATGGAGACATCCCAATAGGAGTTCTGTAAGTAGTCTGATAAGCCCATAGTGCATCATCAAGTTTCTTTGACCAATCCGTCCAGTTAGCATTCACTGTTTTGGACAAGATAAATCTTTATCTCCCGGTTAGAGACTTCCACTTGACTGCTAGCTTATGGATGATAGGGAGTCATAACTTTATGAGTGACACCATACTTTCTAAGCAAAGTGTCAAAAGCCTTGTTGTAAAAATGCGACCCCCCACTCGCGGAATACCAAATCTTGTGAAAATATTCTTCTTCAAGAACTCCACCACACTTCTCGCTTCATTGTTGGGTAGAGCAATGGCCTCAAACCATTTAGACACATAATCAACTGTGGCCAAGATGTAGGTGTTTCCACAAGAACTCACAAAAGGACCCATGAAGTCAATACCCCACACATCAAAGATATCGATCTCCAAAATGGTAGTGAGAGGCATTTCATTCTTCTTCGAGATTCCATCGTCCCGTTGGCATTCATCACATCTCTTCACCATATCACTTGCATCTTTATAGAGAGTGGGCCAATAGAAACCACAATGTAGCACTTTAGCCGCCGTTCTTGCTCCGCCATGGTGACCACCATAAGGCGAACAATGGAAAGCCTCAAGAATAACCATTTTCTCTTCATCCGGTACACATTTTCTAATTATCCAATCCGTGTAAATCCGGAAGAGGTAAGGCTCATCCCAATAATAATCTTGACAATCCCGTTTGAGCTTTTTCCTTTGATTTGAAGAGAACTTATCTGGGATGATTCCACATATGAGGAAGTTTGCTAGATCGG
The DNA here is from genome assembly GCA_002018475.1 of Nicotiana obtusifolia. NCBI lineage: Eukaryota > Viridiplantae > Streptophyta > Magnoliopsida > Solanales > Solanaceae > Nicotiana > Nicotiana obtusifolia. Next base: position 67,325 of record MCJB01024638.1, read on the forward strand.
CGAACGATGGCACCTCCTTCATTGAAATGGCCAAGAGTTTCTCATTGCGGAAGGAGTCATTGATCTCAAGGCCATCATGCAACCTCCCCTCCTCCTCCAAACGAGACAAGTGGTCCGCCACTTGATTTTCACTCCCTTTCCGATCTTGAATGTCAATATCAAACTCTTGCAATAATAGCACTCATCTCATCAACATAGCTTTTTAATATTTCTTTCTCATAAGATAACGAAGTGCCGCATGGTCCGTATGGACAATAACCTTTGCACCCATCAAGTACAGGCGAGATTTATCAATAGCAAACATAATGGCAAGGAGCTCTTTCTCTGTAACAGTGTAATTGATTGGGATTTGGTTGTAGCTCAAATATCCATCTAGAAAGTAATAGAAAGCACGGCCGGCCAACCTATCAAGCATTTGGTCAAGGAAGGAGAGTGGAGAATGGTCTTTTCTCGTGACTTTGTATAGTTTGCGATAGTCCATACACACTCTTCACCTGGTTACCGTTCTTGTGGGAATCAAATCGTTCTTGTGATTAGTGACCACTGTTATGGCCCCCTTCTTTGGGACACATTGCACCGAAAAAGTCCACGAACTGGCGGAAATGGGGTAGACAACACCAGCATCTAACCACTTGATGATCTCCTTTTTGACCACGTCTTGCATGGCTTCATTGAGTATCCTTTGATGTTCAATGGATGGTTTGACATCTTCCTCCAAGTTAATCTTGTGCATGCAAAATGAGGGGCTTATGCCCCGAATATCTGCCAAAGTTCACCCAATAGCTTTCCTCCTCTTGTGGAGCACCGCAAATGTAGAGTCAACCTGCACGTTAGTCAAACAAGAGGAAAGAATAATTGGTAAAGTAGAACAAGGGCCAAGAAATTCATACCTAAGATGTGGAAGAAATGACTTCAACTCCAAGGTAGGAGGCTCTTCAATTGAATGCTTTATAGGAGGAGTTTTCCTATTTTCAAAATTCAAGGAAAGTTTTCGGGGTAATTCACACATTCCATGAAGCTATCCATCTCGTCATCATCAAAGTTGAGCAAGAAGGCCTCCAACATATCACCCATATTAATCGTGACGCTTGTATCATCAATAATCACATCGGTCACCAAGTCCACAAAAGAACACACTTCATTGCTATTCGATTGCCGCATAGATTTGCACACGTGGAACACCACCTTTTCATCACCCACCCGTAAGTGAGTTCTTCGGCTTCCACATAAATAAGAGCTTTCCCCGTAGCAAGAAAAGATCTTACAAGAATAATCGGCACCTCTCCACTTCACAATCAAGAATAACAAAATCCGCCAGGCGAATGAACTTATCAACACGAACCAATACATCTTCAATCACTCCCAATGGTCTCTTCATTGTACGATTGGCCATTTGTAATCTCATAGATGTGGGTCTTTTTTTCCCGATTCCCAAGGGCTTGAAAACTGAATAGGGCATCAAATTCATACTTGCCCCAAGATCACAAAGAGCTTTGGCAAACTCGGCACTTCCAATGGTGTAAGGGATTGTGAAAGCATCGGTATCTTCCAACTTATGAGCCATCAAATGAACAATTGCACTCACTTGGTGAGTGACTTTGATAGTTTCAAAATTCATCGACCGCTTCTTATTCACCAAATCCTTCATAAACTTTGCATAACCGGGCATTTGCTCTAAGGCTTAAACTAATGGCACATTTATCGAGAGACTCTTCATCATGTCAATGAACTTTTTGAATTGGTTCTCGCCATTTTGCTTGGCGAGCCTTTGAGGATATGGAGGAAGTGGCTTATGAAATGGTGCCTTAGCCTTTTGCACTACCGGTTTCGGTATGTCAATAACATGATCCTTAGACGGGTTCACTTCCTCTTGAGTCTCGTCCACCATGTCATCAATATCAATCCGCACTTTATCATTAGCTTGCACTACATTGTTTGGGATCTCTTCTTCTTCTACCACTTGCTCGTCATCTCCAAGTTTCCTTTGACTTGAGGTGGGTGCATTCCCATCTCTTCTACTTCTTGTAGTAACGGCCATGGCATGCCCTGTATTGTTCCCACTCTTCGGGTTCACCACCGTGTCACCTGGTAGTGCCCCCTTAGGATGAGAATTCAACGCTTGAGATATTTGACCCATTTGCACCTCTAGATTGCAGATCGATGTGTTGTATGAAGCAAGTTGGGTATTGGAATCGGCATTCTTGTCCATCATTTGTTTGAACATGTTCTCGATACTCCCCACTTCATTGTTGGATGAACTAGGAGCATGGGAAGGATAAGGGGGTGGGTTGTTTTGTTGTTGAAACATCGGGGGCCTTTGAAAACCCAACCCCCAATTTCCTTGATTGTTGTTCCACCCGCCTTGATTGTTGCCTCCCCAATTGCCTTGGTTATTATTGTTATGCCAATTCCCTTGGTTGTTTCTTCCACTTCAATTGCCTTGATTGTTGTTATTCTAATTGCCTTGATTGTTTGAAGGTCTCCATTTTTGTTGACTAGGGCCTTGGAAGTTGTTTCTTTGCCCTTGGAAATTGTTCACATATTGGACCTCTTCTTCTTGGTCATTGTAAGAATCACCTTGATCAAGTCCACTATCATCTTTCACAAAATTGTCCACTCTTTGTTGCACTTGTGGACTTCTTGTTCTTTGCTTGTTCACCATCATATTGACTCCCTCCATAGCATTGACTTTCCTTGACTTTTGCACTTGTTGAAGTTGAGTCTTTGCCAATTGGTTCATGGTGGTCGTCAACTCGGCTATGCCTTGTCCGTGGTCATGTAACTCTTTATGAAGAAGAATCATATTGGGGTCACCTTGTGGAACATTGGATCTAGATTGCCACGCCGAGAAAGTATCCACTATCTCATCCGAAATATCACACGCCTCCGCATAAGGCGTAGTCATGAAGTTCCCACCGGCAAGTTGATTCACTACCCACTGGTTGGTGGTATTCATCCCCCGATAGAAAGTTTGTTGAATTATGTTCTCCGTCATATCGTTGTTTGGGAACTCTTTCACCATTGTTCTATACTTTTCCTATATCTCATGTAGTAGTTCATTGGGATTTTGCTTGAATGCTAGAATTTCATCCCGAAGTATAGCCATGTGCCCGGGAGTGAAATACTTAGAAATAAATTTCTCCGCTAGTTCATCCCAAGTATGAATGGAATGGTTTGGAAAACGTTCCAACCAATCTAAAGCTTTCCCTCATAGAGAGAAGGGAAAAAACCTTAGCCTTAAAGCATCCTCGGAGACATTTTTTTGTTTGCTCCCCCAACACGTATCGACGAACCCTTTCAAGTGTTTATATGCATTTTGACCGGGTGCACCGGTGAAAAACCCTCGTTGCTCGAGCAAAGTGAGCATCAAGTTGGTTATATGGAAGTTGCCCACCCTAATACGGGGAGGGATTATAACACTTGCATACCCTTATTTTGGCAATACCCGGTGTGGAGCCGTTCGTGGTGAAGGTGGGGGTGGAGCGGGCACATTGTCATGAGGCACTCGGCCTCGTCTTTTGGCTTGAGGTTCAAGAGGGACCTCATCCATTTGATCATCCTCAACATCCACATCCCCTAAAGCTATGTTTCTGAGCTCATTGTTTGCCATGATTGCATTTACAATAACTCAACACGTCAGTAACAAGGAAGGAAAAAAATATATTCCAAAAAACACACCTAAATATATGGCTAACACCGTTTTTAGCTCCCCGGTAACAACGCGAAAAATTGATCTCGTCCTATTTCACTCCTCTATTCGAGGCTATGAAAACGGTCGATGCAATAATAATACCCAACAAGAGTCGGGGTCAAATTCCGTAGGGAGCTACAAGAGTGGGAGTTAGTAGTATATATCGTAGCGTGTGAGTTTGTATATCTAAATTTGGACTTCCGCAAAATTGAGTTGTTTTAAAGTCTAATTAAACTATGTTTGCAATTTAAGAAATAAAACTAGATGATGGTTTTTGTTGTTTCCCAAATGTTGTAATAGGCCTAAGGGTATGAATTTGCCTAGGTGTTTGCCTAACGAGTTGTAAACTTTAAAGCTTGTTTTATTGGTCCGGGTGTATTATAGCTATCAACACTCGGTTACCCACTCAATACCTCTCGGTCAGAGAGTGATTTTTCCCAATTCAGCTTTCTCAAGTCCAAATGGGTATTGAATAAAACGGTTGATAAAAAGCTCAAGTCGAGTTTTACTATCTCTAGGTTCAACCCTTTAATTGGGTTTATCAATCTCTCGATTGACCCAATTTCTTGCTAGCCAAGTTTTCCTAGTCTAAGTCTCTGTTTCTCAAGTAGAGACTAAGTCAAATAGGGATGAACTAATGTTTGCAACCATTAATTTGTCAAATAAAAGCAAGAATAAGGCTAAATAATAAATACCCAACCATTAACAAGCAATAAATCAAACACCCATTAAATTTACACACTAGGGTTGGGTCACAACCCTAGAGAAAATCTAGCTACTCATGCTTGAAATTGAAGAAAAATAAGAAGAAATTATAATTAAACTCATATTGCAAGATTGAAATGATAAAATCTATGTTAAAATAGCTCAAAGCATGAAAAACTACTAAAAGAAGTAAAAAGAAAGGGCTACTGTAGCTGCTGATATAAAAATTGACCTAAAAATGTTAAACTTGTCTATTTATATAGGGCTGGAAATTTCGGACAAAAATACCCTTTCGGAGGTTCTGCGGCCCCACAATTCCATGTGCTGTCCGCACTTTTCTTCAGCTTGATAGGATTGGAAGTCTGCGGCCACATAATTCTGAACTACAGCCACACTGCACTGTTTCTGTGGTCAGCACTTTTACATGTGCGGCCGCAGAACTCTTCTTTTGCGGCCGCACAATAATTGTGCGGTCCGCAATTTTTGCTGGACTTGAATTGCAGATTCTCTGAACTTTGCTCTGACCCAGCTTCTGCGGCCGCACAATTCATGTGCGGACCGCACTTTGCACCAATCTCTGATTGGTTTTCCATCATAACATGCGGCCGCAGATGATATTCTGCTGTCCGCACTTCTGAGCTTTTGTTCCTTTTTTTTTTTCTTGAGTTCAGATTACTCCTTTTTGAGTTGGATTTCATCTGGGGAGTTTATCTTCTAATATTCCTACAATTAAGCATATTTTATCAGTTTTCGTGAACACACTTAAACGCTTTTGGACTAAAACGAAAGCTAAAAGGTACTAATAAGTAATCAAAATCCCCACTTATCAATGACCTAGACTACCATGTCACAAACCAATAGACTCAACAATATAAGCAGAATTAGAAGTATTTGCATTACTAGTAATCTCTTGAACGATGTTCAGTATAAGAAAACCTCCATTGACGTAACCCTTCCCGACAAAGTCTCCTCCACGAGAAGTAATAATTTTATCAGATTCAAAAACAAGTTTAAGGCCTGCTTTGTTAAGAAGTGCCCCAGAAATTAAGCTTCTACAAGTGGAGGGAATGTACAAAACATTGTTCAAGGCTAAAGTTTTTCCAGAAGTTAACTTAAGATGAACTTTTCTGTCACGACCCAAGATCCCAAGTGCCGTGATGGCACCTATCGTGAGACTAGGAAAGCCGATAACTCAGACATACCAACACTTTCAATAAAATATACTAAAACAGGTTTAAATTAGCAAAAATCTCATAAAACTGGATTAAACCGCCACAACTCAATACAGAAGTTTCCAAAACTAGGGTGTCACTGAGTACATGAGCATCTATACAATACTAAGTCTGTTACAGTGTCTACGGATAAAGAGAAAGTGAATAAGTAAACTGAGGGGTAGGGAAGGAGAGTCAAGGTCATAAACTGAGGGGTAGGGGAGGAGAGTCAAGGTCTGCGGACGCCAAGGCAGCTACCTCGATAATCTCCGAATGACTGAAAACTCTGAGAATCAGCAACCGCCGTGACCAGAAACAGCTGGATCTGCACATGAAGTGCAGGATATAGCATGAGTACAACCAACTCAATAAGTAACAACTAACCTTTGGACTAAAAGTAGTGATGAGCTTGAACATTATAGCCCACATACGATATTAACAGTATGAAAATTTATGGAAAATATGAAAGTAATATCTCATAAATTCATAATCTACAGGTAACGGTACAAGAATTTAGGCATGCTTCCAGGTTCAACAATTAAACTCAGAATAGATAAAATATGTCAAGTCTGAATGGTATGAGGAATATGACATCTTTTTATTTACCTGCCAACATGCATATCGTCTGTGATGCAACATAATAAAAACCTCGCATATTCACACTCTCGGAGAACTCAACCTGGCTATCTCAATTCTCACTCATCATACTCAATCACTTAGCCTTGTACAGGATAGATCCAGCCCAAAAGCAAATAAGTCCAGGGCAAATTCATCCCAAATGCAAATAAATCCAGCGCAGATCTATCCCAATGCAAATGAATCATTAGCAACTACGCTCACTGTGGGTGTGCAGACTCTT
>MCJB01024638.1:77779-95068 GCA_002018475.1 Nicotiana obtusifolia
TATGCGATCGCATTCTCCACTCTGATTTTCACCCAAAACTCTGTTTGTGTTTGCGATTGCACCTGGCTATTTCGCGGTTCGCATTCCTGTTTTGCGGTCGCATTTGCGACCGCATTCTCGACATGAATATTGGCCTAGAGTTCTGTCCCAAAATGCGATCTGCCTGTGGAATATGCGGTTTGCATTTTCAGTTTGCAACCGCATACTTGTACTCGCGATGCTTTTAACTTCTTTTCTTGTCTTCAGCTAACTTTTTGAACTCTTTTCTGTCCTTCTGGTTCCTTACACTCGTTATGCTGCAAATACACTAAAATTACATAAGTATCATGAGAATTAGCAAGTAAAACAAGTTATAATTTAAGCAAATAGTATCAAAATGTGCCGAAATTACCCGACACATCATTATTTCAAGCAGAACATTAGCTTGAAGAATCACACACATCTCCATGCCTTTGTTCAGAACATCAGCAGTCAAGTTCTCATATTCGCGAACCTGCTCCATAATTGATACGCACGGAACTTCTCGAATGCATACACAATAGCTAGCAGTTCCTGCTCGGTTACAGTGTAATTCATCTGCGCCCCATTAAGTGTCTTGCTAGCATAGTATATTGGGTGAAGAACTTTATTGTGTCTTTTTCCCAGCATAACTCCAATAGCTACACTGCTAGCATCACACATAAGCTCAAAGGGTAGCGACCAATCAGGTGTGACTATAATAGGTGCTGTGGTGAGCTTTGTTTTCAGTTCCTCAAAAGCTGCGAGGCATTTTTCATCAAAGACGAACTTGTCATCCTTCTCTAGGAGTTTACACATTGGGTGTGCAATCTTTGAGAAGTCCTTAATGAACCGCCTGTAGAATCCAGCATGCCCCAAAAAGCTACGGACACCTTTTACGGATGTGGGTGGAGGGAGTTTGGAGATGATCTCAATTTTGGCTTTATCCACCTCTATGCCACGCCTGGAGATTTTATGTCCCAGCACAATACCTTCATCCACCATGAAGTGGCATTTCTCCCAGTTTAGTACAAGGTTTGTCTCTTCACACTGCTTTAGCACTTGTTTCAGATTCTTCAGGCATTGCTCAAAAGTTTCCCCGACTACCGAGAAATCATCCATAAAGACCTCAAGGAAATCCTCTACCATATCAGAAAAGATAGACATCATACATCTTTGGAAGGTGGCTGGAGCATTGCATAAGCCGAATGGCATTCGACTGAAAGCAAATGTTCAATATGGGCATGTGAACGTTGTCTTCTCCTGGTCCTCCAAAGCTATATTGATCTGATTATATTCGGAGTATCCGTCAAGGAAGCAATATAAGGACTTTCCGGCTAGCCGATCAAGAATTTGATTAATAAAAGGCATAGGGAAGTGGTCCTTGCATGTGGCACTATTGAGCTTTCTGTAATCCATGCATACCCGCCATCCGGTTACTGTCCTTGTTGGAATCAGCTCGTTCTTTTCATTCTTGACCACAGTCATGCCTCCTTTCTTTGGCACGCATTGTATCAGACTCACCCATGAACTATCGGCAATTGGGTAGACTACCCCAGCGTCCAGCCATTTGATTATCTCTTTCTTCACAACTTCCTGCATTGATGGATTCAGCCGTCGCTGGTGCTCCACACTCGATTTTGTCCCATTTTCTAGTTGAATCTTGTGCTCACAAATTCCAGCAGGGATTCCCCGAATGTCCACAATTGTCCAACCGATGGCTTGTCTGTGTTCCTTCAAAACTTGCAGCAACTGCTCTACCTACAAATCATTCAACCACGAAGAAACAATTACTGGTAAAGTATTATTCAAGCCAAGATATTTATACCTCAAATGCGACGGAAGTGCTTTGAGCTCTAATTGAGGTGGTTCGATAATAGACGGCTTTGCAGGAGGTGTAGCTCTATTCTCCAAATCTAGGGATAGTTTTGGTGGAGTATATGAGTAAGAGCCACGTCCTTCTAATGCATTCACCGACTCCATAAAGCCTTCCATATCATTACCATCAAAATTCACCAATATCGCTGCTAGTGCTTCACCTAAGCATTGCTCTTCCATCTTCATCTCAACAGCCTCATCAACTTCATCAACAATACCAATTAGTGAAATGTTCTCGTATTCGGTTGGTAATTTCATACCCTTACTAGCTTGGAAAGTAACTTCTTCATTGTTCACCCGGAACTTGATTTCATTACGCTCCGAATCCATAAGTGCTCTTCCAGTAGCTAAAAATGGTCTCCCTAATATAATAGGAATTTCCTTGTCCACAGCACAATCAAGGATCACAAAATCAGTTGGAATATGAAAATTTCCAACTTTCACAATCACATCATCTACAATACCGACTTGTCTTTTGATTGAACGGTCAGCCATCTGCAACCTCATGCTCATCGGCCTTGGCATTCCTAGTCCATCTTATTTGTAGATGGCTAGTGGCATCAGATTGATGCTGGCCCCATTGTCACACAGTGCCTTAGCAAAGTCGTGCACTCCAATAGTGCACGGAATAGTAAATGCTCCCGGGTCCTCTTTCTTCTGGATTGGATTTGTAGCAATGATAGAGCTAATCCTATGGGTCATATTCACCACCTCATTCTTGGTGCTTCTCTTCTTTGTGATCAGATCCTTTAGATACTTGGCAAACCCCGACATTTCTTGGAAAGCCTCCAAGAATGGTATATTCACCGATAGCTGCTTGAGAATGTCATAGAACTTCTCAAACTTGCTGTCGTCAACTCTTCTCGCAAGTCTCTGAGGGAAAGGAGGAGGGGGTCTAGGAATTGGAGGAAGAATGTTTGATGTTTCTTCTGCCTTGTCCTTTATCCCTTCTTGGATCTCATCTCGGTTTTGCACAACTTCTGGGTTTTTGTTTACTTCAGCAACACTAGGTTTTTTAACTTCAACCCCTATTTGAATTTCTTCCACATCAACTGCTTGCTCATCTCTTCCTTGCAATGTCTTACCACTCCTGGTAGTGATAGCCATAATATGGGAAGTTGGGCCACTTCCACTCCCCTTTGGATTTGCAATCGTATCACTAGGAAGTGTTCCCTTCTGCTATGGATACTGCTCACGAGAAAGATCTCTCATTTGCAATTCCAGCTTTTGAATTGCCGCAGTGTGAGAGCCAACCAATTCAGTCATGTTCTTCATGGAATTATCAGACTTTTCTTGGTTTTGTAATATTCTTTCAAGCATGCTCTCTAATTTAGACTCACTAGAGGATCCCTGATTCGAATACTGACCCTTTGGAGGAATATAAGGGTTGGAACTTCGATTTGAAAAATTATTATTGATGTTCCAGTTTCCTTAGTAAGAACCACTCTGGTCATTGCGCCATTGATGGTGACCTTGCCCTTGCGGGTTTGGTCTCCATTGATTCTGCAAGCCTTGACCTTGGTAGTTTTGCCTTTGATACCCACCTTGAGAATTATTAACATAATTTGCCTCTTCATAATCATCACCTTGCACCGGCTGCACATTCTCAACCACATTGACTTTCTTCTTCTAGTTTTCCATGAAAAGCTTTGTCAACACATTGACATTTGTGGCAAGTTCTGCAATTACTTGGTCTCGTTCTTGATTTTCCTTGATCAAGTTATTTATAGAAGGAGACCCAATTGTAATACCACCCGTTGTATCCTCAGAATGCCAAGCTTGATTGTGTTTTGATTGTGTTCGGCGGAAGATTTTGAAGCCATTTCCTCGCATCTCCAGCTAACGAATACTTAAAGCATCTCAGCCTTAATGCATCGTCAGAGACATGGTTTTGCTTGTGCATTGCACAAACACCCAAGAAACTCCTGAGGTGCTGCGTTGGATCGTCATCAGTGGAGTTTCTGAAGAATCCTTCCGCTTTTAACATCAGAATTAGTCCATGTTCCACCTTGAACGTAGCAGCACCTATAGCCGGAGGTACTATAGCATTTGTATCCTCTATATATTCTTCAATATCTGCAAAAGGATTTTCTTCTTGCTCCACCTCCACATCATCTTCATGGTCCGACATATCTTCCTGTCTACAACAACCAAAACAAACAGCGTGTAATCAAGTGGAATTAGACGTATAGTAAAGTATATACTAATTAGAAATTTCAAGACTGTATTCCCCGGCAACGGCGCCAAAATTTGATTCGCTCAAATTACACCTTAATAATAGTGTAAGCGATCGATGTCAAATATAGTAACCCAACTAGGTTGGGGTCGAATCCCACAGGGAATAGGTGTGAAACTATTGTCTAATTAATGTAATACTTGACTAAGTCGTAATTCTATCAAGTACGTCAAATAGAATAAAGAAGTGTTGAATATATAAATAACGAAAACTGAAAACTAATTTTTACAGTGTGAATGTTAAAAATATGAATGTAAGAGACCAAGGTTGTGTCCCCCTTAATGTAGTAGAATGTTCTTGATATTAATATTGAATTTCTTTCTTGATATGCAATTGATGTTTAATATACTACCCAATATTTCCCAATATTTGGATAATGTATCCTCTCTACGATTCTCCCGAATACAAAAGAGTTGATCTTAAGAACAACCAATTAAGCGCCAAATTAAAACCTACTTATTCCTAAGCAATTTTGTTAAATAAGGTTTAAAGCCTTGAGTTTTAGTTATTTATCTCTACCAAACTCTATCTCACTTTTCCAAGATAAGATAGATCTAATTGGCTTTCGTTAATGTTTGCAACCACTAACGATTAAGTGAAGAACAAGAAATAAATAAATATCAAGCTTCCTTCGAAATTGGATTCAATATCAAAATCTCAACACGTTCTACCCATCTAGGGTTCACAACCTCAGCGTTTGAGTTTAGCTACACATGCTGATAATTAAAGAACAAGGAAGAGTAATTAATATCATCTTACAAAAATAGAGGGTTTTCGATCACCAAAGGCTTCTAAGAATTCAAAATAGTTAATTGCCGTACTTTTTACTCCAAGTTCTGACAAGACTCCCTTCACAAAACCCTATAAAACCTATTTATAGAGGCCCAAAACCCGAGGCGAATGTCGGTCAGCTTTGCCCTTGTTGAAATAATACGAACCGCATTTCTGTCGCAGAACAGAAATGTGGACCGCAAATCATCATCGTCCGTCGCAAACTCCACTAGAAAATTTTGCTCCCATCGCATTTTTTATTCGCGGTTCGCATGTTGATTATGCGATCGCGATATGCGATCGCATTCTCCACTCTGATTTTCACCCAAAACTCTGTTTGTGTTTGCGATTGCACCTGGCTATTTCGCGGTTCGCATCCCTGTTTTGCGGTCGCATTTGCAACCGCATTCTCGACATGAATATTGGCCTAGAGTTCTGTCCCAAAATGCGATCTGCCTGTGGAATATGCGGTTCGCATTTTCAGTTTGCGACCGCATACTTGTACTCGCGATGCTTTTAACTTCTTTTCTTGTCTTCAGCTAACTTTTTGAACTCTTTTCTGTCCTTCTGGTTCCTTACACTCGTTATGCTGCAAATACACTAAAATTACATAAGTATCATGAGAATTAGCAAGTAAAACAAGTTAAACTTTAAGAAAATAGTATCAAAATGTGCCGAAATTACCCGACACATCATTATTTCAAGCAGAACATTAGCTTGAAGAATCACACACATCTCCATGCGTTTGTTCAGAACATCAGCAGTCAAGTTCTCATATTCGCAAACCTGCTCCATAATTGGCTTATCATAAATCATTTGGAACTTGATCCACTTTAAAAATCACATACTTCTTTTTCCCCTCATTATCTGCACCATATTTCTTCTCCAATGTCCTATATGACTTTAGAAGATTTATAATTTATAAATAAATCAAACAGAGGGTTAGTCATATGGTTAAGCAGATGCCCTCAAATAATTTTATTATCTTTTTCAAATTTCTTTTTTAGCAGCATCATCAACATCAATTGCAGCAGTAGTATTAGAACCATCATCAACAACCGTAGTAATAGAAACAACATTAGTGGAAGGTTCGTTGAACAAAACATAATCAACTTCTAATTGTTCGAAGAAAATAAAAAGCTTCTGGGACCGACGATTTTAATTGTTTCTATCCAAAGGCTCAAGCTTTGACAGATCGAGAAGAGTTTTATTCAAAGTGGTAGCCATTGATCAATATTATATGTGAAACTACTTTCAAATTACTAGAAAAATAGTTAATAATATTGACCAAGATTAATAAGAGAATAGAAATAACTTATCGAATAAATATTGTGTCGTACCAAGCCACTATCTTGAAAGCAATTTTGGTCTGACTGGATGTAAATCCTTAAGACCGGTCGCTCCCTAAGGTTCCACAGTACTCCCAAACACGTGCACTTTTGGTTGGAAGTTTGGAGTTTGCAAACAAGAATTACCCAAGAAAATTAGGAAGAAGAATAGTTTTTTGAGAGGATGAGAGAATCAATGTTTTGGTGATAATTTGGTTCACAAATGATTATAGTTATATAGGCAAATTATCTACATTTTTTTTCATAAGAAAAACGTAAGAAGCCAAATAGGAGTTAATGTTATGTAACATTACTCTTGGTTTAATGACAAAATTGTCATCAAGATAGTAACTTCAAACCTTCTGAAAAGCTAATATCTTTTCACAAACGAAGTCACAGAAACCGTCATATGGATGAATCTGAATTATTTATGAAGTAGTAACTTGATTCGCCCACTCTGCATATACATAAAATCTAAATATGTTACAAAAATTAATAGTGGAGATGTATGAGAATTAACAACAAATTAATTGTGGATTAGAAGTTCTCTTTATTCTTTGTATTATCAAATTAGAGTATAACGCTTAAAGAGGAATAACACCAACAATGTGTACTCTCGTGGGATCGAATGGCCTTCATGTTTGAAAAATAAATGGTATTTTTTGGTGTCTTATTTGGATTAGGAAGATTTTTTTTCCAGTTTATAAGGAATTATCTTTTTGTGGCTTGTAAAGAGAGCGAAAAAGCAAATAGGTTCGTGCATATGATAAATGAGCCGGAAGGAAAGTGGTGGATATGTGCCTTAACTTTATGGAATACACTAATATCGGCGAAATATCTTAAAAAAACAGTATCATAAATGACGAGTGTGGAACACACACTTAAATTATGCTCGCTAGTCAAATGTAGTATATTATAATATCGTATCCACAAGGATTGGAGTTAAACAATATTCTTGTAGTTTCTAGCTTGATTGCTATCCAAGATGATCAACAATTGGGATTTCTATGATTCTAACTACAATTATTTAAGAATCTAAAGCTGTTACACGGAAGTTATCTATGGGAGAAAATAGGGGTTGACAGGATAGGTGCAAGATAATTATTTGGGATCTAACTCTAGATAATTCACTTCAGAGTCTCTCAAATTCACTCAATTATTAGTTCAAACGTTCAGCAAAAACTCCTCTCTCGATTAAGTCTTAACCTCACAAGATGAACCAATTTAAGCACGTGAAGATATGCAAGAATACGTAGTGGATTGGTCTTTAGGAGAACCTCTCTCGATTATCCTCCTAACTAGGTTTAATCAATGATTCAACTAGCCTCTTTCGATTACTAAGAAGAATTAATGAACTCAACCAACAATGTAATGCAAAGATATCACAATTTATACCTCTCTCGATTACATGAACAAGTGAATAGTTATGCAACAATTAAACCATCCAAAAACGCTTCAATACATAAAACTAGAGTTATAATCCACAAACAATCATAATTACACCAAATCCATCAAACCCTAAAGAGAACTATTCCATAGATATGGAGCAATTCATCACAAATAAAATTAAAGTAGAGGAAAACATAAATTCAATCCAAACTTGGGTTTTGAGTGGGGAAGGAATGATGAAATCCTTGTGCTCGTGTTCTTCCAACTCCTCCTCAGCCTCCTTAGGTCGAATATGTGTCAAAAGTACAAAAAATAATATTTTCCCATGTATTTATACCAAATAGGGTCGGGCCCAAACGAAATCACCTTCTCCGAGCCGAAATTGGATTTAACCTTGTAAAAGTGCCTCATGGGGCAACGCGCCATCCGGGGCATTGGTGGGGAAATCCAAAGAGCTCGTTCTGACAGGCAGCAGGGAATTTCACAGCCGCGGCACCCCACGCGTCGCTGCAGTGAGTATTTCTCAAAGTACGGATTTATCTTGCATTTTGACGTCCAGACTTGGTCCTCGACCACCGAACACGATCCCGGCTTAATCCCTTGGGCTTTTACTCAGATTTCAAAGGTCCAAATCACTTGAATTCATTCCATAACATCTATATAGTTCAAAATCACTTCTAAGAGGTATAAAACACACAATAAGTGCAAAACACTACCAATTAAAGCTCAAAACGAGTAAAGTGCAGTAAATTAGAGTACAATAAGCGACTAAAACATGAGATTATAGCCTACCATCAACACCCCACACATAAACCATTGCTCGTGTTCGAGCAATCAAACTACACTTCATATAGACACGACCTTTTTAAACAACTCTAATAACTCATCACACCAAGAATATTTAAAACAGATTAAGCACAATACCGTAACAACCTAGGCTCAAAATTTGACTCAAAAGTAGCACGCATTACTTATAACCCGCTCACTTACTCTAACACAGAGGTCAAGCATTACATTTCCTTCATGAATCAAGTGCCCTCACACAATAATAGAGAGTAGTTCCACACGCAATAAAATTTAAGAACAATTTGGAACTCAAGATAGAAAGAATTCTCTCACTCTCAAAAACAA
Source organism: Nicotiana obtusifolia (assembly GCA_002018475.1). Classification (NCBI taxonomy): domain Eukaryota; kingdom Viridiplantae; phylum Streptophyta; class Magnoliopsida; order Solanales; family Solanaceae; genus Nicotiana; species Nicotiana obtusifolia. The sequence goes on from MCJB01024638.1 coordinate 86,510, forward strand.
AATTCATATGCCAAAAAAGACGTACCATAGGCTTGCCCATAGTGTACTACTCAAAAAAAGGATCAAGTAGGACTTTAACTGGTTGTAATGTAGGCTGCGGGACGGGTAGGATACATTTAGATATAAGAGTGACTATACTCCCCTAAGCACTTTAATACATACATTTCATTGTTCAAAACCCCACATTATGTCAAACCTTATCCACCGTTAAATCAACATATATCACCTCCCAACTTCTTTAAGCACAATTACATCAAGAGTTACCACAATCATGGAATATTTTTCACAATCATACAATTTTTTTTCTTTCTTTTCAATTCAAGTAGCTCTTGCTTTTTCAACACAATGCACCTTTCTCCTTATTTCATTAGTTCCACTCAAAAGCCAACCCAACCACCCCAGACTTCAACTTCTACAAAGTTCATAACAAATTCAAGTGCTCACACGAGGTATAAGGTTCAAATAGATGGTCAATTCAAACAAATAGGTAAGGCTTGTAATGTGGTTGCCAAAGAAACATTATTACATGCTCAAAGGGGTTAACTAAGATACGTAACAATTATGTGGGTAAAAGCTTATAACTGGCTCAACAAAGAAATGCCTATATTACTTCTAAGACTGAATAAAATTACTATTTCTCTTTGCAAACACAAGGAGCCATCAAATGCAATGCACAAAATAACACAAAACCCCACATCCACATGGCACATAACTCGCTCAAGATTGGATAATCAAGACTCTCTAGTCAAAGTAGTTATTTGCAAAGTTACAATCATACAATTTAAGGTATTTATACAAGAGTAAAAAACTGAGTCTAAGCGTCACAACTAAAGCACTTACTATTCTCAAGGCATAATAAAGTCATGATATATTGCTTTCATTTCAAATCATAGCACAAGGTTTCTTAGTCCTCTACAAAATAAAAACTAACTATACCCGGTTCAAACAAAACCCTTGGAAAAGAACCGCGGCATAAAGAAAAACCAAGGGGGAATTATTACACTACCTACAAAAGAAAATCTTTTTGTCTTTTTTCTTTCGACTTTAATCCCTCAAGAAACATGTTGATGATGTCCATTGTCGGGAAAAATCAAAAAAATTTCAAATTTTTATGTTTTGTTTTCCAATATTTTTCTATCTCTAATAACAAAAACAAAAACTATGTACATACATACATACAACATATCCCCCCACCCCACACTTTAAGTTGTGGCATGTTCCTATGACACAATTAAAAAGCATAAGGTAAAGAAAAGTTCCCCTGAACATCTAGTCGAGGTCTAAGTCGAAGTCGGGCTCCATTCCCGCCTTTGAACTAATGCCCACATCCATGCAGACAGCTTCTTCTCAGCCTTCTTGGGTTACACCCCACACTAATCTTTCTCGCTCACCGCAGCCTTCTCTTTTGCGCCCTTCACTTTCCACTCAACACTTGCAGCTGATTTTTCTTTTTGCACCCCCTTTTCTACATCCATCTTAAGCATCACAGTCTCCTCACCCACCCTAAGCATGAGTTTTCTCTTGTGTATATCCAATATAGCTCTACCTGTTGCTAAGAATGGTCTTCCTAGGATAAGGGGGACCTCCTTGTTCTCCTCCATATTCACCACTATAAAGTCTGCAGGAAATACATACTTATCCACCCGAACTAACACATCTTCCACAATCCCCTCGTGTGTTATAGTCATTTGGTCTGCCAGCTACAAAGATATTGGCGCCGACCTTATCTCTCCAATCTCCTTCTCAAGTTTCTTGTAAATAGATAGAGGCATTAAGTTAATTGATGCACCAGAATCACATTAAGATTTATCAAAATTTATAGTTCCTAATGAGCAAGGTATAGTAAAACTCCCTGGATCTCCACACTTTTGTGGGAGTTTATTTTGCAATATCGCGTTGCAATGTCTGTGAGCTTGACCACTGAGTTCTCCTCTATCTTCCTCTTCTTTGTAAGAATATCCTTCAAGAATTTGGCATAAGCAGGCATTTGTGAGTGCACTTTTGTGAATGGTAAGCTTACATGAACCTGTTTCAGCACATCCAGAAATCTCTCAAACTGCTTGTCAAGCTTTTCTCTATATTGCTTTTGAGAAAAAGGTAGAGCAGGCATATATTTGCTCTCATCATGTTCCTCCTTTCTTGATTTTTCTTCCTTCTTCTTTTTCTCAGCTTTCAGCTGACCCTTCTTCTTTTTATCTACATCACTTTTCAGCTGCTCCCCACTTTCTTTTTCAAGTATCACATTCTTTTGGATCGGGGTGGGATCTTTCTACACTTGCCCGCTTCTCAGAGTTACTACATTCATTGTTTCTTTGGTATTTCTCTCAGTATCAACCAGGAGAGTTCCTAGAAGCCTCTCAGACAATAGAGTCGCTAGTTGCCCAACCTGTCTTTCCACGTTTCCAAAACTAGTGCCTAGTTCTTTGAAAGCTACTCCATGTTTCTGTATAGATGCGCTATGAGTTTCAAGCCTCTCATCAGTTTCAGAATGAAGGCCTTCATGAGATCTTTTATGCCAGACTGAATAGGATGTTTAGGCTGAAATTGCCGCATCTGCTGATTCATAAAACTAGGAGCTCCTTATCCTTGAGGTCTGGGGTTGTTTTGTTGCCATGCATTCGCAGTACACCCAGGTGAACTCCATGAAAAATCGGGGTGCCTCTGATCCATTGCATAATAATTTCCCACAACATTCACTTCCTTAATTGAGGCTTGACACTCATGAGTAGGGTGTCCTCTTCCACATATATCACAAGTTGCGTGAGGCTCATTTTGTATCAAGGCTAAGGTCAAAGTTCATATTTCTTTAGTCATAACATCAAGTTGTACCTGCACAGTTGTATTATCATCAACTTGGTGAACACCGGTTGATCTTCTTCTTTCAGCACTCTTAGAGGGCCACTGATTTGCATCTTTAGATAACTCATCAAGAATTGTGACTATCTCCTCTAGAGTCTTCTTCATCAACGGGCCTCCAACTGAATTGCTCAATGTTCTACGTGAGGCCGGTGTCAATCCTTCCCAAAAGTCATGGGATTGCATCCAGATTTCAATTCCGCTATGTTGACACATTCTAACAATCTCCTTAAATCTCTCCCACGCTTAAAAAACTGTTTTAGTCTCTTTCTGGCAGAAGTTATGGATTTGTCTTCTAATCTTGCCTATCTTAGCTGAGGAGAAATATTTATCAAGGAATTTTCTGGTCATCTCTTCCCAAGTTCTGATCGATCCACTAGGCAAACTCCGAAGCCACTCCTTAGCATCATCTTTAAGTGAAAAGGGGAATGCCTTTAAGTGCACTGCACCTTATGACACCCTATTGTATTGAAAGGTATTCATAATCTCCTCGAAGTCCATTAGATGAGTGTTTGAATTTTCGTTTGGCCTCCCTCAGAAGACACATCAATTTTGAAGGGTTTGAAGCAACCCTTGCTTCAACTCGAAATTGTTTGCTGCAATTAGAGGTGGTCTAACACTTGATAATCCTTGATTTTAGACTGGTCTAGCATAATCGCCAAGTGGTCTCCCAGGCCTAGGAGCTATATTTTCAATCTAGTCTGTACCCAAGGATTGATTTTGATTAAGTTTGTGACCCCTCTCTTCTTCATAGACGTTCTGCGCATCTCTAGTAGCTGCTTTCTCAGCATCCCATGCAGCTTTTTTCCGTTGTTGGGCTGCCTCTCTTGCAGCCAAATCTACATTATCATCACCATTTCCAGCCATAATTCCTTTGGTTGGGGATTGCCCAATCTTTTCTGATGTCTCGATGATATTTCTTTCCTTCCTCAGCTGTCGCAGTTATTTTTTAATTTTTGGCTCATATGGTAGCACTTCTTTCGCAAAAGCTCGAGTCATGCACCAACCTTAACCTATAACCTGTGCACAACTAAAGAACACCAAATGTAAAAAGGAAAAAATAAAATAAAAAGAAAAACTTCCTAACTTAGCACTACAAACTATTTCAAACACAATTTATTGGCCAATCCCGGGCAACGACGCCAAAATTTGACGAGTGCGAAACACACACTTAAATTATGCTCGCTAGTCAAATATAGTATAGTATAATATCGTATCCACAAGGATTGGTGTTAAACAGTATTCTTGTAGTTTCTAGCTTGATTGCTATCCAAGATGATCAACAATTGAGATTTCTATGATTTCTAACTAAAATTAACTAAGAATCTAAAGCTATTGACTAATGACAATCGCAACAAAGGTAAGCAAGGAAGTTATCAGGGAGAAAATAGGGGTTGATAGGATAGGTGCAAGATAATTGTTTGGGATCTAACTCTAGATAGTTCACTTCTAATATTTAAGTGAGTCTCTCGAATTCACTCAATTATTAGTTCAAACGTTCAGCAAAAACTCCTCTCTCGATTTCGTCTTAACCTCACAAGATGAACCAATTTAAGCACATGAAGCTATGCAAGAATGCATAGTGGATTGGTCTTTAGGAGAACCTATCTCAATTATCCTCCTAACAAGGTTTAATCAATGATTCAACTAGCCTCTTTCGATTACTAAGAAGAATTAATGAACTCAACCAACAATGTAATGCAAAGATATCACACTTTATGCCTCTCTCGATTACATGAACAAGTGAATAGTTATGCAACAATTAAATCATCCAAAAATGCTTCAATACATAAAACTAGAGTTATAATCCACAAACAATCATAATTACACCAAATCCAACAAACCGTAAAGAGAACTACTCCATGGATATGGAGCAATTCATCACAAATAAAATTAAAGTAGAGGAAAACATAAATTCAATTCAAACTCGGGTCTTGAGTGGGGAAGGAATGATAAATCCTTGTGCTCGTGTTCTTCCAACTCCTTAGGTCGAATATGTTTCAAAAGTCTAGAAAATAACGTTTTGCCATGTATTTATATCAAGTAGGGTCGGGCCCAGACGAAATCACCTTCTCCTAGCCGAAATTGGATTTTCACTCTGTCGGGGCATTAGTGGGGAAATCCAAAGAGCTAGTTCTGACAGGCAGCAGAGAATTGCACAGCCCCGCCGCCCCACACGCCGCAGTAGTGATGATTTATTTGAGTATGGATTTTTTGCGTTTTGACGTCCAGACTTGGTTCTCTACCCCCGAACACGATCCCGGCTTAATCCCTTGGGCTTTTACTCAGACTTCAAAGTTTCAAATCACTCGAATTCATTTTATAACATCTACATAACTAGGAATCAGTCCTACAAGGCATAAAACACACGATAAGTGCAAAACACTATCAGTTAAAGTTCAAAACAAATAAAGTGAAATAAATTAGAGTGCAATAAGCGACTAAAACATGAGATTATAGCTTACCATTGATACGCTCAAATTACACCTTAATAAACAGTGTAAGCAGTCGGTGTCAAATATAATAACCCAACAAGGTTGGGGTTGAATCCCACAGGGAATAGGTGTGAAACGTTTACTTGATTAGCGTAGTACTCAACTACAGTCATAATTCTATCAGGTAATCGTAACAAAAGTATGAATTGAATTTGAGTTTAAATAAAAACTAATTGCAATATTACGAATATGAATAATATAATTAAGGAAACCAAGGTCGTGTCCCCCTTTATGAAGTATAATACTATCGATGTCAATATGATGTATTTCCAACGGAAGAATCTTTTGATATGAAATTGATGTCTAATTGATTACCCAATATCTTCCGATAGTTGGGTAATATTTCCTCTTTATGATTTTTTCAAATGCAAAAGAGTTGTGATTAAGAATAATCAATTTGTGCCAAATTAAAACCCACTTATTCCTAAGCGATTTTATTAAAACAAGGTTTAAAGCCTTGAGTCTTTGTTATTTACTTCTACCAAATTTTACCCCGCTTTCCCAAGCAAAGATGGAATTCAATGGCGTTTGTTAATGTTTGCAACCACTAACAATTGTTTAAAGAATGAGAAGTAAACAAATATCAATCAACCGTTGAAACTATATTCAATATCAAACACCCAATAACATCATACCCATTTAGGGTTCACAATCTTAGTGTTTAGAATTAGCTACTCATGCTAAAATCTGAAATTGAAAGAGTAATAATTGTCATAACACTTACAAAGTAGAAGATAATTGATCCAAATGCTTCTAAGAAATCAAATAATTCAAACCTTGTACTTTCTGCTCTAAATTCTGACAAGATAGCCCCCACAAAATCCTATTAGACCTATTTATAGAGGCCCAAAAATCGAGGCGAAATTCGGACTGATTTGCCCCTGAAGTCAACAATGCGACCGCATTTCTGTCGCATAACAGAAATGTGGTCCGTAATTCTTACACGCCTGTCGCAGATTTCACCCCTGAGTTTTGCCTTCATAGCATTCATGATATGCGGTCCGCATTAGAGATATGCGACCGCATTCTGCATCACGATTCTATCATACAGTAAACTTCATACTTGATCTGCGGTTGATTCTGCGGTTAGCATTCCAGTTATGCGATCGCATCTTGCGATCACATTTCTGACTCTGAACTTCACCCAAAACTCTGCTTATGTCTGCGATATCCATGTACACCTATGCGGCTTGCATAACAGTTATGCGGTCGCATATGCGACCGCATTCTTGACATGAAAGTTTGCCCAGAAGTCTGTCTCAAGTTGCGATTTTGACGTGAAGTATGCGGCTCGCATGTGCTGTTTGCGATAGCATAATCACCTCTGTGATGCTTTTCTGCTCTTTTCTTGTCTTTAGTTGGCTTTTTGAGCTCTTTTCCACACTTTTAGGATATACTGTGAATACACTAAAAGTACATGAGTACCGAGGGAATTTGCACGTAAAACAACTTAAAATCTAAGCAAGTAGTATCAAAATGTGCCAAAATTCTCCGGCACATCAACACCCCCAACTTAAACTCTTGCTTGTCCTCAAGCAACTAAAACGACACTATCTTATTCTAGACTCCATTTAAAAAACATGAAACAATAATGACTATGGACAGTGTTTGTTGTTAGTGTTTCAAGCATGCCTCTTCGAATGCTTTACCCTCTCTGAATCATCAGTATATTCAAGGAAAACCAATCAGCTTGTGAACTTTGAGCCTCAGACAAAGTGACTAAATGCTACCCTCAGCTGAGTGCACTTATACTTTACTCAGAACTCAACTTTTGTCCAACCTCGCAGTTCATGTGCCCTCACTAGAAAGAAAGTCCCAAACTCACAGTATTTATAATAACAAATCAAAGGGACTAATTTGCAAATGCACTCACTCTCAGAAAAGAATTTCAGGTGTCACCACATACCATACCATAGGCTTGCCCTTATTTTAATTCGTCGCCTACTTCTAAGAACGCTCGGTTGGAGATCACATAAGGACTTTTTAAGCTTGTAATGTAGGTTTAAGGAAGGTAGGATACATATTTAGATATAAGTGACTACATCCTCCTTGAACACTAATCACATTTTCCTTTCTTTTTACACTTTGTCTCTTTTCAAACCCCATAGCCTCATTGGCATCTAGTTCCCAATATGGAACCACCTTAAATACCTCTCTAATTTCCTTCAAAGCTCCGTCATTATAAATACACACATATAAATATCTTTCTTTTCTTTTTCTTTTCTTTTTCTTTTTCTTTTTTTTTTCTCTGGAGCTTTCATAAATTCATATTAGCACTTTGAGGTATAAGCTCTTACCCTCACTGTATAACCTTACCCATTTCCATTTTGACCCACACCTCCAACTTAGGCTTTTAGCCTCATTCTTAATGTTCAAGGAGGAACGGGTTCAAAAGAGGTAATTATTTTACAAAAGGGAAAGGTTTGTAATGAGGAGGCCAAAGAAAAGGTAAAAGGCTCGAATAGGGTACTAGTGATATTATTTATGCACAGGTAGGCTTTAAAAGCTAAAGAGGTTTCACGAATAACACAAAGAATGCCTAAGATCATCTCTCCAACTAAGTGTAATTTTAATAGGCATCGAAAAACCAACCGTGCAAGTTCTAGATGGCAGAAGCAAACACAAGAACTATTTATACAAACCGCTCACACACATGGCACACAAACTGTTTGGTTAACATAGTTTAAAGCCTTAAAGTTAACATTTGGCAATTCAAGGCTTTCATCATATATAAATACATGACTCTAGGTAAATAGAGTCACGGAGTGAGCCTTAATTTCACACAGTTGATCTATTGAGAGGGTACAATCTCTATACAGACACACATGCTTGATACTAGACAATTACACCATCCCGGTCAACATGTTTCATTTTACTTTCCTGGTTCTACTATTACACCCTTGAAAAAGAACCCGGCAAAGAAAAAACAAGGGGAGTTTTATTTCTAATTACTAAAGATGAAAAAATTTCTACTAATTAAAGACAACATATATACAAAAATCATGAAGCACTAGTATATATTTTACAGTTACTAATCTCGCAAAAAAATATATATATACAATAATACAGATCACATATACAGATAGGCTACCACCCCCAACCGAAATCATGCATTGTCCCCAATGCATAAGAAAATAAAGTAGAGTTCAAGGGGCTCCCTAGGGCGCACTAGCGCTATGGGAATCAGTAGCCGGTGGACCCTCTGCAG
>MCJB01024649.1:0-48505 GCA_002018475.1 Nicotiana obtusifolia
ACTTAAGGAGGCAATTTTCAATGACTTTAAGGTATAAATATTCTTTCAAGCAGTACAATTATTTGTATTTATTGATATTTCCATATAAGTACTATGATATTTCCATCTAAAACTTAACTTCTCAAATACAGAGCAAGTGTGTGTGGGAACAACGCTATAATGCGGAGGTTGTTGCCAACTTCAATCTCAAGGCACGCAAGCGGTTGTCCCATTGCTTTTCCAAAGCAAGAAGGACGAATAAGAAGCCCAACTGGTTGCAAGATGGTTTTTGGACTGATCTGCAAAGGCGATGGGCAACCACAGATTTCTTAAATAAGTGCGAGCAAGGAAAGAAAGCTCGTGCTTCGGAGACGGGAGGCTCTCTGCACACTGGAGGTGCAGCCAGCCTCGGTTCAATAAAGAGAAAAATGGTACGTAATTGCTTAACTTAATTTTTATTTTCAACGTCTACTCTATTTATTAACTAATATTTATGACTTTTCAGGATAAGAAGTTAGGCCGTCCGGTCAGGCAAGATTATTTATTCAAGGAAACTTATACTGTCAAGAAGAAGAAAGATTCGGACGAAGAAAGGTGGGTCGAGGACCGAGCCTCGACTGTATATGTAAGTTTTCAACTTTTATTAAGTACTTTGATTTAGTTTTATATAAGTTTTGAATACTAATTTAATTTTCCTTATAGAGTCGCTTCACAGAGTTGGAAGAGTTTGCACGCAGCCAGCAAGCATCTTCGTCAGGCGAAACAATCCAACCGTCGGACGAGGATGCTGAGAGAATATGGACGCAGGCGGCTGGCGGTCCAAAAGGGGGGAGGTATATGGGCTTCCAGCTAAGCAATTCTACCGCTATAGGTGTGGAATGCACGGAATAGGCACCTCATCCGGAGGGGAGTCGCTTGATGGGGATGCCCTCGCCTCTATGCGGGCCCATGTAGAAAAGCTCACATCCGAGCTAGAAGCTTCAAAGCAAAGAGAGAAGGAGAGAGAAGCAAGAGAGAAGAAGAAAGATAAACTTAGAGATAAACAGTTTGCTGCTCTACAAGAGCAGATCAAATCTCTCTTGGCTTCTGGCGCATTTCCTATTCCCCGATCACGGGAACCATCGTCGGATGGTCAGTCTGATGATGGCAATTCATCCGGCGATGGCGATGATGATGTAGATATGAGTTGACCTTGAATTGTAATAACAACTTATATAATGCATAAGTTCATTTGAACTTTAAACCTTATTGTTGTTTAATATTGTTGTTTAATGTGTTGTTTATTGTAGTTGTTAGTATCGTTGTTGTTTGATGTAGTAGTTCTTGTTATTGTTGTTGTTTTAATGGTTTCAATGCATATTTTAGGAATTTGGTAAAACTGACAGGGGGTGTGGCTGGCAAAACAGCCAGTTTCTTGAAAAAATATACCAACAAAAGCGACCAACTTTGGTCGCCAGTTGGTCGCTATTTTGCTTAAAAAAAAACTGATTCTGCAAATAGCGACCAAAGTTGGTCGCCAATTTCAAAAAAAAAAAAATTAAAATCTGCTAAAGCGACCAACTTTGGTCGCCTATTAAGTATTTTTAATTTTTTGTATTTCTCAAATAGCGACCAAAGTTGGTCGCTATTCTGAAAATACAGAAATTTAAAAATACTGAATAAGCGACCAAAGTTGGTCGCTAATTTGGTATTTTAAATTTTCTGTATTTCTCAAATAGCGACCAACTTTGGTCGCTATTTGAGAAATACAGAAAATTTAAAATACCAAAGGAGCGACCAACTTTGGTCGCTTATGAGCAGATTTTAATTTTTTGTATTTTGAAATTGGCTGATAAAAGTGCTGATAAACATGCTTCTTGTACGAGTAACAATATCGTACAGCCAGGAATTCTAACTGTTGACAATTGATATTATAATTTTATACCTATAGGCATGTCATCTAAGTGAGGCAGTATAGTGAAAGTGACGGGAGCAGCTGATTAATTAGATAAAACCCTATGGCCATGATAGCTAGATGAGCATTACCAAAGGCATGTATTATGGTATCCTATAGGTATGCTATCTAAAGCATTTAGTAGTAGACATGGAAGCAAGTGCAGCAATTACTTGAGTCAACATGCTTTGCCAAGTTAAGTGAAGTGTGTGTGTGATTCCTATAGGCATGATTTCTATTAGTATGCCATACACTAAAAGAAATAACAAATAAGGCATGCTGAACGAAATAGCAAATAGAACACAGACCCTATATGCATGTTTTCCACCCTTTTATGCAAGCAATGGAATACCCCAGCTCCCTTTTCATTAATTTCCCCAGCATTAAGTTTTACAAGTTATTACCGACCATATTGAATGATTACAGGCCCAAATATGAATATAGAATAACCCAGTAACATATCTGGGCCTTCAAACAAGCTTAGAATTTCATATGGAGGCTCAAATTCCAGGTGCGGACAGAGCTCTTCAAACCTCCAATAGGCCCAACATACCAAGCCCAAATAAATAATTTCTTACCCAAATGGATGCCATACTTGGCTATAGAGGTGACAAAATACACACAGAGTTAATTGAATAGCTCTGAAGCTTAAAACACTCAGTCTTTAAGCTGTGACCAACAACAACTCTAACCAAGACTTATAGGCAGGATCACACTAAATTGAAAGACACACAAAGCACATATGAGGCTAGGTTTGTGGTTGTAACTCCAGAAATAGAGTTTAAGAGCAATTGGGTTATTTCAAACAAAGTTCCAGAATAAAGCATGGTCCAAAACCATCCTAAGGAACATTAAGCAAGGGTTTGAACATGGAAATCTAGTAGTGTCATAGAAAAGACTAGTAAGATACAGACTTAACATGGAATCTTCAACATAAGAGCCTAATGAGAACATCTAATTTGCAGAGTTTAACATATGGAATAGTCAAGCAAACTCAGTTTATCAATAAGTGAGCATTTAGATGAGAAGAGGCTGACTTTCAGGTAAATAAAGTAAGTAGGATCATATGAATAGGAGTAAACAAGACATGGATTGAAATTCACTCTAGAAGTCTCAAACGACCAGTAAGCACAAAATATCAAAGCAAAGAACAAGTCTGACTTGGCATTGCAACAACATTAGCATATAGAGTTCATATGATCACAAGTTGGTTTCAGGGAATAACAGGTATACATAAAAGATTTGGCATATACATATTTCAATAGGTTCTAGGGATGCATTAGCTTCTTAGGAGATCCTAAGTCATGGTTCATGATAAACAACAGTCTTAAGTAGTCAATTAGGCTTAAACGTCAAGAGAAGCAATCGATCAACTTAGTCATCTACAATAGGCAAACATTGAGGCTAATAATGACAAGGAAAAGCATACTAGGCTAAGCATTTATACAATGTCATCACATAGTTTACAGCAGGACAACAAGTGATGCATAAGGGATTCAACAAGAAGAAAACAATTCTGGGCAGACATAATTTCCTAGAAATCCAAACAAAATACGATAAAAATCAATTAGGTTTAATTGAAAACCAAGTAAACATCAGGTATTACTTAGAAAAAATTTAGAATTAGAGAAGGATTGCAGTGGCATAACATTTAACACCCAAAGAAATGCACACAATCAGAGAGTAATGAGATTACGAGAGTATAAGGTACTAACCAGTCGCGAACAAACTAAACAAAGGATAAAAAACTCAAACATCTCAAGAATAGCTGTGATTTCTGAAGAACAGTGAAACCCCAATTCCATAATGCTTCAGAGTTCACAAGAGCCTCGAAATGGACCCTGAGCAGTGCTTGCACTAGAGGAAGGTTAAAAAATAGAATTCGATGGCCTTGGCTTTCATCCCGCGAAAGATCAAAACTCAAAATTGTATTGAATGCATGAGAGTGGGAGAACAGTGGTAGTTGTAGTTATGTAATGAATCCTTAAGCCTTTTTAGGGGAAGCAGGGAATGGGTTTATATAGCAATTGATTTAAACAGACAAATATGGAAAACAATCAATTTAAACATAAAAAGGAAAGAAAGGATCTCATGTAGTTAGAATCAGTAAAGGAGATGGAGATATCAAACCCTAGTTAGGTTCAAACAGCTGTAAATCAAACTAAGAGTGCAAGAATCGCCTCCTTTCAGGTGTATATCGACGAAATATCGTCTGAAACCTCGAAGATCAAAGTCAATCGGTCCTGATTTTGAAAGGTAGCTTTTGCCAAAAGTATGGAAAGAACTAACTAACACCACAGACATATGCGCAATAGTGAAGTACCACAAAACAGGTAAGTGAATCAATGATTGACTCCATTTTAGGGCTGGAATTGGAGAGGGTTTAGAGATACCGCGGCTAGGGTTTCTCAGAGAAGAAGAGAGAGTAGAGAGGATTATGGGCGGCGGATTTAGGAGAATGGGTCTTTAGGGTTTAGGTTTGGTTGATTAAAGATGAGAGGGGGTCTGTAGGCTGTTGATCTCTGAGATCAACGATTGAGATGAAAGAAAGAGTAGGGCGGTCGCTTAAGACGGGTACTGACCAGGTTCATTAAAAAGGGTCGTGTGGTTTGGGCTTGGGGTTATTGGGTTAGGTTTTGGGTAGCTTAGGGTGTGGGATGGTGGATTAGGTCCGAAATTTGGCCTTTTTTGGGCCATATTTTAAAAATAAAAGAAATTAGGGAAAAATCATTTGACAAAATAGCTAAATAAATATAAAAATACTATTTATGGAACTTAATATTTTAAAATAATTGTTAAAGAATATAAAAATATAAAAAATTATTTTGACCCTAAATAAAATGATAAATGCAATTAGTTGTAAAGTATAGGCTATTATTGCAAAAAAAAAAAAAGCGCAAATAGTTCAAAAATACAGATGTAATTATATAAAATGAAGTAAAATATTATAAAATATATATGTAGGTGTAAACAATAAATTCGGATGATTAATTCATCATAAAATAATTTGAAGGAGTAATTAATAAATATTTGAGTAATTTAAATGCAAGAAAATCAATTTTAAAGCTTTAAAAATTATAAAAAATTATAGAAAATACTTATATGACCCTTGTAAATTAGGTTATGATGAAAAATGATATTTTTGAAAGTATATGGAATACATTATAAAATATGAAGGCAAAATTAGGTATCAACTGTCCCTCTTTATCCGGGAATGATGATAGAGTTGTCGGGTAAAGAAAATAATGACCAATTTTGTTCGATATGAGTGGGAATGATGCGTTTTTGAAAAATAGGGGTCGAACCCTAGTTCCCGAGTTTCCTACATATCCCTGGTGTTACGGGAATCAAGCCGTGTATAGTTCTGGATCCAACGGCGAACGAAACCGATGGAATTACTATAAGGATGGTCACACGTTTCGAAAAGGACTTTTTGGATATGATAGTGTCATGAGTAACAGATAATTTCAGGTGGAGCTATGAATGCAAATTTGAACTTTACGGATGTATAAGGCAAGTATTCGAGCGGTTACGGGACAAAGGGTAATCAATTGCTGATCATCGGTTACATTTGAGATGATCGAAGGATGCGAACGTTGTGAACGGAAACCAAAGCGAGAATTGCTCCCATTTGTAGAACGGTTACCTCCCGAGTTACCTACAAAACTTAAAACACGATGAACGCGAATATATGGGGTTGTTGCAGAAATTTAAACATGATAGAAAAACCCTCCGGACCATGAGAATTGTCTTTGGACGTTGAGGATGATGTCCTTAGACCATGATGTCCTGGGCCATGAAGCTTATGGTAAGGGATTCGCAGGCCATGAAATGTTTTCCTTGGGTCATGAGGATGGTGCCTCTGGACTATGACGTCTTTGAATAATGATATGCAATTTCGAGAGATCCTCCGGCCATAGCATGATATCTTCGGGCTATGAGGATGATACCCTCAGACTATGATGCCTTCAAACAATGTGGCAATGTTTCAGCCCATGAAATGCAAAGATGCTTAGTTGTATACGAGAACAGGACAAGATTGCGCTTAGCCTGTGGGTGTGAGGGTAGTGTTTAGCCCTATGCAGAGGAAGGCAGAGGTTAGCCTTATGCGATAACGGAGACAATGTTTAGCCTCGTATAATGTAATGGAGACAATGCTTAGTCTCATGCAAGGGAAGGCAGTGCTTAGCCTTATGCAATAATGGAGGCAGTGCTTAGCCTTATGTAAAGAATGGAGACAGTGCTTAGTCTCATGCAAGGAAGGCAGTGCTTAGACTTATGCAATAATGGAGGCAATTCTTAGCCTCTTGCAATGTAGCGGAGACAATGCTTTGTCTCATGCAAGGAATAGAGATAGTGCTTAGACTCATGCAAGGGAATGCTATGCTTAGCCTTATGCAATACAATGCTTAGCCTCATGCAATGTTGCGGAGATAGTGCTTAGTCTCATGCAAGAGAAGGTAATTCTTAGCCTTATGCAATAATGGAGGCAGTGCTTAGTCTCATGCAAAGAATGGAGAAAATGCTTAGTTGCAAAGAAAGACAATGCTTAGCCTTATGCAATGGTGGAAGCAGTGCTTAACCTCATGCAAAAATGGAGACAATGATTAGTCTCATGCAAGGGTAGGAAGTGCTTAGCCTTATGCAATGATGAGGGCTGTGTTTAGCCCTATGCAGGAAGAGCAACTGTTAAGTTGGATATCAAAAAGTCAAGAAAAATTTGTGCTCTGAGAAAACAATACACCCGCGGCGCATGGCGCGCCACACTTGTACAAACGTCTTGCTGCCTGTTAGAAACAACTCTCTGGATTTCCCCACTAATGCCCCGCATGGCGTGTCACCCCATGCGGGTCGCCAGTGCAAATTTTACAAAGCAAATTGTCCTATTTCATGTAGGAAAAGGTGTTTTCGTTTGGCCCCAACCCTACGTGGTATAAATACATGAAAAAAATATTATTTTTGGGTTTTTTGACACATCTAAGACCTAAGGAGGCTAAGGAGGAGGTGGAGAAGCAAGATCACAAGGAGTTGATCATTCAATCCTCACTCAACACGCGGTTTGGATCATTTTATGTTTTCCTTTACTTTAAAAATATTTGTGGTGAATTACTCCATATCTATGGAGTAGTTCCCTTTTGGGTTTGATGGATTTGGTGTATTGATATTTGTTTGTGGATTATAATTCTAGTTTTTGTGTATTGAATCATTCTGGATGTTTTAAATAGTTGCATCTATATTCACATGTTCATGTAAACAAGATAAGCATAATTTGTGATATCGTCGCATTATCTTGTTGGTTGAGTTCATTAATTCTTCTTATTAATCGAAAGAGGCTAGTTGAATTATTGTTTAAACCTAGTTAGGAGGATAACTGAGAGAGGTTCTCCTAAAGACCAATCCACTACGAATTCTTGCATATCTTCACTGAGCTTAAATTGGTTCATTTTGTGAGGTTGAGATTTAATTGAGAGAGGAGTTTCTACTAAACTTTTGAACTAATAATTGAGTGAATTCAAGAACTCACTTGAACATTAGAAGTGAATTAACTAGAGATAAATCCTAGACATTTATGTTGCACCTATCCAATCAATCCCTATTTTCTCCCATTGATATATTCCTTGCTTACTTTTGTTTCAATTGTCATTCGACAATTAGATTTAGATTCTTAGTTAATTTTAGTTTTTAATCACATAATTATAAACTGTTGACTTGGATAGCAATATAGCTACAAACTACGATAATACTGTTTAACTCCAATCCCTGTGGAAACTATATTATATTATACTATATTTGACTAGTGAGCTTATTTAAGTGTGTGTTTTGCACTCGTCAGAGGGTGGGATATATCTCTTCTGAAAGAGACATCTTAACTTGTCCAAGTCAAGGGAGGAGAACCTGCTGGTCTGCTGAGAAGATATGATTGCCACCATCTAAGTGGCCTGCCCTTCATCTGAAAGGTGGTAAAGTCCACCCCGTGGGGCTCCAATACCTTCATGTTGTGAAATTTGTCCCTGCGACGATCAATAAAGTCCTAGAGTTCCTCATGTCGCTCACTACCAAAGGCAGGAGGATGTAATCTGGTCCATCTGCCCAATAGCTTCTGCGGCTCGCAGGTTGCGGCTGGTTTGGGCTCTGGTATAGCCGTTGCAACTGACTGAGCTCCTCCCAAGGGTAGTGCACCCGAGTTATGATATATGGCAGCTGCATGCGCTGGAGCCTGAGTGGTAGGGGTCTGTGCTCCCCATCCCGCTTGAGATGTGGCTGGGTCTGTTGGAAATAAACCAGCATGCGTCATAGAGTCCCTAAACCGCAACATACGGCCCATGAACTCCTTGAATCCTGGTGCGGACATGAAATCTGTAGGGGACGGCCCAGCTGCAGGTACCTTGCCCTTCTCCTCAATAACAGGATCCTCCATTGGATCCACTGGTGGCACAACTGGAGCAATTCTAGGACGCCCTCATCCTCTGGCAGGAGCTGGAGCCCTCTCTCGGCCTCTAGCAACAGGGGGAGCAGCTCCTCCACGGTCGGGTACATCTACTGTGCGCGTTCTCACCATCTGTGAGAAAATAAGAGAAATATACTCAGCACAATATCAACTGCACGATAGGAGATGAAGAAAGAGAAGTTTCCTAACACCCTATAGCCTCTCGAAGATAAGTACGGACTTCTTCACACCGATCTGCAAGACTCTACTAGGCCTGCTCAGGACTTGTGAGACCTACGAGATCCTAGTGCTCTGATACCAAGTTGTCACGACCCAATTTCCCCTATAGGCAGTGATGGCACCCAACGTCACTGCTAGGCAAACCAACGGTGAACTGGTCATGTATTTGTTCTTTTTAATAATTTCAAAGTAGTTGGTTTTTGTTTAGTGAGAAAATGATTAGTGGAAAATTACAGTAGAGTAAAGCATACTAATGAGAGAATAAATACAGTGAATCTAATATTCAAAACCATAAAGTGTCTACTAGAATGTTCCCAAAAGCCGGTGTCACAAGTGTATGAGCAACTAGTAGAATATACAAAACCACCTATACTACTATCTGGAATAAGATAGACAAACAGTAAATACAAAAGAGAGACTGCGGGTGCTGCAGAACGGGCACAGAGTAGCTCACCACTATGCCTCGGGGTAACGGGGGTATGCGTCTGAATGATTGCCAGATACACTTGCCTCAAATCCTGCACGATTAGTGCAAAAGTGTATCATGAGTACATAAACAACATGTATCCAGTAAGTATCTAGTCTAACCTCGAAGAAGTAGTGACGAGGGGTCGACATCGACACATACAATGGGCCAACAAATAAAGTACAAAAATTCTAAATAGGCATGGAATACATCAATAGTAATAACCCAATAACAAACAGTAAATAAGTGATTCTTTAATCAGAAGTCAATTTAAAATCCCCAATTTGCACATACTAACTTCAACAAATATGGGCCATCAAGTAAACTATAATTTCTCAAGTCATGAAAGTAATATCAAGTGTAATCGGGCTCCGAGCATTATCAAGCACGATTTATGTCGAGGTCGTACGGCCCGATAGAGAATAATGTGTACACTGCCGAGGGTTGACACGCGCGAACCATAGATGCATCTATTATACTGCCGAGGCGTTCGGCCTGCTCCACAAGAAGAGAGAATACTCTACGAGCTCTGATTTAACGGTTATCACAAGACAAAAATAAAAGGAGGCACAATTTCTACTAATGGTCAAGCAACCCGCCAAAACTCAAAGTAAATAAAATTCGATCGTTACGAATCCTTTATCAAGTTTGCATATAATTTAAGCACTCAAATTAACAAGTAGAGTGCAAACAATACAAGCATTTCATGATAGAGTCCTAAAACTACTCTGACATAAGCATGATTTGTAGCTACGCACGGGCTCTCGTCACTTCGTGTGTACATAGCACCCACAATTAGTAGCAAATAGTAATTTAAAACACATATGGGTTAAATTCCCTCTTACAGGGTTAGGCAAGAGACTTACCTTGTCCCAAAGCTCACTTTCCGGTCCACAAATTCACTCTAAAGCTTCAAGTCGGTGCCGAACAATCCGAAGCTAGCCAAATATTATATAAATTAATCAATATATACTCAAAATTTCATAATCTAGCTATTAGTGTAATTACTCAACCCAAATTGGAAGATTCCTTAAACTCACCCCCGGGCCCACGTGCCTGGATTTTGAAAATGTTTGAAGAAAATTATTACCCATGACCTCCCGAACTCAAATATATAATTTATTCCAATTTCCACCACCAAAACCATGATCAAATCCCAATTTTACCTAAACAATAGTTTCTTCACAAAAACCCATTACTTTCACAATTTTTCCATGTAAAATCTACCCATGATTGGTGTATTTAGCTAAAGAATTGATAGGGATCACTTACCTATTGATGTTGATGGAATCATCCCACAAAATGCTCTCAAAATCGCCTAAGACCAAGTGGGAAATGAAGCTAAGTTCCGTAATAAAAGCCCTTGCACCAGTCGCAGATGCGACAAAAAAGCTCGCAAATGCGAAGCCCTCAATGTTTTCCCAACCTTGCAAATGTGAATCCCCCTTCGAAAACGCAAAGTCCGCAAATGCGAACAAAATCTCGCATTTGCGAGACCTACAACACTAGACTAGAAACCAGCAGAATTAAAGTTCCTCCAACTCTCTGGATGCGCTCGAAACTCACCCAAGCCCCCCGGGCTCCACACCAAACATCCACACAAGTCTAATAACTTAATACGTACTCGCTCGTGCCTTCAAAACACTGAAATAACTCTAGAATTATGATTTGGCCAAAACCCTTGAAGTAAATCACGAAACTTAAGAACTTCTAGAAACACTTCCGCATCCGATTCCTATCAAATCAACTCAGAATGACGTCAAATTTTGCGCACAAGTCATAAATCTCCATACATAACTATTCCTAGGCTGGGAATCCCAAAGAAACCTCGATAATAACAAAACCTACTCCAAACCAAACTTATAAAACTTGAAAACCTTCAATGTGCCGAAATGCTCTTGGGTCATCCGAAACCCGATCCAAACACACGCCCAAGTCCAAAATCATCATACGGACCTATGGGGACCGTCAAATCTCAGTCCGAGGTCATTTACTCAAAATATTGACTCAAGTCAAACTTGGCCATTATGGGCCACTATTGAGGAACTAAGTGTTCAAATTTCAACTCGAACCCTTCCAAACCCGAACCGACAATCCTCGCAAGTCATATGACAGTAAGGGTACATACATGGAGTCTTAATTTGGGGAACAAGAATTTAAAAAGCAAAACAACCAGTTGTGTTGTTACACAACTCCTCCAATAAGTAAGAGTTTGATTAAAATCTACAAAAATAGCATCCTTCAGATCTGATAGGGATGGGCCTTTGCCATTAACATATCGTTCCTGGTAATATGTACCCAAAGTCTTTGACGACGCGTTAGGATGACAGCTTGATATGTGCTTTACCCCGCATGTGTGCTCGCCATGGTACTTGCTAAAATAAAACCTATCAGAACTCTCATACTTTAAACAACATAATTTCCACAGGCAACTCACATCTCGGCATGCCAATGAAATTAATTTACTGCTACTCTTCCTCATACGAAATGTAAAATGCATTTTCACCGATGCAATCTTCAACTGTTTCATTAGATCCAATTTGTTGTCAAAACATTTCCCAAGGAAAAAACCTATACCATCAGGGTGGTTGTGTTGTCTAGCTATTGAGTCAACCAAGACTTCATCTCCAGCTGCCTGACTGACAATATCTAGGAGCACTTCCGCTCCATCTGCATCTTCCAGACCATAATAGTTCATTTCATTGGCACCAAAATCATGCAAGTCATCACTAAATCCACTGAAGCCATCATTCACCCTTCTTTTCTCATCTACTTCTAAAATTGGTGGCTGTGTTGGTGGTGTTGGTGGTGGTGGTGGTGCAGCTGCGACATTTGAACCTTGATGAGACCTTTCAATAGAAACTTTAGCCCCTTCTTCAAATTCATTTTTAGCCAAAAATATCTTCTAACAAGGCCTCATACCATCAAGTGTAACATCAAGGAGGTACGATTGCAAATCATTGTCATTCTTAATGAAGGAAGGAGGAATCTTGTCCCTCTTCGGTGTAGGCTAAGCATATAGGTAATATTCAAATTCCTCGAGGAACATGTTAGTTTTCCACATTTGATGACGAGAATGACAAATTCGTCAAATGTACAATTGCTAGGTATACAGATATGTATTGTAACCTTTGTATAGGAATTCCAATTCCAACTAGTTGGCCCCTCAACCCATTCACTAGAATATAGAGCGCATACTAACATATAGTCTCCCATTAGATTGAACCAGTGATCTATTCTAACAGTGGTCTACTGTACACTAGTGGCCGAGCACTGTGCAGAAATTTTTTACAGAAACCTAAATTAACAAATGATGAAGAAGATGAGATGAAAACACTTACCAGATGAAGGAGGTACACAATATACCACCTGGAATGAATTATCAATCCAATGTACCACCAATTTCTTCCCCAAATTCGAGATCCGAAAAACCCCCAATTTTTTGATTTCTTCAAAGTAAATGATAAATCAAAAGAATGAAGCTTTGTGATGAATGGGAAAGAAGGGAGACGACCTCTGTGTGTCGAATGCAAGAAAAACAAGAAAAAATAGAGGAATCAGTTGCGGAAAATGGGGATTGGGGCGGCAGATGAGGCGGGAAAGGGTGGGATTTTTTTATTTTTAAAATCGGGTAATATTACATTTATATAAGTTGGGGCCAAAGTGTAATAACTGAAACTTTAGGGATAAAGATTAAACTTTCCCACTTCACTTTATAACCCTACTTATCCACTAATTAAGCATGAAGGTTAATCCTAAAATAATTAAAACCCGAAGGTTACTTGGCTAATTCAAGTTTGAAAAGAGGTCACCTCTCCAACTATCCCATGTAACAGTGAGCCATCCAGAAATATATTCCATTAAGATTAGATCTTATATGTTGATAGATAGTAGCTTGAGGAATACTTTTTTGATCATCTATATTATAAATGCAAATAAAAACAAGGTGAATTTTGATTGAGTTTGCAATTGCACAGTTGAGAATAGTTTAATTGTTACTAGAATTTTTTGATATAATAAGTAGAGGCAAACATATTAAGGGATAACAAATCTTCGTTTCCTGGGTATCTGTTGGGGTTTGAGTTAAGGTGTGAATGAGAAATATAAAGAAAGAATGGGAGGGAAAATAAAAATTTTGAAAAAGAAAATCCTTATAAACTTGAAATTTATTGAATATAATTCCAAGCTATAAAGTAACTATGTAAGACAATTGACTAAAAAAATTAAAGGTGAAGGAAGCATTTTAGTTCATTTAATAGAAATTTCAAATTTCACACAAAAATACAAGTCTTTTGAAGAGCAACTAGTCTACACGGCCACCTTCTAGGAAGGGTTCTAAACTAGGTGTCACGCCCCAAACCATGGCCTGGGCATAACACGATATACGATGCCTAACCGCTGTGATCGAGCGAACCAACTGGATGCTTGGATTAACATATGGTATAACTGTAAGCTGGATATAAATATGCAACATGCTGATCTCCTAAAGAGTCTGACTGAAATATCATAAATGCGGAAAGTACTGAAAAGTCTGCAAGTATAAACGAGTAGCCAACTAGGCTAACATATAAAAGCCTTCTAATATCTTATTGACTAGAGTATAATCTATGAAGCCTCTAAAGTATACTGAAATGCTAAATCTTTAACGGGACAAGGTTCCTGGCATACCTTACTAAATGAAATACTGTAAAGACTGAAAAGAGGGATAATGCCCCGAAAGATTGGGGCTCACCAATAGCTGATACGAGATGTCCTAGCAAGCAGAATCGTAAACCTGAAAATTCTTACCTGCATCACGAGATGCAGGTCCCGGACAAAAGGGATATCAGTACATTTGAATTGTACTGGTATGTAAAATAACTGAAAGATAGAACTGTAAATACTGAAACTGAAACTAAACTGAGAACTGATAACTGTGAATTAATAACTGACAAACTGATAACTAAACAAGGAAGTAAAGACATGAATACTCTCTCTTCTGAATGATCAACCACCTGTTTATCTGAATAAATAAACTGCGGCCTCAGGCCCAATATATATGTGGCCCAAACCGTAGCCTCGGGCCCAAGTATACATATACGAACTGCGGCCTCAGGCCCAAAAAATGCATAAAATGTGAACTGCCACCTCAGGCCATAAGATACATAAAACATAAACCGTGGCCTCAGGCCTAAATACAAGTGTTAAACATTCAGGATTTAAAATCAAGAACGGAGTCATACTGTAATACATGGTACTGAAATACTGAATCATACTGGGGTACATGATACTGGAAAATCGAATAGAACTAGACTGAGACATGTACTCATAATAAAATGATTTTTCATAACTGAGACTCATAGGATATTGAACGAATTATGAAACTATGCCATCTAGAGAATAGAAGTTCTACAACTATTCATGGAACCGAGGCATAATTACTTCCTAAGAAAATTCGTAATAGTAATAAAGAATGAGACATAGGGAGAATCAAAAACATTCCCAAACGTAGAGAGTTAGCCTTGCATACCTTAACTTCCTACTCTTGAGCATAATACAATGTTTGTCAACTCTTTCAACTTTAATCTATAACACATATTAGCAATAATACTCATGTTTTGGTCACTTAGGCATTTTATCAAACACTTGGTGGGTATAAAGCTTCATTGCACTTATTAATGGTGTTTCTACACCCAACGATCCATTCTCTTGCTCCTAGATAAATTCTAAAATCTCAAATGGTATAATCAACATCATTCTTCATCAGCCATAAGATAAACAACACCCTTAACCAATAATCAACAATCAACAACCCAAACTTATAATTTTTCTTTCTTTTCTGTCAAATCCGTCAACTCATATCTCATGAACTAGAGTCTATAATCATTAATCCAATACTATAATCAAGTAGAGGGTGAAGATATTACCTTTTTGGCACTCAATCCCCTTGAATTTGAGTTCTACAGTTTCTTTTCTCAACAATGATGTCCAACTCGAATATCTAATGATTTGAAGGGTTTACTAAAGTTAATAAGGTGTTGAAGAATTGAAATTAACTTAGAATCCCCATTAGAGCTCACTTTGGATGGTGGAGGGACCTTGGGGGAGGTTAGGTTCTTGAGAGCTTCCCTTTCTGGAGCAAGTTTTCGTGTTTTGGGGTGTGGGGGATGAAGTAGGGCTTTTAAAACGTCCCCCAGGTGCGCTCCCATGCAGCTGAAGGCCCAAACATGCACCTGAACGCACAACAGGGGCAGTAGCACTGCCACAAGTGCACGCCCGTGCATGGGACCAACTGGGCGCGCACCTGGGTGTGCATACTGCGTAATATGTTTAGTAAAAAGAACATATCTCTTTGCACAGAGATCCGCTCGGGATCCAAAATATATCATTGGAAAGCTATCGCAAACGGCTACAACTTTCTTGTTTTATGTTTTCTCAATCTCCTAACAGATGTTCACAAATCAAGCTGGAAGACAGACCTTCCATAAACTTAGTCGATTTTAATCGAATCTTATGCACCTCACTCTCCGTCTTGATTCCCAAACGATTATTTCCACCCATACTTATTCTGATAGGACTTCATATGTCTAAAATTTCATACTAATATTTATTTAACACGTTCACACCTAATTCAAATTTACAAAGTGTTACATTATCTCTCCCTTGGGATCATTCGTCCTCAAATGATTGTCTTGTTTGTAACTACGACTAACTTTGGACCCTAAACGGGTCTGATGGAAACATGCGAATACTGAACTGTCATGAACACATGTATAATACTGAATGAGTCATGTTTACTAAACTACTGAGATACTAAACTGAATGACTACTGAATTGAATGAATACTGAGCTGACTGAATACTAAAAGCCATGGAGATTATAATATAAGGTCTAAATGAAAAGGTTAGTTATGTTCTACATTTTCTGCGTGCTCTTCAAAGAGATGGAGACTGAAATTCATGTACTCTTCGGCTTCCCACGTAGTCTCTTCAACCTTCTGACTCATCCAAAGCACTTTCACTGAAGCACTTTCCTTAGTTCTGAGCTTGCGGATTTGACGATCAAGAATAGCCACTGGAATTTCTTCGTAAGTCAGGCTATCTTTAACCCCTATAATCTCTGTATGAACCACAAGAGATAGGTGTGCCATGAATTTCTTCAACATAGACACATGAAACACTAGGTGTGCAGTAGTTAATTCTTGTGGTAATTCTAACTCATAAGCCACCTACCTGATCTTTTGCAGAATTCTATATGGACCAATATAGCGGGGACTAAGCTTCCCTTTCTTCCCAAATCATAATGCCTTTCATAGGTGAAACTTTTAGAAACACCAAATCAACAACTTGGAACTCTAATTTTCTACGCCTTACGTTCGAATAGGACTTTTGGTGACTATGAGCCGTCTTCGAACGCTCTTGAATCAAGTTGACTTTCTTCATAGCTCGATAGACCAAATCAGGTCCTAACAACTCTTCTTTGCCAACTTCAAACCAACCAATTGGTGATCTACACCTTTGCCCATACAGAGCTTTGTATAGTGCCATCTCGATACTAGAGTGGTAGCTGTTATAATAAGCAAACTCAATGAGCAGTAGATGATCATCCCAATTACCTTTATAATCGATAACACAATCCCTGAACATATCCTCAAGAGTCTGAATGGTGCGCTTTGCTTGGCCACATGTCTGAGGAGGAAAAATTGTGCTGAGGTTTACCCTTGTGCCCAATCCTTTTTGAAAGGATTTCCAAATATTCATTGTGAACTGAGCGCCACGGTCTGAGATTATGGACAAAGGAGTCCCATGCAATCGGACAATTTCTTGGATATGCAGCTTGGCATAATCCTCTACTTAATCAGTAGTCTTCTTTAGCAAAAAGTGAGCTGACTTGGTAAGTCGGTCTACAATCACCCAAATTGAATCATGCTTTCAAAACAAGCGAGGTAAACCTTTTATGAAGTCCATGTTATCATCTCCAATTTCCAAACGGGAATTTCTATACTCTGAGCCAAACCACCAAGCCTCTGGTGTTCGGCTTTCACCTGTCGACAATTTGGACATGTAGCCATTAAATTTGCTATGTTATTTTTCATGCCGTTCCACCAATAGATTTCCTTAAGATCATGATGCGTCTTTGTGGAACCTGGGTGAATAGAATACCTGGAATTGTGGGCTTCTGACACAATCCATTCTTTGAGCCTATGTACGTCCAGATTGCATAGTTTGCCTCTGTACGTCCAAGTACCATCATCTACCCCTTGTTCAAAAGCCGTATTCTAGTGTTTGTGAATCCCCTCATTCAACTGCAACAAGTAGGGATCACTGAATTGCTTTTCTTTCATTTCGGCTACTAAGGCGGATTCAGCCCTGTTCCAAATAACAATGCCACCATCTTCGGAGTCCAAAAGTTGAACTCCTGGACTTGCTAAGAGGTGGACTTCTTTTGTCATAGTTTGCTTTTCTGCTTCAACATGCACTAAGCTTCCCATAGAATGCCAACTGAGAGCATTGACTACAACATTTGCTTTCCCCGAAGGATAGAGGATATCATCATCATAATCCTTAACGAATTTGAGCCACCTTTTCTGACGAAGATTCGATTCTCTTTGCTTGAAGATGTACTGCAGACTCTGGTGATCTTTGAAAATATCAACATGAACCCCATACAAATAATGGCGCCAGATCTTTGGCGCAAATACCACGGCTACTAGCTCAAGATTATGCGTCGGATAATTCTTCTCCTGAGCCTTGAGTTGTCTCAATGTGTAGGCTATGACTTTACTGTGCAGCATTAACACACACCCAAGACCAACCCCTGAAGCATTACAATAAACAATAAACCTTTCAGTTCATTCCGGTAGTGTCAAGACTGTAGCCGAAGTCAACCTCTTCTTCAACTCCTCAACACTTTTCTGACAAGTGTCTGATCATTGAAACTTGACCTTCTTCTGAGTCAATCTAGTCAAAGGGGACAAGATAGAGAAAAATCCCTCGATAAAAAGCCTATAATAGCCTGCTAGACCCAAGAAACCTCTTACATCGAATACTGACGTGGGTCTTGGAAAATTCTTCACTGCCTCTATTTTATGAAAATCCACCTTCACCTGAGATGACATGGCCCAAAAACGCTACCGATTTCAACCAAAATTCACACTCAGAAAATTTTGCATATAGCTTGTGATCTTGTAGTGTCTGCAACACAATTCTGAGATGTTCTACATGGTCAGTCTCGCTACGGGAATAAATCAAGATGTCCTATTCATAAGGTCTATGAAAACTGCTGGTGAATTCGTTAAACCAAACGACATTACCAGAAATTCAAAATGCCCATAATGAGTCCTGAAAGCTGTTTTAGGAATATCAACTTAACCTTCAACTAATGGTACCCCGATCTGAGGTCAATCTTAGAATAATATTGGGCACCCTGAAGTTGATCGAATAAATCATCTATTCTAGGAAGAGGGTACTTGTTCTTGATGGTGACTTTATTCAATTGATGATAGTCAATGCACATGCGCAAAGACCCATCCTTCTTTCGGACAAACAAGACCGATGCGCCCCAATGTGAGACACTTGGCCTTATAAATCCCTTATCTTGAAAATCTTTCAACGGGACTTTTAGCTCTTTCAACTATGCTGGAGCCATTTTATAGGTGGAATAGATATCAGCTTGGTGCTGGGGAGTAGATCAATTCCACAGTCAATCTCTCAATCGGGAGGGACTTTGGGAAGATTAGGAAACACTTCTAGGAACTCATTTGGAATTGGTACTGACTGGAGAGTAGGAATCTGAGCATCTGTATCCCTTACTCGAACCAGGTGACAGCTATACCCTTTAGAAATCATCTTTCTGGATTTAAGGTAGGACATATACCTACCCCTAGGTGCTACTGCATCTCCCTTCCATTCTAAGACTGGTTCATCGGGAAATTCAAAACTTACAATTTTTGTTCTACAACTCACTATGGCATAACATGACTCTAACCAATCGATTCCCATGATTAAATCGAAGTCTACCATCTCCAATTCTACTAAGTCTGCTATAGTAAGGCGACGATTCATTTTGACTAGACATACCTTATATATACGTCTAACTATAGCTGATTCTCCATCTGGGGTGGACACTTCAAAGGGTTCACACTACCTTTTCTGGTTCTATCCCAAATTTCTTAGCAATATATGGGGTTACATAAGATAGGGTGGATCCCGAATCCATAATAGTGTAAACATCAAAGGTGAAGACTGTTAGCATACCTATGACAGCATCTCCACGAGCCTCTGTATTCAGACAGACTGCTAGCGCACACAAGTGGTTCCGAGCACTGCCAGTATTACCAGACTTTGCTACACCACACCCTTGTTGGGCCTAAGAGTTATGAGGGACTGCTAAATTAGTAGACTAATCTACATTGCCTCCATTATTCTGCCTTGATGATGGACAATCCCCCAAGAAGTGGCCCTGCTGACCGCACCAAAGAAACCATTTGTGCTCGGACAACACACCCATGGGTGCCTCTTACAACACGTGTTGCAAATTGGGTAACCAGGGATCTGTAGTCCACACTTGCTTGTGACTATGGGCCTGCTGCTTTGAAATTCTGGTTTTTCTTGTTAAACTTGGACCTCTGGACTGGTGCACTAGCTGAAGATGGAGGAGGTCCTGATTTTGATTTCCTGAAGAACTGGCGATTGCCACCTGCTTGAGATCCCCCATGTTTTAAATTTCCAACTGACTTAGCTCTCTTGCTGAATTCCTGTCCTTCTCTCTTTGTAGCCGCTCTTCTTCCTTCAGCTTGTCTTCGTTTCCTTAAACAAAGGCAACCATCTTAGTAATGGTCATGTTATTGTTCCGAGCAGCTATATTAGCATTAGCAAACAAATCATCTGAAATCCCCAACACAAACCTCCTAACTCTGGCCCTCATATCACGTACCATTTTCGGAGCATACTTGCCCAGAGAGACGAACTTGAGGTAGTACTCGTTCACACTCATCTCATTCTGTTTGAGTCTCTCAAACTCTAAAGCCTTAGCTTCCAAGACCTCAATGGGTAGAAAATTCTCAAGAAACGCATCACAAACTCCTTCCAAGTCGTAGGAGCTGCATCCTCCCCTCGGGACTCTTCCTATATTTCATACCAAGTGTTAGCAACATTCTTCAGTTGGTACACAACAAGCTCTACTACCTAAGTGTCTATAGCATGAATCACTCGAAATACCTTTTGAATATCATCAATGAAGTTTTGTAGACCCTCATCATTTTTGGACCTTGTGAAAACTAGAGGTTTCATGTTGAGGAATTCCCAGGACCTGGAACTGCCCGTCTCATCAACAACACTTGTTCCTTGCCTTTGAGCTTGAGTAGCACAAATATAGGTCAGCAACTAGATAGCTCCCCTGACGTCCATGTCTGAAGCACTGGGCACTGAGCCTGATGCAACTCATTAGGCCGGAGTGTCCTCCTCCTGAGCAGCATTAGCCGTAGTCCCGTGGCTAGTAGCTGAGGCCCTCTTGGTGTACTTTCTTTTTGCAAGCATTTTCTGAAATACGCCATTTGCACGAGTTAGAAGGAATTCTGAAAGCATAGCTCTAACTGCACGATCTAGAGTATGAAAGAAATGAAACAATCCTAGATGTTTTGGTGGTAAACTATTTACACGTGTGGCGCACACACACACATAAAAGTGACCCCACTAGACACTGCTCCATAAACTCCCTAGTACTCTTGAAACTAGGCTCTGATACCAAGCTTTGTCACGCCCCAAACCATGGCCTGGGCGTAACACGACACTCGGTGCCTTACTGCATGTGACCGCGCGAACCAACTGGATGGCTGGATCAACATGTGGTATAACAATAAGCTGAATATAAACATGCAACATGCTGATCTACTAAAGAGTCTGAGTAAAATATCATAAATGCGGAAAGTACTAAAAAGTCTCTAAGTATAAACGAGTGGCCAACTAGGCTACCACATAAAAGCCTTCTAATATCTTATTGACAAGACTATAGTCTACGAAGCCCCTAAAGAATACTGAAATGCTAATTGTTTACCGAGACAAGGTCCCCAGCGTACCTTGCAAATTGAAATACTGTAAAGACTAAAAAAGAGGGATAATGCCCCAAAAGAATTGTCAACCTGAAAATCGTTACTTGCATCGCGAGATGCAGGCCCCGAGGAAAAGGGATGTCAGTATATTTGAATTGCACTAGTATGTAAAATAACTGAAAGAGAAAACTGTAAATACTGAAACTGAAATTGAACAGATTACTGATAACTGAGAATTGATAACTGGTAAACTGATAAACTGATAACTAAACAAGGAAGTAAAGATATGAATACTCCCTCTTCTAAATGATGAACCACCTGTTTATCTGAATAAATAAACAACGGCCTCAGGCCCAATATATATGTGCACAAACTGCGACCTCGGGCCCAAGTATACGTATACGTAACTACGGCCTCAAGCCCAAAAAATGCATAAAGCATAAACTGCAGCCTTTGGCCCAAAGATGCATAAAGCATAAACCGTGGTCTTAGGCCCAAAGATTCATAAAGCATAAACTACAGACTCAACCCCAAATAGAGGTGTTTAACATTCAAGATTTAAAATCAGGAATTAAGAATCATACTGCAATACATGGTACTGAAATACTGAATCATACTGGGGTACATGATACTGGAATGCTAAATAGAACAAGACTGAGACATGTACTCATAATAAAATGATTTGTCATAATAGAGAGTCATATGATATTGGACGAATTATGAAACTATGCCATCTAGAGAATAGAAGTTCTACAACTATTCATGGAATTGAGGCATAGTTACTTTATGAGAAAATTCGTACTAGTCATATAGAATGATACGTAGGGAGAACCATAACCATTCCCAAACATAGAGAGTTAGGCTTACATACCTTAACTTCCTGCTCTTGAGCGTAATACAACATTTGTCAACTCTTTCAACTTTATTCTGTAGCAACACAAGTCAAAGAGAATCCATATTAGCAATAATACTCATATTCTAGTCACTTAGGCATTTTATCAAACACTTGTTGGGTATAAAGCTTCATAGCCCTTATCAATGATGTTTCTACACCCAACAACCCATTATATTGCTCCTAGACTAAAATCTCAAATAGTTATAATCAACATCATTCTTCATCTGCCATAAGCCTTAACCAATAATCAATAATAACCAACCCAAACCTATAACTTTTCATGCTTTTCTGTCAAATCTGTCAACTCATATATCATGAACTAGAAACTATAATCATTAATCCAATACTATAATCAAGTAGAGGATGAAGATATTACCTTTTTGACATTCAATCCTCTAGAATTCGAGTTCTACAGTTTTTTCTCTAAACAATGATATACCATTCGAATATCTAATGATTTGAAGGGTTTACCCATGTTAATAAGGTGTTGGAGAATTGAAATTAACTTAGATTCACCATTAGAACTCACCTTGGATGGTGGAGGGATCTTGGGGAGGTTAGGTTCTTGAGAGCTTCCCTTTCTTGAGCAAGTTTTTGTGTTTAGGGGGTGTCGGTGACAAGTAGGGCTTTTAAAACGGCTCCCCGGGTGCGCTCCCATGCAGCTGAAGGCCCAAACACGCACCTGAAGGCACAGCAAGGGCAGTAGCACTGCGACAAGTGCGTGGCGGCGCACAGGACCAGCTGGGCGCGCATACTGCATATTGTCTAGTAAAACATACATAATGTTTTTCATTGAGATCTATTCGAGCTCCACAACATATCAGTGGAAAGCCATTTCAAAGGGATACAACATTCATGTTATACAGTTTCTCAAATTCCTAACAGATAGTCACGAAATGAGGATGGAAAAAAGACATTCCATAAGCCTAGTCGATTTTAATCGAATCTTATGCACCTCACTCTATGTCTTGATTCTAAAATGACTATTTACACCAATAGTCATCCCGATGGGACTTCATATGTCTAAATGTCATACTAATATTCATTTAACACGTTCACACCTAATCAAAATTTACAGAGTGTTATACTAGGTAGCTTACAAACTATCAGACTAATATCTGTAAGCTCCTGTATTTCTCTATTTCTATCTTTCATACAATATATGTGGGAAGTTTCTCTAGAATTGGTAATGTCGCTTGATGTTCCATGATTTCCATGCTGTCATTGCTCCGTAACACCCTGAAATTTGTTTGAAGCGTTTAAAGGCATTAAGAAGATCAATGTGTGCTATTATAATAATTTGTGTATGAATGAGGAGCAGTGATATAAAAAATATCACTTGAACATTGATAATGTGTGTATGGGGGGTACTTATGGTCTTAGAACAACCCTACGCCTAAGTCAAGTTGGAAACTGTATGATGAGCTAAAGATTCAAATGAATTTGCAAAAGACCTAATTTGGGACAAGCACAACTTAAAAGATATAAAGTGTTATATAGTGAATGACCTTTAAATGAAAGGCCTCTGTGTCTAGTTTCTAATGCTTCAAACTATTCATCACTTGGACATTCTTATAAGAAGTTATGGGCTTTTTACCAAAGAGTGATGGAGCAGCTTCCCAGCTACGTGGTTATGTAGGAAAGCTACGCAACGTGCGTAGCTAAATCAGTAGCTTTAGTAAGGAAGGGATTTACCTTGCATATATATGCCCACTCTTTGCATAGCTACGTATCCATTAGATTTTTTTTATTTAAAAAAAATTCTAAAATATTGGGTTTTGAGAGAGAAAGAGTTGAGTTGGGAGTTTGGGAATTAAATACTAGAGAGAAGAAGGAGCTCTTTAACCATGGATAAAATTCAAGGTAAGTTTCCTTGGTACAAAAATGATTATATACATATTTAATGTTAATTATTATGGATATAAATTCATTGAAAATGGTTTGAATTTTCAAGAGCACCAAAAAGAGAAAAACGAGATTCTTCCTCCAAGAGGTAATTCTTTTACTTGAGCTTCATATATTTGATATATTTGAAGTATGGGTAACAGGTTTATGAAGTTTATTTGAAGTTTCAATGGTGTATTATATGAACCATAGAAGTGGTCTTGAAAATGATAGTTTGAATGAAGATGAAGATTATCACGACCCAAAATCCCACTTTAAGGCCGTGATGGCGCCTTAGTCGTACATACTAAGAAAGACAACTCACAATCTATAAAATAAAATACATTTTCTTTAATTAGAAGAGTCATGCTATAAACAAAGACAAAAATATTTCAAAGAAGTAAAATATCTGATACAGTCATAACATGGCCTAAACACGGCCAATACCGTACAACCCCCAAGACTATGTGGCACAAGTACATGAGTAGCCATGGAAATAGGACAAGTCTGTATACAAAAAAAGACTATCTAAAATACAAATAGATAGGAAATAGTAATGGAACAGGTACTCGGGCATTACAAGATGAATTCATGGAGTGCAGCTCACCATGAGTCTCCATGCTACCGCCTAAGCTCAACGAGAGGCTCTGCTAACACCAATCTGAGGATCAACACAAAAGATGTGTAGAAGCATAGTATTACTACACCACAATTGGTGCCAGAAAGTATCAAGTCTAACCTCGAAAAAGTAGTAGCGAGACTAGATGCATCTGAATACTTACAATAGATATATAATAATAAAGCTAGAATAGAACGGTAAATAATCCCATGAATAATAAGTACCAAAGATATCAACAATTATAGAATATAAAGCATACTTTTCCAATACCGGAAACAATCATAACGCTGCTCAGATATATCATTAAAAAATAGCTGCTGAAACAGCGGAGCCGAGGTTCCCAGCTAGAATATAGAGATATCATGCAATAACTAGTAGGTAAATGAATACTGCTGAATATGTCAAAGATATCGATGCATGCTCAAACTAGTACAAGATCCATGTATCATGATACACAATTCATTTATCACCATAACCCGATACAAAACTTATGTATCGACCCGATACATAATTCATGTATCGGCCACGCTTACAGGGCCCAAAACATGGGTGATCACCTGAATGCGGAGGGACGGATCCAAATCCAAGCGCAAAGAGGAGCTTAATAGCTCGTTCATAATCAAATATCCGATCATCATGTCCTGCGTGGCATAATTGTACAACAGCACACCTTACTTTTCTTGCCAAAATTCTCAATTCAAACCAAGTATTGATACACAAAATGTATAGATATGTTCAATAATCACAGATAAAAGATGTAAAAAAACTTAATAAAAATCGTATGAATATGTGCTTATATAATTTCTATATGAATACGGACAATTCAAGCAATTTAACATCCCAAGAATAAGTTCCCATCCCTTTATAAGTAATCACAAATCTAGACATGATCTTTAACATGAATAAGAGAAAAAAAAGGGTATACACTATCCCAATTCTACCCAGTCATAATATAAAGCTGGTAAGTGCATATACGTTCACCACCCCATATTTACACCACCCCAATATCTTAAACACATAGAAATCAAATCAAATCCTAGGAATTTCCCTCTTAACAAGGTTAGCCAAGAGACTTACCTCCACCTAGTAGCCTTCAACCTTTAAAAATAGCCTTCATCTCAAATCAATGTCCGAACGAGTTAGTTCTAGTCAAGTACAACCCAATAGTGTCAAATATATTCATAGAAATCAATTCCAAACAATAAATGTCGAATCTTTAATCAAATACTCAAAAGCAAAGCAAAGTCAAGCCGGGCCCACACGGTCAAAACCTGAGTCAAGGGGTGGATCCCAATTATCCATAACTCCACAAGTCTAAATATGTGATTTGATTCTAAAACCGAATCGAGCTTCAAATCCCCAAAATACACCATCTTGAGTTGTAGACATAAATCTCAAATTTCCTTTAAAAACCAATATTTTTAGGTCTACAAATCCATGGGGAATTAAAATATAAATTCAAATTTAAGTGAATATTGCTTACATCCAATGATGTAGTGAAATTGCTCTTCAAAATCTCCCATTCTTGAATTCCTGGGCTAAAAATATGTAAAAGTGGGTATAAGTTCCAAAATTATAACTAAAATATTCTGCCTAGTGATATGCATTGTGATTGTGACACATCTCTCGAGATCGCGAAGGCCAAAATTCTACCCAGCTGACACGACTTCGCGAACACAAAGTACCTCTCCCAAATGTGATGAACACTCCAGTGAATCCTACCCGAACTCAATCCCTCACTCAATCCCTCACTCGCGAACGCAAAATGTTGACCTGAGCGATATTGGTTTTGATGATTGATAGAGGAACATATGCACTAATCAGGTCCATGGACAGTGTACACAGGTGACGGACAAAATCAAGCGAAAGGCATGCACGTGAAAGGGATACGTATAAGTGGTTATTTTTGATAATCCTTCAACGAAAAGGTCGCATATTTGATAAGGAACATGACTCCTTACTTGAAGAGAACTCTATCCAAGATAAGGGAATAGTTAGAAGTTGAAGTTGACTAGAACTCTTCCACCAAGGAAGAGTAAAGCATTAGAACTCAAGTTAATCCTTATTTTACTAACTCTAATATCAGTTCTATTCTCTTTTACAGGTGACACACACATACAGAAATTAAAGCACAAATTGAAAGCAAAATAGCAAGGCATTTTGTGAGCAATTCCAGCGAGATTCAAGAGTGTGATCCTGAAGCTATACCAACCACATTGAAGAACAAGTTCCGTTAAGAGTTTTATGTGTCTTTCTTTATTTCTAGTTCAAAGGTAGTAGGCGTTTTAAGTTTTACCTTTCAGTTTTCTTAGAAGCAAATTGTAGTAGGTACCCTAGTTGTATTATTCAAATTAGAGTTAACTTGAAGTAGTTGCAACAGCCTGTGACGTGTTGCTATAAGGGTTAGAGTTAATCCTTAGGTTTGCAAGAGGTTGTAAACTCGAGTTGTATCTTTCAAGTTGGAGTTAACTTGAAGTAGTCGCAATAGCATGTGACTGGTCGGTACAAGGGTTAAAGTTAATCCTTTAGGTTTGCAAGGGTTTCTAAACTTTGTTGTTGGCTCAGAGTTGTAGTGAAGTGTTTGGAAAAAATCCTATTGGGTAGTAGGTCGTGTTTTTTTTTACCTTTTGAGCCGGGTGTTTTCCACGTAAAAACCCCTGTGTTCTTTACTTTCTGCATTCTTTATTCTGCAACAGTAGTGTAAGGAATGCATAGAAGAACTAGATCCTTTGATAATCGTGTGCACCAAATCCATCAATCCCTAAAGAGAACTACTCCATAGATATGGAGTAATTCATCACAGATACAAAGAAAAAATAAAAAGATACAAACTCTTGTCTTGAGTGAGGATTGAATGATGAATCCTTTGTGCTTTCGCTTCTCCACCTCCTCCTTAGGTCTTAGATGTGACAAAAGTCCTAAACTAAACTTTTTACATGTATTTATACTAAGTAGGGTCTGACCCAAACGAAACCACCTTTTCATACATGAATTAGACAATTACTCTGTAAAATTTGTACAAGCGTGCCGCATGGGGCGACGTGCCAGGCGGGCAGCAGTGGGAAACTTCAGAGATCTTGCACTTTGACAAGAGTAGGATTTGCAGTAGCGCGTCTCATAGTACGTCACATTAGTGCAAATTTCTCAGAGTACGGATTTTGCTTCGATTTTGACATCCAGACTTTGTCCTAGATTCCCGAACACGATCCCGGCTTAAATCGTTGGGCTTTTACTCAGACTTCAAAGCTACAAATCACTCGAATTAGCTCCGTAACATCTACATCACTCCGACAAGGCATAAAACACATAATAAGTGCAAAACACTAACGATTAAAGCTCAAACTCAATTAAAGTGCAGTATATTAGAGTGAGATAAGAGACTAAAACATGTAATTATATCCTACCATCTACACCCCACCATAAACCATTGCTCGTCCTCAAGCAATCAAACTACACTTTATATAGACACTACCTTTTTAAACAACTCTCATAACTCATGACACCAAGAATAATTAAAATAGATTAAGCACAACACGGTAACATCCTAGCCTATAGATTTGACTCAAAAGCACCATGCATTATTTATAACCCGCTCACTTACTCTAACATAGAGGTCAACGATATTACCTTTCCTTCACGAATGAAGTGCCCTCAAAACAATGACATGTAGTTCCATACACCATCAAATTCAACAACAATCAAGAACTCAATATAGAAAGAATTCACTCACTCTAATAAATAACATTCATATGCCGCAAAAAGATGAACCATAGGCTTGCCCGTGGTGTACTACTCAGCTAACGAGCTCATTCAGTCACGGATCAAGTAGGACTTTAATTGGATGTATAGGCTGCGGACGGGTAGGATACATTTAGATATAAGAGTGACTACACCTCCCTAAGCACTTTAATACATACATTCACGTCAATATACATTAACTCTCAACTTCTTTAAGCACAAATACATCAAGAGTTACCACTATCATGGAATATTTTACACAATCATACAATTAACTTTTTTTCTCTTTTTCTTGATCAATTCAAGTGGCTCTTACTTTTTTCAATGCAATGCACCTTTCTCCTAATTCAATGTTTCCACTCAAAAGCCAAACCAACCATCTTACACTTCAACTTTTACAAAGTTCATAACAAATTCAAGTTCTCATGAGAGGTAAAAGGTTCAAATAGATGGTCAATTCAATCAAATGGGTAAGGTTTGTAATGTGGTTGCTAAAGAGACAGGATTACAGGCTCAACGGGGTTTACTAAATTACATAACAATTAGGTGGATAAAATCATATAACTAGCTGAACAAAAAATTGCATATATCACTTCCTAAACTGAACAAAACTACTATTTCGCGCTGCAAATAAATTGGGCAAGTTCTAGACATCAAATGCAATACACAGAATACACCAAAATCTCACACACACATGGCACATAACTCACTCAAGATTGTAACATCAAGATACTCTAGTCAAAGCAGTCAAGCAAGGTTAACATCATGTAGCTTAAGGTACTTATGCAAGAGTCAAAACCTGAGCCTAAGCGTCACAACTAAAGTACTCACTATTCTCAAGGCATAATAAAGTCAAGAGACATTGCTTCCAATTCAAATCATAACACAAGGTTTCCTACTATTCTAAAAAATCAAAAACTAACTACACCCGGTTCAAACAAAATTTCTTGGAAAAGAACCACGTCACAAAGTAAACCCAAGTAGGAATTATTACAATAGCTAACAAAAGAAAATCTTTTTTGTCTTTTTCTTTTGACTTTAATCCCTCACGAAACTTGTCGATTGATATCCATCATTGGAAAAAGTCGGGGTCTGAGTCGAAGTCGGGCTCCATTCTACGCGCCTGAACTAGTGCACACAACCATGCAAACAGCTTCTTCTCAGCCTCCTTGGGGTACACCCCTCACTTATTTTTCTCATGCGCTGCAGCCTTCTCTTTTGAACTCTTCACTTTCCACTCAACACTTGCAGCTGGCTTCTCCTTTTTCACCCTAGTCTCTACATTCATCTCAAACGTTATAGTCTCTTCACCCACTCTAAGCATGAATTTTTTATCATGTATATCTAAAATAACTCTACCTGTTGCTAAGAATGATCTTCCTAAGATTAGGGGTATCTCCCTGTTCTCCTCCATCTTCCCCACTATAAAGTCTACTGAAAATACGAACTTATCTACCGGAACTAAGACATCATCCACTATCCCCTCAGGTATTATAGTTGTTTGGTTTGCCAGCTGCAAAGATATAGGTGCAGACCTTATCTCTCCAAGGTCATTCTCTAGTTTCCTGTAAATATACCAAGGCATTAAATTAATTGAGTCACCAGAATCACACAAAGACTTATCAAAATTAAGAGTGCCCAACGAGCAAGGTATAGTAAAACTCCATCGATCTTCACACTTTTATAGGAGTTTGTTTTACAAGATTGCGCTACAATGCTCTGTGAGCTTGAATACTGAGGTCGCTTCAATTTTCCTCATCTTTGTAAGGATCTCTTTCAAGAATTTAGCTTGTGAGAGCACTTCTGTGAATGGCAGGTTTACATAAATCTTTCAACAGTTGCCCACTTCTCAAGGTCACAACATTCACCATTTCTTTAGGATTCTTTTCAGTATCAGCAGGCAGAGTACCTGGGATTCTCTCAAACACTATAGTTGCAATTTGTCCCACTTGCTTCTCCAAGTTTCGTAAACCAGTGCTTTCTTTGATGGCTGCACCATGAGCATCTAATCTCTCATATGTCTTGATAATAAAGGACTTAATTAGATCTTCTAGCCTAGATTGAATTGGCTATTGAAGCTGAAACTGCTGCCTCGGCTGATTCTCAAAACTAGGAGCTCCTTGTCCTTGAAATTTGGGATTTTTTGTTGCCATCCATTTGCAGTACCCCAGGTGAACTCCATGAAAAATCTGGGGTGCTTCTGACCCATTGCATTGAAGTTATAATTTCCCATGGCATTAACTTCCTCAATTGAGGCTTGACACATATGAGTAGGGTATCCTCTTCCACATATATCACTCGCAGCATGAGGCTCATTGTGTATTGTGGCTAAGGTCAGCTTCCTTATTTCTTTAGACATGGCATCAAGCTATACCTGCACAGATATGTTAGCATCAACTTGGTGAACACCAGTTGATTTTTTCTTTCAGCAGTCTCAGAAGGCCACTAATTTCCATCTTTAGATAAATCGTCTAGAATTCTGACTATCTCCTCTAGGGTCTTTTTCATCAATGGGCCTCCAACTGCATTACTCAATGTTCTTTTTAAGGTCGGTGTCAATCCATCCCAAATGACCTGGAGTTGCATCCAGAGTTCAATTCCGCTATGTTGTCACTTTGGCACTATCTCCTCAAACCTCTCCCACGCTTCAAACACAGTTTCAGCTTCTTTCTGGCAGAAGTTATGGATTTCTCTTCTAAACTTGTCCATCTTAGCTTATGAGAAATATTTGTAAATAAATCTTTTGGTCATCTCATCCCATGTTCTTATCGATTCATTAGGCAAGTTTCGAAGCTAGTGCTTTGCATCATCTTTGAGTGTGACGGGGAATGCCCTTAAGTAAACTGCATCTTTTGACACACCATTGTATTAAAAGGTGTTCATGATCTTCTCGAAATCCATTAGAGGGTTGTTTGGATGTTCGTTTTGCTTTCCTCTGAAGACTCAACAGTTTTGAAGAGTTTAAAGCAACCAATAGTTCAACTCAAAACTGTTAGCTGCAACTGGAGATGGCTCACACTTGATAAGCCTTGGTTGTAGACCGGTCTAGCATAATCGCGAGTGGTCTCCCAGCACCGGGAGCTATGTTTTAGAACTGGTCTGGAACCACAGGTTGATTCTGAGCAATTCTCCGTGCCCTTTCCTCTTCATAGACAATTTGTGCATCTCTCAGAGCTACTTCCTCACCATCCCGTACAGCTTTCTCTCATTGTTGGGCTGCCTCCCTCGTAGCCAATTCTACATTATCATCATCTCCAGCCATATTTTCTTTGGTTGAGGATTGCCAACCTTCTCTGCGTTCTCGGGGAGATTTCTTTCCTTCCTTAGCTGTCGCAATTGTTTCTCGATTTCTAATTCGTATGGTAGCACTTCCTTCACAGAAGTTCGAGTTATACACCAATCTTAACCTCTAACCTAAGCACAGCTAAAGACCAAACGTATATTGGGAAAAATAAAATAAAAAGAAAAATTCTTGAATTAGCTCTATTAACTATTTCAAACACTATTGATTGTCAATCCCCGGCAACGGCGCCAAAATTTGACAAGCGTAAAACACACGCTTAAATATGCTCGCTAGTCAAATATAGTGTAATATAATATCGTATCCACGGGGATTGGAGTTAAATAATATTTTTGCAGTTCATAGCTTGGTTGCTATCCTAGATGATCAACAGTTGAGAATTATGTGATAAAAAACTAAAATTAACTAGGAATCTAGAATTAATTGACTATGACAATCACAACAAAAATAAGCGAAGAAGATATCAATGAGAGAAAATAGGGATTGATTGGATAGGTGCAAGATAATTGTCTGGGATTAACTCTAGTTAATTCGCTCCTAATATTCAAGTGTGTCTCTCGAATTCACTCAATTAGTAGTTTAAAAGTTTCGTAGAAACTCCTCTCTCAATTAAGTCTCAACCTTACAATATAATCCAATTTAAGCTCGGTGAAGATATGCAAGAATTCGTAATGGATTGGTCATCGGGAGAACCTATTTCAATTATCCTACTAACTAGGTTTAATTAATAATTCAACTAGCCTCTTTCGATTACTAAGAAAAGTTAATGAACTCAACCAACAAGCTAATGCAAAAATATCACAATCATGCCTCTCTCGATTATAGAACATGTGAACATAGATGCAACAGTTAAACCACCCAAAACGATTCAATAGATAAGAACTAGAATTAATATCCACAAATAATTATCAATGCACCAAATCCATCAATCCCTAAAGAAAACTACTCCATAGATATGGAGTAATTCATCACAAATACAAAGAAAAACATAAAACGATACAAACTCTTGTCTTGAGTGAGGATTGAATGATGAATCCTTTGTGCTTTCGCTTCTTCACCTCCTCCTTAGGTCATATATGTGTCAAAAGTCCTAAAACTAACCTTTTTACATGTTTTTATACCAAGTAAGGTAAGGCCTAGACGAAACAACCTTTTCATACGTGAATTAGGATAATTACTCTGTAAAAATTGTACAAACGCGCGGCATGGGGCGACGGGCCAGGCGGGGTAGCAAAGGGAAACTTTAGAGATCTTGCACTTTGACAGGAGCAGGATTTGCACTAGCACATCTCATAGTGCGTCGCATTGGTGCAAATTTCTCAGAGTACGGATTTGCTTCGATTTTGACATCCAGACTTTGTCCTCGACCCCCGAACATGATCCCGGCTTAATCCGTTGGGCTTTTACTCAGACTTCAAAGCTCCAAATCACTCAAATTAGCTCTATAACATCTACATCACTCCTACAAGGCATAAAACATAGAGCAAGTGCAAAACACTAGTGATTAAAGCTCAAACTCAATTAAAGTGCAGTAAATTAGAGTGAAATAAGCGACTAAAACATGTAATTATAGCATCTACACCCGACACTTAAACCATTGCTCGTCCTCGAGCAATCAAACTACACTTCATATAGACATGACCTTTTTAGACAACTCTCATAACTCATGACACCAAGAATAATTAAAATAGATTAAGCACAACACTGTAACATCCTAGCCTCAAGATTTGACTCAAAAGCACCATGCATTATTTATAACCCGCTCACTTACTCTAACACAGAGATCAACGACATTACCTTTCCTTCACGAATCAAGTGCCCTCACAACAATAACATGTATTTCCATACACCATCAAATTTAACAACAATCAAGAACTCAATATATAAAGAATTCACTCACTCTAATAAATAACATTCATATGCCACAAAAAGATGAACCTAGGCTTGCCCGTGGTGTACTACTCAGCTAACGAGCTCATTCAGTCAAGGATCAAGTAGGACTTTAATTGGTTGTAATGTAGGCTGCGGACGGGTAGGATACATTTAGATATAAGAGTGACTACACCTCCCTAGGCACTTTAATACATACATTTCATTGTTCAAAACCCCACAATTATGTCAAACCATAACTTCACCTTCAAGTCAATATATATTAACTCCTAACTTCTTTAAGCACAAATACATCAAGAGTTACCACTATCATGAAATATCTTACACAATCATACAATTAACTTTTTTTTCTTTTTCATTTTCAATTCAAGTGGCTCTTAATTTTTTCAATACAATGAACCTTTTTCCTAATTCAATGGTTCCACTCAAAAGCCAAACCAACCATCTTACAATTCAACTTTTACAATGTTCATAACAAATTCAAGTGCTCATGAGAGGTAAAAGGTTCAAATAGATGGTCAATTCAATCAAATGGGTAAAGTTTGTAATGTGGTTGCCAAAGAAACAGGATTACAGGCTTAACAGGGTTAATTAAAATACATAACAATTAGGTGGGTAAAATCATATAACTGTCTAAACAAAGAAATGCATATATCACTTCCTAGACTGAACATAACTACTATTTCGCGTTGCAAACACATGGGGCAAGTTCTAGACATCAAATGCAATACACACA
The DNA here is from genome assembly GCA_002018475.1 of Nicotiana obtusifolia. Classification (NCBI taxonomy): domain Eukaryota; kingdom Viridiplantae; phylum Streptophyta; class Magnoliopsida; order Solanales; family Solanaceae; genus Nicotiana; species Nicotiana obtusifolia. The sequence continues at coordinate 34,137 of MCJB01024649.1, forward strand.
ATACACCAAAACCTCACTCACACATGGCACATAACTCACTCAAGATTGTAACATCAAGATACTCTAGTCAAAGCAGTCAAGCAAGGTTAACATCATGCAGCTTAAGGTACTTATGCAAGAGTCAAAAACTGAGCCTAAGCGTCACAACTAAAGTACTCACTATTCTCAAGGCATAATAAAGTCAAGATACATTGCTTCCAATTCAAATCATAACACAAGGTTTCCTACTATTCTACAAAATACTACACCCGGTTCAAACAAAATTTCTTGGAAAAGAACCACGTCACAAAGTAAACCCAAGGAGGAATTATTACACTAGCTAAAAAAAGAAAAGCTTTTTTGTCTTTTTCTTTCGACTTTAATCCCTCATGAAACTTGTCGATTGATATCCTTCATCGGAAAACATCTAAAATTTTATAATTTTTATGGTTTTCTTTAATTAATATTTTCGATCAAACTACTACATTAACGAACAAAAACAAAGACTAATATACATACAACATACAAATAACCCCTACCCCATACTTTAAGTTGTGAAATGTCCCCATGACACACAATTAAAAAGCATAAGGTAGAGGAAACTTCCATGAATCTCTAGTCGGGGTCCGAGTCGAAGTAGAGCTCCATTCTTCGCGCCCGAACTAGTGCACACATCCATGCAGACAGCTTCTTATCAGCCTTTTTGGGGTACACCCCACACTTTATCTTTCTCATGTGCTGCAGCCTTCTCTTTTGAACTCTTCACTTTTCACTCAACTTTTGCAGCTGGCTTTTCCTTTTTCACACAGTCTCTTCACCCACCCTAAGCATGAGTTTTCTATCATGTATATCTAAAATAACTCTACCCGTTGCTAAGAATGATCTTCCTAAGATTAGGGGTATCTCCCTGTTCTCCTCCATCTTCACCACTATAAAGTCTACTGGAAATACGACTTATCTACCGAACTAAGACATCTTCCACTATCCCCTCGGGTATTATAGATGTTTGGTCTGCCAGCTGCAAAGATATTGGTGCAGAACTTATCTCTCCAAGCTCATTCTCCAGTTTCCTGTAAGTAGACAAAGGCATTAAATTAATTGAGGCACCAGAATCACACAAAGACTTATCAAAATTAAGAGTGCCTAACGAGCAAGGTATAGTAAAACTCCCTGGATCTTCACACTTTTATGGTAGTTTGTTTTGCAAGATTGCGCTGCAAAGCTCAGTGAGCTTGACTAGTGAGGTCGCCTCCTCATCTTTGTTAGGATCTCTTTCAAGAATTTGGCATAAACTGGCATTTGTGAGAGCACTTCTGTGAATGGCAGGTTTACATTATCTTGTCTAGCATATCTAGAAATTTCTCAAACTGCTTGTCCAGCTTTTCTCTATATAGCTTTTTGGGAAAAGGTAGAGTAGACATATGCTCACTCTCATTAGATTCCTCCCTTCTTGAAGTTTCCTCTTTCTTCTTTGTCTCAGCTCCCATTTTGCTTTCTTCTTCTTATCAAGCTCAATTTTCAGCTGCTCCCGACTTTTTTTTCTTCAGAAATCACCTCTTTTTTGATTGGAGTGGGATCTTTCAACACTTTCCTATTTCTCAAGGTCACAACATTCACCATTTCCTTGGGATTCTTTTCAGTATCAGCAGGCAGAGTACCTGGGATTCTCTCAGACTATATGGTTGTAATTTGTCCCACTTGCTTCTCTAGGTTTCACAAACCAGTGCCAAGTTCTTTGATGGATGCACCATGAGCATCTAATCTCTCATCTATCTTGACAACGAAGGACTTCATTAGATCTTCTAGCCCAGATTGAATTGGCTGTTGAGGCTGAAACTACTGCTTCGGTTGATTCACAAAACCAGGAGCTCCTTGTCCTTGAAATTTGGGACTTTTTTGTTGCCATGCATTTGCAGTACCCCCAGGTGAACTCCATGATAAACCTGGGGTGCTTCTGACCCATTGCATTGAAGTTATAATTTCCCACGGCATTAACTTCCTCAATTGAGGCTTGACAGTCATGAGTAGGGTATCCTCTTCCACATATATCACACGCTGCATGAGGCTCATTGTGTATTGAGGCTAAGGTCAGCTTCCTTATTTCTTTGGCCATGACATCAAGCTATATTTGCACGGATGTGTTAGCATCAACTTGGTGAACACCAGTTGATCTTCGTCTTTCAGCAATCTCAGAAGGCCACTAATTTTCATCTTTCAGATAACTCGTCTAGAATTGTGACTATCTCCTCTAGACTCTTTTTCATCAATGGGCCTCTAGCCGCCTACTCAATGTTTTTCATGAGGCTGATGTCAATCCATCCCAAAAATGCTGGAGTTGCATCCAAAGTGCAATTCCGCTATGTTGACACTTTTGCACTATCTCCTCAAACCTCTCCCATGCTTCAAACACAGTTTCAGCTTCGTTCTGGCAGAAGTTATGGATTTCTCTTCTAAACTTTTTCGTTTTATCATATGAGAAATATTTGTCAAGAAATTTTCTAGTCATGTCATCCCATGTTCTTATCGATCCATTAGGCAAGTTCCAAAGCTAGTGCTTTGCATCATCTTTGAGTGTGAAGGGGAATGTCCTTAAGAATACTGCATATTGTAACACACCATTGTATTAAAAGGTGTTCATGATCTCGTCGAAATCCATTAGATGGTTGTTTGGATATTTGTTTTGCTTTCCTCTAAAGACATAGCAGTTTTGAAGTGTTTGAAGCAACCCTTACTTCAACTCAAAATTGTTAGCTGCAACTGGAGATGGTCTCACACTTGATAAGCCTTGGTTGTAGACGGGTCTAGCATAATCGCCTAGTGGTCTCCCAGCACCGGGAGCTATATTATAGAACTGGTCTGGAACCACAGGTTGATTCTGAGCAATTCTTTGTGCCCTTTCCTCTTCATAGACAATTTTTGCATCTCGCAGAGCTGTTTCCTCAACATCCCGTGCAGCTTTCTTTCGTTGTTGGGCTGCCTCCCTCGCAGCCAATTCTACATTATCATCATCTCCAGCCATATTTTCTTTGGTTGAGGATTGCTCAACCTTCTCTGTGTTCTCGGGGAGATTTCTCCTCAACTGTCGCAGTTGTTTCTCTATTTCTGATTAGTATGGTAGCACTTCCTTCACAGAAGTTCGAGTTATACACCAATCTTAACCTCTAACCTAAGCACAGCTAAAGACCAAACGTAAAATGGGAAAAATAAAATAAAAAGAAAAATTCCTGAATTAGCTCTATTAACTATTTCAAACACTATTGATTGTCAATCCCCGGCAACGACGCCAAAATTTGACAAGCGTAAAACACACACTTAAATATGCTCGCTAGTCAAATATAGTGTAATATAATATCGTATCCACGGGGATTGCAGTTATACAATATTATCGTAGTTTATAGCTTGGTTGCTATACAAGATGATCAATAGTTGAGGATTATGTGATAAAAAACTAAAATTATCTAAAAATCTAGAGTTAATTGACTATGACAGTCACAACAAAAGTAAGCAAGGAAGATATCAATGGGATAAAATACGGATTGATCGGATAGGTGCAAGATAATTTTCTGGGATTAACTCTAGTTAATTCACTCCTATTAGTCAAGTGAGTTTCTCGAATTCACTCAATTATTAGCTCGAACGTATCGTACAAACTCCTCTCTCGATTATGTCCCAACCTCACAATATGAACCAATTTAAGCTCGGTGAAGATATGCAAAAATTCGTAATAGATTGGTCTTTAGGAGAACCTCTTTCGATTATCCTCCTAACTAGGTTTAATCAATGATTCAACTAGTCTCTTTCGATTACTAAGAAGAATTAATGAACTCAACCAACAAGATAATGCAAAAATATCACAAGTTATGATTCTCTCGAATACATGAACATGTGAATGCAAATGCAACAATTAAATCACTCAAAATGATTCAATACATAAAAACTAGAGTTAATATCCACAAACAATTATCAATGCACCAAATCTATCAATCTCTAAAGAGAACTACTCCATAGATATGGAGTAATTCATCATAAATATAATGAAAAACATAAAACGATACAAACTCTTGTCTTGAGTGAGGATTGAATGATGAATCCTTTGTGCTTTTGCTTCTCCACCTCCTTTATGTATTTATAACAAGTAGGGTCGGGCCCAAACGAAACCACCTTTTCCTACGCGAATTAGGACAATTACTTTGTAAAATTTGTACAGGCGCACCGCATGGGCGAGGCGCTAGGCAGGGTAGCAATGGGAAACTTCAGAGAGCTTACATTTTGACAGGAGCAGGAATTTGCACTAGCGCGTCGCACAGTCCGTCGCATTAGTGCAAATTTCTCAGAGTACGGATTTTGCTTCGATTATGACATACAGACTTGGTCCTCGACCCCCGAACACGAACCTGGCTTAATCCATTAGGCTTTTACTCAGACTTCAAAGCTCCAAACAATTCGAATTTAATTCATAACATCTACATCACTCAGAATAACTCCTACAAGGCATAAAACACACAATAATTGTAAAACACTAGCGATTAAAGCTCAAACTCAATTAAAGTGCAGTAAATTAGAGAGAAATAAGCGACTAAAACAAGTAACTATAGCCTACCATCAGGAACAGAAAGAAGGAACAGGTTTATGTCAAGAAGAACTACAACAAAGGGCTATCCAAAGCAATGGTTGCTACTTAGGAAGATAGTTCAGATGAGGACACTGATGATGATGATGTTGAACGAGCTCTTATGGCAATTGAAGAATCTAAAGATGAACCTGATGAAGAATTTGAGATACATTTTCTAGACCTTAAGGATAGAATTAAATTTCTTTCTAAAGATAGACTATCAGAATTAATGCTTACTTTAATTGATGAATCTAAGAATATAAGTTTTGAAAAAGAACAGTTTTACAAAGAGTGTAACTTTTTAAAAGTAGAATGCAAAAACCTGGAATATGATATTCTAAAACTGAAAAGGAAAATATTTTTTTGAAGAACCAGGTTCACGCACTGGATACAAATGTTTTAAAACTTAGATATGAAAATATGATGTTAAAGTTAGGATCATGTAAAGGAATAGCCAGTGATGAACAACGCTCACTAGAAAAGGATCTAGGAAAGGTAAAAGATGAACTATATAAAAGGGATGAACTAGTGAGAACATTGAACGAGGACTTGACTAGGGTCAAGCATGATCTGGATAGGACATGTAAATGGATTACGTCATCTGATGCACTTTCATGGCTACAAGAACACCATAGTAGCAATATAAAGGGACTTGGATTTGGAAACTCTACACCCAAATGGGATCCCAAAAATAAGTACCTAACACTTAAATTTGCACTCACTGTGGTAACACTAAACACTATAGGAGTGAATGTGTGCAAATAAAAAAGCAAGTCTAAGGAAAAAAAATTTTGTTCTAGGAAAGAATAGGCTTCCAAGTTGGGAAAAGAAAATTTTGATTTATCCATTTGCCCTTAGAAAGGGACCCAAAATAGTTTGGGTTCCTAAGAGTAACCTTTGATTTTCTTTTGCAGGTCCAAGTGAGAGAGAGTAGCCAAAATTATATATGAAAAGAGGTTGCTCAAAACACATTCAGGAAATAAGAAACGGTTCCTTTCACTTGTGGCCTTTAAAGGAGGTAATGTCTCCTTTGGAAATGTAAAGAAAGTCTTGCAGGGAAGAAAGGTGAATATTATATATGGTGGATCTGTCCACACTCTTAGATAATGAACTCACTCGCTTAAGTATCATGGGCAGTGATCCCCTCCTTTCGCATAAGAGACTTGGACATGCTAGTCTAAGTCAGCTCAACAAACTAGTCTCCAAGGACTTGGTGATAGGACTGCCTAATATTAAGTTCAAGGAAGATAAAGTTTGTGAGACTTGTACAAGGGGGAAGCAGGTAACATCTTCTTTCAAAAGTAAGAAAATCGTGAATACTACCATGTCAATGGAACTGGTCCATGTGGATCTGTGTGGACCAATGAGGACAATGAGAAGAGGTGGTAAGAGATTTGTTATGGTGCTTGTTGATGATTACTCTATGTTTACTTCGACACTATTTTTAACTACTGAAGATGAAGTACATGACATGTTCACTTAATTTGTTAGAAAAAACTCATAAACAACTAGGTAATCAACTCGCATCAATTAGGTCTGATCATGGTACTAAATTTGAGAATGTTAAATTTTCTTTATTTTGTGATGAGCATGTCATAGATCATAATTTTTCTGCTCTTAGAACTCCACAACAAAATGGAGTAGTTGAAATAAATGGCTAGGACTATGCTACTTGCTAGTAAATTTCCTCATAGCTTCTGGGCAGAAATTGTGAACACTGCATGCTACATCATAAATAGGCGCATGAGTAGACCTCTTGTTGAGAAGACTCCCTATGAGTTACTTAAAGGGATAAAGCCAAATATATCTCACCTTAGGGCATTCAGATGCCATTTCTTTGTGCACAATAATGGAAAGACTCCCTAGGTAAGTTTGATCCTAGAAGTGACGAGGGAGTATTATTGGGATATTCTTCACTAAAGCTTATAAGTTTTATAACAAAATAACTATGTGTATAGAAGAAAGTGTACATGTTGTTTTGATGAAACTAACATTCATTCTAAGATGTAGGAAAAAGATGATGAAGCAATTAGGCTGGTAACTCAAATGAAATCACAGTCCAACCTGAAGATGCACCCCATTAAGGAATAAGTGATGGAACAGGTCCTTCCACATAGGGCAACCTGACAGGGGGAACTGAATAGAGAGGAACTGATCCTCAAACCTCGAAGGAACCTATCCATGAACTTGTTCCTCAACAACAAAACATTGAAGGGCATCTAAGGGAAACCAATTGGTTGCCTTAAAGGTATCAAAGTTCTCAACCCATTGGGAACATAATCACAAATAAACCACTAGAAACAAAACTAGAACTTCATTAAAGAACATGTGTGCTTTTGATGCTTTTCTATCTCTTATTGAACCTAAAAATATTTCTAAATATTCGTAAGATACAGACTGGGTGAATGCAATGCCAGATGAACTCAACCAATTTGAGAGAAACCAAGTTTGGCATCTGGTACCAAGACCCAAGGAAAGAGCAGTGATTGGCACAAAATGAGTCTTTAGAAAAAACTTGATAAGGATGGAACAGTTACAAGGAACAAGTCAAGATTGGTGGTTCAAGGATATAGCCAAGAGGAGGACATAGACTATGATGAGACTTTAACTCCAATTTCAAGATTAGAAGCATTTAGATTCCTTATAGCCTTTGCTGCTTATATGAAATTCGCTCTCCATCAGATGGATGTCAATAGTGCCTTCCTCAATGGCTATTTGATGTTTAGCTTAAAGCATATATATTTCTATGTATATCGCCTCATATTTGACTCTTGTTTCGTGAAATTGGTATGTTAAATACTATGATTTATATTAATTTGAAGTATTTGTATGTGTAGGAATGAGTGGGGAGCAATTAGGGGCGAAACGCGCAAGATTTGAGCCAAAACGAACAAAACCGGACGAATTGAGCATCTGGGCACCACAGGCAGCGCCTGGCGCCGCCTGGGGCGCTGGAGGCAGAATGGCAATTTGAGGCAGCGCCCTGGTGGGCGCCTGCCGCTACCCAGGGTGCCGGTGACATGATTTTGTCCAAATTAACCCGGGACAAGGTTATTTCCGCCCTAGACCTACCCAACACATATAAAAGCAAGACTAAACCTATTTTTGAGAAGACAAACGCTACTTTGGAGGAAAAACACACTCGGGATCGTTAGGAAGCGGAGAATTCTCAGTTTTCTTCATCTTTTTCTAGTATTTCCAATTGATTCAGAACTTATGCAATTGTGTGATTATAGTATGAGTGGCTAAACACCCATTGTTCTGGGGTTGTGATTAGCCATGAATATTGTTGTTTAACATTAACTTAACCTCGATTATAATTCACCAACATATGATTGTTTCTTCAATTCTGTGTTTAATTGCTTAATTGTATGGCCAGCAGTTAGGTTCTATTTACTATCTATGCTATGCTTGGGAAAGCCGTGTTTAGATTAGAGAAGAGTTGAAGAGAGCATGATCTTAACTCTTAGTGGGAGCGGATTTGTGGTTAGGATAGGAATATACCTAATCACCGTGCTTAATTAAATATCGTGATCTTAATGCATTCCTAATAGATTGATTTCATAGGAATATAGGTGTTAATCTATTGAGAATAGGCGAGTAGTACTTCGGGAGAAGTCTATGAGAGCATTTATCGATTAATTAGCAACCATGAGTGAATTATATGAAAGGGAGAGTTAATTCAAACACAATACGACTGGTAAATCGATCACAACCCTGGAATACTTGTCTCTACTGAATAAACAACAATAAACTAGTTACTTGATAATTTAGTTATTACTTAGAATTGTAGTTTAGCATAATTAAACTCTTGAACTCGAATTGAGCTTGACGGAATAACAATATTGGTGTGTTAGTGAGTAGTTGATATAAGTCCCTGTGGGTATGATATCTGGACTTTCAAATCCTATATTACTTGTCGGCCACGTATACTTGTGTGTGCACTTGGGAGCAACAAGTTTTTGGCGCCGTTGCCGGAGACTTAAAAATTAGCTACTTTGCCGACTTAAGCTTTTATTAGTTATTTGTTCAAGTTTTAATTATCAGTTTACCTTGTTTGTGTTAACACAGGCTCTTCTCTTGAATGCGGAGGAGTAGAAGCGCAAACAATCTGCTTCCTCTTGATCCTGAAATTGAACGGACACTTCACAGAGTGAGGAGAGAGGTCGAAGTTAGAACTAGAATAGAAAGAGAGTTGGACATCGTAGTTCAACCACAGCCAATAGAGATGGCAGGTAATGCAAATCGTGCGCGATAGAAGCCGCAAGGCCCAATCTTGCTAATATGACTCAGGCTCTTGTGAAACCTGAGATCGCAGGGCATTTTGAACTCAAACAGTACATGGTACTGCTGATTCAGTCCACAGGGCAATATGTGGGTCTATCTCATGAACATCCGCAAAGGCACATTCAAAATTTCTGGGAAATTACGGACACCTACAATTATCCAAACGTTTCCAAGGATTATGTCAAGCTAACACTTTTTCCCTTTTCATTGCTGGGGGAAGCAAAGGAATGGTTGCAGAAAGAGCCAGGAAACTCAATCCATACTTGGGACGATCTAGCAAGGAAATTCTTAATCAAAATTTTCCCCACCAAGAAGACAAAGTCATTGAGGAGTCAAAATCTTGGGTTCGAACAACGGGATGGAGAGACACTTAGTCAAGCCTGGGAAAGATACAAGAAGCTGCTCAGAGATTGCCCGGATCATTGTCAGACTGATGAGGTATTGGGACACACTTTTGTTGATGTATTAGATGAGGCCTTAAAGATGAATCTTGACTCAGCTTGTGGAGGTAGTTGCATGGCGAAACCATATAGTGAAATTCAACTCTTGCTGAATAACTTCACTACTAATGATCATAACTGGCAAGGAGATGGGGATTCACGCAAGGCAAGTAAACAAAAGGCAACCGGGTTGATTGAGCTTGATGACTTCTTGGCCATGAGAGCTGAGATAGCAAAATTGGCAAACCAGATGAATAGAATGACAATGCAACAGGCACAATAGATGCAACATGTACAACAGATGTCTCTTTGCTGCGAACTATGTGGTGACAACCATATGAGTGACATGTGCCCCACGAATCTAGAATTTATATACTATATGGGACTGCAGAGCAGGGGTCCAATGAATCAGAATGCCCAATATGGGAACACTTATAACCCAAATTGGAAGAATCATCCCCACTTCTCATGGGGTGGAAATCAGCCGAATCAGAATCATTATAGACCCCAAGGAAATTTCAATCAACCTCAAAAGCAACCTCAACAGGTAGAAGAGAATGGGAATGAATTGTTGAAGCAGTTGTTGCTTGACAATAAACAGTTCAGGACCGAATATCAAGCCCTCACCAACACAGTGAGAAATTTGGAGCGTCAAATGGAACAGCTTGCTGGTTCTCAAAACACTAGACCAACTGGAGCTCTTCCAAGTGACACTGAAGCAAATCCTAGGGCGGCCCTTAATGCCGTGTTGTTGAGGAATGGGAGACAACTAGAAGAAGTTCAGTCTAAAAAGAGGAAACAGGTGATTTTTAATGAGAGGACAACCACTATAGAATCAACATCAGAGAAAGCTAAGGAGCCAAAGAAGCCAGCTGGAGAGGCAGTGGCTGAGCAACCCCCACAATTGGTTGCAAGGCCACCACCTCCATTCCCTCAAAGATTGCAGAAATTAAAAGATAATGCCGCATATAAAAAGTTTCTTGATATCTTGAAGCAGGTGCAAATTAATATTCCATTGGTTGACATCTTACAAGAAGTACCCAAATATGCAAAGCACATCAAGGACATTGTGGCAAATAAAAGGAGGCTAACCGAGTTCGAGACTGTGGCACTTACTGAGGAGTGCAGTTCCAGAATTCAAAGTAAGTTGCCTCAGAAATTAAAGGATCCAGGTAGTTTCACTATCCAAATCTCGATTGGTACACATGCTGTTGGGCGAGCTTTATGTGATCTTGGAGCAAGCATCAATTTGATGCGGCTATCGGTGTTCAGATAGTTGGGGTTGGGTGATCCACGCCCAACAACAGTTATCTTACAGTTAGCTGATCGCTCCTCTGCTTATCCTGAGGGAGTGATTGAAGATGTGCTAGTTCAAGTGGGTTCTTTCATATTCCCTGCTGATTTCATTATCTTGGAATACGAGCCTGATCAGGAAGTCCCATTTATTTTAGGGCGTCTATTCTTAGCCACGGGCCAAGCTATTATTTATGTTTGCAAAGGAAAGATGACGATGAGAGTAGGTGACCGATTAGAGGTATTCAATGTTTATAAAGCGCTCAAGTTGCCAGCCTACTATGAAGAATTATCCATGATCTCTGTGGTGGAGAGTGATTCCACATCATTAGTGCCCTATATGAGCCTTGTAGATCCTGTTGAACGAGTATTGATTGGGGATGTGGAAAATAGTGAAGATGAAACGATGAGAGAAATTGAGCAAGTACTGGATATGTCCTGCAGTTATGTCCAGGGGTTCAAAAAATTTGAAGAATTGGAAAGGCCTGTCACTCTGACCCTTCCTAGGCCATCTATTGAGGAGGCTCCAAGGCTAGAACTCAAGCCACTTCCAGCACATCTGCGCTATGCTTATTTGGGAAACTCTGAGACACTGCCAGTGATTATTTCATCCAGCTTGACCAGCACTCAAGAAGAAAAATTGCTCAGAGTCCTCCGCGAGTATAAAAAGGCCATTGGGTGGACTATAGCTGACATCAAGGGTATCACTCCATCATTTTGCATGCATAAAATCTTTTTAGAGGATGGACCGCCCCAGTGTGGAGCAGCAAAGGATATTAAATCCCATCATAAGAGGTGGTGAAAAAGGAAGTAATCAAGTTGCTCGATGCAGGTATCATTTTTCCTATTTCTGATATCAATTGGGTAAGCCCGGTTCAATGTGTGCCCAAAAAGGGAGGAATGACTGTATTTGAGAACGAGAAGAATGAGCTAATCCCCACTCGCACTGTTACGGGATGGAGAGTCTGCATCGATTATATAAGGCTCAACAAGGCAACTCGCAAGGACCACTTCCCACTTCCATTCATCGAGTAAATGCTAGGCAGGTTAGCCGGGCATGAATATTACTACTTCCTTGATGGCTACTCAGGATACAATCAAATTGTCATATGCCTAGAGGATCAGGAGAAGACTACTTTTACTTGTCCTTATGGCACTTTCGCCTTCAAGCGAATACAGTTTGGACTTTGTAATGCACCAGCCACTTTCCAGAGGTGTATGATGGCTATTTTCACCGACATGGTGGAAAAATTCGTGGAAGTGTATATGGATGATTTTTCAGTCTTTGGGTCCTCTTATGATGATTTCTTGAGGAACTTAAGCAAGGTGCTAGCCCGTTGTGAAGAAACAAATCTGGTACTTAATTGGGGAAGTGCCATTTTATGGTACAAGAAGGCATCGTGTTGGGTCACAAAATATCTAGGATCGGCATTGAAGTTGATAAAGCGAAGGTGGAGGCGGTTGAAAAATTACCTCCACCTATTTCAATGAAGGGTGTCCGGAGTTTCTTGGGACACGCGGGTGGCGCTTTATTAAAGATTTTTCAAAAATTGCTACTCCTTTGTGCAGGTTGCTTGAAAAAGATGTAACTTTCAACTTTGATGATGCTTGCCTCAAGGCATTTGAAGAACTTAAAAAGAAGTTGGTGACTACTCCAATTATCGCGGCACCTGATTGGTCCTTACCATTTGAACTTATGTGTGATGCGAGTGACCTTGCTATTGGGGCAGTGCTAGGCCAGAGGAAGGACAAGGTGTTTTATTCCATCCACTATGCAAGTAAGACTCTTGATGATGCACAGCTGAATTACACCACCACAGAGAAGGAGCTTTAGCTGTAGTGTGGGCCTTTGAGAAATTTCGGGCATACTTTGTGGGAACGAAAGTCATAGTCCATACCGATCATGCAACAATCAGGTATTTGTTTACAAAAAAAGAATCTAAGGCTAGATTGATGCGCTGGGTTTTATTACTACAGGAATTTAATGTAGAAATACGAGACCGAAAGGGGACAGAGAACCAAGTAGCTGACCATCTATCACGGTTGGAAAATCACGATCACGTAGAGGAGGGTGGCCAAATTAAAGAAGTATTTCCTGATGAGCAACTTTTTGCTATAACCCATGATCCTCCCCTATGGTACGCAGATTATGTGAATTATCTTGTGAGTGGGGTACTTCCTCCCGAAATTGAATCTGAAGCTAGAAAGAGGTTTTTACATGACGTGAACTTCTACTACTGGGATGAGCCCTACTTATTCAAGCAATGTGCTGATCATTTGATGAGGAGATGTATTCCTGAAAAAGAAGTGGAATTAGTATTGTATGATTGTCACGCATCACCTTATAGGGGCCATCATGGAGGAGATAGAACAGCTGTAAAGGTGCTACAATCCGGTCTCTTTTGGCCGACTTTATTCAAGGATGCCCATGCATTCGTTAAGAAGTGTGACCAATGTCAAAGAACGGGAACAATCACAAGGAAGCATGAGATGCCTTTAAATAACATTCTAGAAGTTGAGCTTTTTGATGTGTGGGGGATAGATTTTATGGGGCCATTTCCACCGTCCAGAGGAAACAAATACATTTTGCTAGCATTTGACTACGTGTCAAAATGGGTGAAGGCAATTGCTTTGCCAACGAATGATGCCATGGTGGTAGCTGCGTTTGTGAAAAAGAACATATTCTCGAGATTTGGGACTCCACGTGCTTTAATCAGTGATGAAGGGACTCATTTTTGCAATCGATTGTTGAATAACCTTCTAGCTAAATATGTAGTTCGCCACAGAGTTGCTACAACATATCATCCACAGACAAGTGGGCCAGCTGAGGTGTCAAACAGAGAAATCAAGCAAATATTAGAGAAGACGGTGAGTGTGAATAGGAAGGATTGGGCTGCAAAGTTGGATGATGCCCTCTGGGCATATAGGACAGCATATAAAACGCCAATTGGAGCGTCCCCTTACAAGTTGGTTTACGGGAAAGCAAGTCACTTACTCGTTGAACTGGAACACAAGGCATACTGGGCTATTAAAAAGTTGAACATGGACCTTGAGGCTGCAGGCGAGAAAAGACTTATGCAGTTGAATGAGTTAGATGAGTTCAAGCTGCACTCTTATGAAAATGCTAAGCTATATAAAGAAAAGACAAAAAGATGGCATGACAAGCATATCAAGCCGCATTACTTTGAGCCAGGCCAACAAGTGTTATTATTCAATTTTAGACTACGGCGATTCCCTAAGAAGCTAAAATCGAGATGGTCAGGTCCTTTTGAGGTGGTGAGAGTCACTCCTTATGGTGCAAACGAGCTGCGAGCTTTAAATAGTGAGCGGAAATTCTTGGTGAATGGTCATAGAGTCAAGCATTATTGGGGAGGAATGATTAATCGTGAGAAGACCAAGGTTGTACTTGCTGACGAGAAAGCGAGACTCTGCATCGTGCCGCGACGTTAAATCAGGTGCTTGTTGGGAGGCAACCTAATTTTTATTGCTTTCCTAGTTTAACTTCTTAAATTATTATTTTTTCTTTTTAGAATAGATAGAGTATTGCACTTCATTTATAGGTATAGAAATATTAGATGTAATGGTGTAGGACATGTAAATTGGATATATATAACGCTTGGGGATCGAGATGTTTATTCAAAAAAAAAAATTTGCGTGAACAGTGCCCAGGCCAGCACCCGGTGCTGCTTGGGGCGCTGTAGGCAGAATACTCCACGACCCCAGCGCCAGGGAGGGCGCGAGGCGCCAGCTGGGGGGGG
>MCJB01024649.1:48525-130867 GCA_002018475.1 Nicotiana obtusifolia
GGGGGGGGGGGGTCAGGTAAGTTTTCAATTTTATTTTATTCTAAACCCATATCCATTTAACCAACCCAAATACCCATTTACACTAATACTAATACCCATATCCTTTTCCAACCCCACCCAAACACCAACAAACAAAAACAAAAACAGAAAACTCCACCTTTAAGAAAAAACACAGTTGCTGCCCGCGTCCTCTTCATCTTCTTCTTCTTCACGAATTTTTTTTTTTTTCAATTTTTCATTCTCTCTCGCACTCCTTCTCCAGGTATGTTCTTCTTCTTCTTCTCTTCTATTTATTATGCGTTTTCATTAGTAGTTATCCACACTCCCATCCCCAAGACCGCCAATTCCCCATAGTTTCATATTATAGTTTCCCACTCCCTCGTGTAGTTCTTATGACACCTTGATGGTGGGTGTGTTATTTTGGTCAAAATGTGTTTCATGTGTATTCGGAGTAGTAAACTAGAATTCCCTCTACTTCATTGAAAATTGGGAGGGCCATCATGTTCCACCATTGTTGAAATATAAGAACACACTTCATGCCCACATTATGTTTGTTTAAATGCTTGAGTGAAAATTTTTGTGAACCGGTGAAGTCTGAGTAACTAGATGCACTTGTGGATGCATTTGGGCTAAGTGTGGGGTGTCTAGGGATGATTTTACAAGTTGGGGGAGTGGACTCTGATTGACAGGGAGTTTTTCTTTTCACCCTACTCTGTTTTACATTTTTACCGAGGGCTATGCATCGTTCAAGTGTGGGGTGGGAGGAATACATGTGTTGTAATTGTATATTATGTATAAATTGTTTTTGTTTTGGTTCTTTTAGTAGTTGTTTTTGTTATTTTAGTAGTTCTAGTGTAGTATTAGTTGTTTTAAAAGAAAAAAAAAGAAATTTTTTTGAAAAAGCTCGGACTTTTCCTGACGATGGATCTGTTGGACAATTTTCTTGAGGTATAAGGACTGATTAAAAACACCAAAAAGATTTTTATTTTTTAGGATAGTTAGGTAGTATTCCTTGGTTTTTCTTTGGGCACCGGTTCTTTTCCAAGGACGTAGCTCGAACCGGGCACTTTAATTTCTTTGTAGGAGTAGTTTAGGAAGAAACTGAGTCGTTCTGAGATACTCATTGACATGGTTGATGCTGGCACATTAGGCTATGACATACATTCTATTTTCCCATTTATTTGATTTGAATTGTTAAGCCTAAGTAAAGTAAATAGCCTATTTTGTGACGCCTTTTCTCAGTTGTTTGACTTGTATGCTACATAGTGCAATATTACTTAAATTTCTCAATTATGTGTGCTTGCTTGACTTAAGAGTTGAACAGAACCGTCTCGATTGAGTCATGTGCAATGTGTGAGTAAGGATTTGTGATTTTCTATGCTATCCTGTGTAGTCTAGAACTTGTCCCATGTGTTAATTGAAGCGAAATTGTAAGTTGGGCTAATCTAGGAGATGACGTTGGCATTTTCTTGCTTGATCATGGATGTGCTTGTCACATAAAAATAAAATTTTCCGTTGCTAGCCCCTTTGAGCCTATAGACCGCCATACTTCTATTTTGTTCTTAATTTGATCTTGATTGAACCTTTACCTCCTAAGGCACTTAGTCGCTAAAAGAAGTAAGGTTAGAGATTAGGGAGTAGCTTTTGAGTGGAACCATGAAAGGGCCCGTTGGTGCACTAAAGTTGAAATCAAAAGTCACTAGCCAATGAGCTTTAATGTATGAAGTGTGTCAAGAAAAGAGAAGAAAAAAATTGATAGTGAAAGTATGTAGAAAACACTTCCAATTCTTATTGATTTGTGCTAGTGGAAATATAGAAGTGCTTAATTGAAAAAGAGGGCTATGTGTATAAGGCAAGTGAATTGGTTGAGAAGAAAAGGTGCTTGAATTGTGAATGTAGTGTATTAAAGTGCTTCAGAGGGTTAGTCACTATTTCTAAATATATCCTACCTGTCCCTTAGCCTACATTACAAACTTAAAAGTCCTAATTGATCCTAGATTTGGCTAGCTTAAATTAGTAGAGACCTACACTACGGGAAAGCTTATGGTACGACCACGTGATGCATATGAATTCTTTGTGAGAGTGAGTAAATTTTGTTCAATTGTGCGATGTCGTTAATCTATATTCAAAAGCATATTTGAATGTGTGGAATATCTATATTCACTCTTTTGTTTGTTGGTAAGGACACATGATCTCATGGATGATTGGTAATATTGTAAACTTTCTTGTTGGGTAAGTGCATGAATATAGGGTGCTTAGTGGTTGCAAGCGACTTTTGAGGTTGGGTGGTGATGAATAAGTTGTTGAAATATATTGAATTGAAGTATTATACTTGGGTATGCTTAACAGGAAGAATGTGAATTTTTTGTGTGTTCATGCTTGCTTGCCGATATTGATCGTGGTCAAGGGTATAGCGTGTGGTTAAAAGATCGAGTGCTCTCCTATGATATGAAGTTTGTACGTAGTTGGGAGGTTGTTAGATAGTCTCATTGCTCGAGGACGAGCAAGATTCTAAGTGTGGGGTGTTGATGTTTAGCTTAAAGCATATATATTTCTACGTATATCGCCTCATATTTGACTCTTTTTCGTGAAATTGGTATGTTAAATGCTATGATTTATATTAATTTGAAGTGTTTTTATGTGTAGGAATGAGTCGGGAGCAATTGGGGGCGAAACGCGCAAGATTTGAGCCAAAACGAACAAAACCGGACGAATTGAGCATCTGGGTGCCACAGGCAGCGCCTGGCGCCACCTGTGCCGCTGGAGGCAGAATGGCAATTTGAGACAGTGCCCTGGTGGGCGCCTGGCGCTACCCACGGCGCCAGTGACGTGATTTTGTCAAAATTCGCTCGGGACAAGGTTATTTCGGCCCTAGACCTACCCAACACGTATAAAAGCAAGACTAAACCTATTTTTGAGAAGAGAGACGGCACTTTGGAGGAAAAACACACTCGAGATCGTTAGGAAGCGGAGAATTCTCAGTTTTCTTCATCTTTTTCTAGTATTTCCAATTGATTCAAAACTTATGCAATTGTCTGATTATATTATGAGTGGCTAAACATCCATTGTTCTGGGGTTATGATTAGCCATGAATATTTTTGTTTAACGTTAACTTAACTTTGATTATAATTCACCAACATATGGTTGTTTCTTCAATTCAGTGTTTAATTACTTAATTGTCTGGCCGGCAGTTAGGTTCTATTTACTATCTATGCTATGCTTGGGAAAGCCGTGTTTAGATTAGAAAAGAGTTGAAGAGAGCATGATCTTAACCCTTAGGGGGAGCAAATTTGTGGTTAGGATAGGAATATACCTAATCACCGTACTTAATTAAATATCATGATCTTAATGCGTTCTTAATAGATTGATTCATAGGAATATTGGCGTTAATCTATTGAGAATAGGCGAGTAGTACTTCGGGAGAAGGCTATGAGAGTATTTATCGATTAATTAGCAACCATGAGTGAATTATATGAAATGGAGAGTTAATTCGAACACAATACGACTGGTAAATCGATCACAACCCCGGAATACTTGTCTCTACTGAATAAACAACAATCAACTATTTACTTGATAATTTAGTTATTACTTAGAATTGTAGTTTAGCATAATTAAACTCTTGAACTCGAATTGTGCTTGACGGAATAACAATATTGGTGTGTTAGTGAGTAGTTGATATAAGTCCCTGTGGGTACGATATCTGGACTTTCAAAACCTATATTAGTTGTCGGCCACGTATATTTGCGTGTGCGCTTGGGAGAAACACTATTTAAAGGAAGAAGTGTTTGTCTAGTAACCTCCTGGCTTTGAAAGCAAGGAATGTCCTGATCATGTGTACAAACTTGATAAGACATTTTATGGGCTCAAGCAGGCTCCAAGAGCATGGTATCAAAGATTGTCTAGATTCTTGCTTGAGCATGGCCACAAGAGAGGTAATATTAACAATACTTTGTTCTTGAAAGAAAAAGGTAAAAATCTCGTGGTATTTCATATGTATGTTGACAATATAATATTCAGAGCAACTACTGACAAGTTAAGTAAAGAATTTACTAAGCTAATGGGGATTGAATTTGAAATGAGTATGATGAGTGAGCTTAATTTGTTTTTAGTCTTACAAATTAAACAAAAATTCAAATGGAACAATGATCCATCAAGAAAAGTATGTGAAAGAGTTTCTTAAAAGGTTTAAAATGGAAGATTCCAAAGAAATTGACACTCTTATAGCAACAGCCACAAAATTACGTTCAGATAACCATTCTCCTATACATCTTCTGATCAATAGATGAACCTGGTTCATCTATTGATCAGAAGATGTATAGGAGAATGGTTGGCTCTTTGTTATATCTCACCGTTAGTAGACCTGATATTTTTTTCAGTGTAGGCCTTTGTGCTAGATATCAGAAAAATCCACAAGAGTCTCACTTGAAGGTTGCCAAGAGGATCTTGAGATACCTAAAAGGCACCACTGATCTTTGCTTGTGGTGTTGATAATTGGTAGAAAAGATATAAAATGTTATGTAAATTATCTCATATTTAGCTCTTGTTTGTGTGAATTTGGGACGTTACTTGCATCGATTCATGTTAATATAATATGTTTTTATGCGTAGGAATGAAACGAAAGCAATCGGGAGCGAAAACGGGGAAGAAACGAGCCAAAAGAAGAAGAACCGGACGAAGGAAGATGGGGAGCCACAGGCCAGCGCCCAGCGCTGCCTGTGGCGCTGGAGGCAGCAAAGAAATAAGGCTGGAGAAACTTACTGCCCGCAGTCCCCTGGAGGGCGCTGGGCGCCACCAGGGGGCCGACTGCGGGAAAAGCGTCCTACTTCGTCCAAAAGACCCCCAAGTCGACCCCAAACCTTCCCAACTCCTATATAAACACCCCTAAACCCATCTTGAAGGGGGAGAACGTGATTTTGGAGGCTAGGGAAGCTTAAGAACATCAACAACACAAGCAAATTCTCAGTTCATCAATTCAATCTAGTATCTCTATTTAGTTTTTCAATATTTAATCTTTTGGTTTTGTTGAATATGAGTGGCTAATCACCCTTTGTTCTGGGGTTGTGATTAGCCATGAATATTGTATTTTTAACTTGACGATTTTGTTTTAACAGTTCATGTGAATATGATTGTTTCTTCAATTCTATGCCTAATTACTTAATTGCTTTGGCCATCAATTAAGTTCTATCAATTATCTATGCTATGTTTGGGAAAACTATGTTTGGGAAAACTATGTTTAGATTAGAATAAGAATTGAAGAAAGTATGTTCTTAACTTTTGTTAAAAGAGTGGATTCGTAGTTAGGATAGGAATATACTTAATCTCCATGCTTAATTTGATAATCGTGTTCTTACTGCATTCTTGCTAGATTAATTCCATAGGAATATAGGTGTTAATCTTATTAGGAATAGGCGAATAGTACTTCGGAAGAAGGCTATGAGTATCATTATCGATCAATTAACAATCTTACATGAACTATATGAACAATAAGTCAATTAGAACACAATAGGATTGGAAACAAAATCACAACCCTGGAATCTTTATTTTATTAATTACAAAATACATAATTGTTCCTTGCAATTCTTAGATTTAAACTAGAAGTACAATTTAGAATAAACCATATATTAGCTTGATCTTTGCTTGTTAAATAACTATATTAGTTGTTATAAAGTAGCTAACTTATGTCCCTTGGGTACGATAATCCGGACTCACAATCCTGTATTACTTGTCGACCACGTATACTTGCGTGTGCGTTAGGGAGCAACAAGTTTTTGGCGCCGTTGCCAGGGACTGAAAAATCTGCTGCTTTACCAATTTCAGCTTTTATTAGTTATTTATTCAAGTTTTATTAATCGGCTGACGTTGTTTGTTTGAATTAGGCTTTTCTATTGAATGCGGAGAAGTAGAAGTGCAAACAACCTGCTTCCCTTTGATCCAGAAATTGAACGTACCTTACACAGAGTAAGGAGGGAAGTAGAAGCCAGGACCAGAATTCACTAAGAGTTGGACATAGTTGTTCAACCACAGCCTATTGAGATGGCAGGAAACGCAAAAAGAGCAGTGATTGAAGCTGCAAGACCTAATCTTGCCAACATGACTCAAGCAATTGTCAAGCCTGAAATCAGAGGGCATTTTGAATTGAAGCAGTACATGGTGCAGCTCATCCAGTCTACGGGGCAATATGTGGGGCTGTCCCACGAAGACCCACAGCGACACATTCAGAACTTTCTGGAGATAACAGACACTTACAACTATCCAAATGTGTCGAAGGATTATGTGAGATTAACGTTGTTTCCCTTTTCTCTGTTGGGGGAAGCAAAAGAGTGGTTACAAAAGGAGCCGGCAAATAGTATATATACATGGGATGACTTGGCAAGAAAGTTTCTGATCAAATTCTTTCCTACCAAGAAAACCAAGTCACTAAGAAGTCAGATTTTGGGCTTTGAACAACGAGAGGGGGAAACCCTTCGACAGGCATGGGAGAGGTACAAAAAGCTACTTAGAGACTGTCCACACCATTGCCAAACAGATGAGGTACTTGGGCACACGTTTGTTGATGGTTTAGATGAAGCCTTGAAGATGA
Source organism: Nicotiana obtusifolia (assembly GCA_002018475.1). Classification (NCBI taxonomy): domain Eukaryota; kingdom Viridiplantae; phylum Streptophyta; class Magnoliopsida; order Solanales; family Solanaceae; genus Nicotiana; species Nicotiana obtusifolia. The sequence continues at coordinate 55,106 of MCJB01024649.1, forward strand.
ACCTTGATTCAGCGTGCGGTGGAAGTTGCATGGCTAAACCTTACAGTGAAATCCAACTTTTATTGAACAACTTTACAGCCAACGACCATAATTGGCAAGGTGATGGTGACTCACGCAGAGCCATTAAGCAAAAGGGAGCTGGTTTGATAGAATTGGATGACTTGGCAGCCATGAGAGCAAAAATGGCTAAATTGGCAAATCAGATGAACCGAATAACCATGCAGCAGGTTCAACCCAGGCAGCAAGTTCAACAAATGTCAATATGCTGTGAGATGTGTGGTGATAACCACACGAGTGATATGTGTCCCACCAATCCAGAGTCTATATATTATGTGGGACAACAAAGCAGGGGCCCCGTGAATCAACATGCACAGTATGGAAATTCCTACAATCTAAATTGGAGGAATTATCCCAATTTTTCATGGGGAGGTAATCAGCCGCAGCAGAATATGAGCAGACCGCAGGGAAACTATAACTAATCACAGAGGCAACCTCCTCAATCTGAGGATAACACAAATGAGTTACTGAAGCAGCTAGTGCAGGATAACAAGCAATTCAGAACTGAGTATCAAACCCTCACCACAACAGTGAGGAATCTGGAGCGCCAGTTAGGACAGCTGGCCGGGGCTCAAAATACACGACCTGCTGGAGCACTACCCAGCGACACTGAAGCTAATCCACGGGCAGCACTGAATGCAGTTTCATTGAGGAACGGGAGACAGCTAGAAGAGGTCGAATCGAAAAAGAAGAAGCAGGTGACCTTCAACGAAAAACCAATCACCATTGAGGTAACTGCAGAAAAGGCCAAAGAAGTTGAGAAGTCAGTCGAAGAGGCAGGAGCTAAGCAACCCCCACAATTGGTTGCAAGGCCACCACCTCCCTTTCCACAAAGATTACAAAAGTTGAGAGACAATGAGGCCTACAAAAAATTCCTTGAGATCTTAAAACAGGTACAAATTAACATTCCATTGGTGGACATTTTACAAGAGGTGCCGAAATATGCAAAGTACATCAAGGATATTGTGGCCAACAAAAGAAGATTAACTGAGTTTGAAACGGTGGCACTTACTGAGGAGTGCAGTTCTAGAATTCAAGGCAAGCTACCACAGAAATTGAAGGATCTGGGCAGCTTCATCATTCAAATTTCAATCGGGAAACATGCTGTCGGAAGAGCATTATGTGATCTTGGAGCGAGTATTAACTTGATGCCACTCTCAGTTTTTAGACAGTTGGGGTTGGGTGAGCCACGCCCAACAACGGTTACTTTGCAGCTAGCAGATTGCTCCCTGGCTCATTCGGAGGGAGTAATTGAGGACGTTCTGGTCCAAGTTGGCTCATTCATATTTCCGGCTGACTTCATCATCCTAGATTACGAGCCAGATCAGGACGTCCCATTTATTTTGGGGCGCCCATTCCTAGCCACAGGCCGCGCCATTATTGATGTCTGCGAGGGTAAAATGACGATGCGAGTGGGTAATCAAGAAGAAGTATTCAAGGTTTATAACGCACTCCGGTTGCCTACCCATTATGAGGAATTAGCAATGATCCCAGTGGTGGAGAATGCTTCCACATCCTTAGTGCCTTACATGAGTCCGGTTGATCTTATTGAACGAGGATTGCTTGGTGAGGTGGAAAAGAGTATGACGAAAGAAATTAAGAAAGTACCGGATATTTCCGGCAATTATGTCCCGGGGCTCAGAAAAGCAGAAGAATGGGAAAGGCCTGTCACTCTGACCCATCTCAGGCCATCTGTTGAGAAAGCTCGAAGGCTCGAAATCAAGCCAGATTGATAGCAAGAATCTGAGTCGTGCCGCGACGTTAAATCAGGCGCTTGTTGGGAGGCAACCCAATGTTTATCGTTTTTCTTGGTTAACTTCTTATTTTATTTTTTTAGATTAGATAGGGAAATACAAGTGTTGTATACAATTATTAGATGTAATGTTGTAATACATATAAGTCAAAAAAAAAAAAAAAATCAGAGAACAGCGCCCAGGCCAGCGCCAGGCGCTGCCTGGGGCGCTGCAGGCAGTATGTGCCACGCTTTTAAGTGTGGGGTCCGGTTACTATGGCCCAACATTTGTACTTATGCTTCGATTTTAAGTGTGGGGTCATGTGACGACTTGCATGCCAACCTGTGGCATATGTTTTTAACATTGCTCACATTCTTGTTTACTTGTGTTGTAGGTTAATATGGCACGTGACAATATTATCAAAGGTACAAGCGTTGGAACCTCCTCCACCACCTCACCGGTAACTTAAAGAAGGCACGGATTGACAGGGAGTTTCTTCTCACCCTACTTTGTTTTACATATTTTAAATGCATCGAGGACTATGCATTATTTAAGTGTGGGGTGGGCGAACTACCTGTACTGGTGTTGTATGTTGTGTGTAATTGTTGTGTGACTTGATATTTTGTAGTTTGCTAGTTTTAATTTGTTAGTTTAATTTATTTCTTTTAGTGTAATAGTATTATTATTTTGGTTCTCTTATTTATTGTCATTTTTAGAGAAAAAAAAAACAGAAAAATGAAAAAATATTAATTATATATATATTCCAGAGTTTTCCTGACGATGGATCATTTTCTTGAGAGATAAAATTTGGATTAAAAATAATAAAAAGATTTTGTTTTATTTTTAGGTTAGTTAGGTAATATTCCTTGGTTTTTCTTAAGGCACCGGTTCTTTTCCAAGGATGTAGTTCGAACCGGGCAACTTTAATTTCTTTTTAGGCTTATATTAGGAAGAATTGAATTAGATTGCAATACTTCTTGACATAGTTTATGCTAGTACAATAGGTTATGACACATGATCCAATTCCCGTTGGTTAAATTTATAAGTCGAAGGAACACAACCCAATTTGTGACGCCTCTTCTCAATAGTTGACTTGCTTAACATATAGTGTATTTACAGCTTAATTGTTTCAAGTGTGTATGCTTGCTTAACTCGAATTTTGAACAGAACCATTGTGATTGAGTCATGTGCATCGTGGGAGTAAGGTTTTGATTCTCTATGCTATCTTATATAGTCCAGAACTTGCCCCGTGTGTTAATTAAAGTGAAATTGTAAATTGAGACAATCTAAGAAATGATATAGCACTTCTTTGTTTGATTTTGGATGTGCTTGTCGCATCAAATAAAAATGTGTCCATTACGAGCCCTGTTGAGCCTATAAGTCTTTTTCTTTTGGCACTACATTACAAGCTATTCCCTTTATTTTGTTCTTGAATTGAGCCTTATTTGAACCTTTACCTCCGAAAGCACTTAGTCGCTAGAAGAAGTAAGGGCAGTGTTAGAGGGAGTGTCTTGTTTATGAATGGAACTGTGAAAGGACTTATTGGTTATTTGAAGCTAAATTGAAAAATCACTAGCGGATGAAAAATGTGTATGGAGGATGAAAAATAAGAAAGAAAAAAATTGATGATGGAAAAAAAGAAGAGAAAATTGATAGTGGAAAAGATATGAAAAAATTCACCTCCTATTATTGTGCGCTAAGTGAGTTGAAAAGAAAAGGCTATGTATGTGAGACAAATTTAGCGATTGAAAGAAAAAGGGAAGTGTTTGAATATTGAGTATAGTGTATTAGGTGCTTAGGAGGACTAGTCACTATTACCAAATATATCCTACCCGTCCCCTAGCCTACATTACAACCCGACAAAGTCCTACTTGATCTTAGATTTGACTGACCCAATTAGTGGAAGTCTGCACTACGGGCAAGCTTATGGTACTTTATGGGATGCATATGAGTTCTTTGTGAAAGTGAGAGTTTGTTGTGCAAATTTTGTGTGATTTCATTCATATATATATTCACTCTTCATATATTGGTGAGGGCACATGATCTCATGCACAATTGGTAATGTATGAATTGTCTTGTTGGGTAAGTATATGCATTGAAGTAGCTTAATATGGCAAGTCGGCTTTTAAGGTTGGGTGATGACAATTGGGGTGTTGAATGTTCTTTAATTATTGGGCTTAAGTGAACTTTACGGGAATAACATGGATTATTTGTGTGTTCATACCTATTTGCTAGTATTGATTGTGTTTAAGAATATGGATTGTTTGAAAGGTTGAATGTTTCTTGATGATACTAAGAGTTAGTAGTTGGGAAAGGTTGTCTAAAATTCCATTGCTCGAGGGCGAGCAAGAGTCTAAGTGTGGGGTGTTGATAATTGGTAGAAAAGATATAAAATGTTATGTAAATTATCTCATAGTTAGCTCTTGTTTGTGTGAATTTGGGACGTTAATTGTATCGATTCATGTTAATATAATATGTTTTTATGTGTAGGAATGAAATGAAAGCAATCGGGAGCGAAAACGGGGAAGAAACGAGCCAAAACAAGAAGAACCGGACGAAGGAAGATGGGGAGCCACAGGCCAGCGCCCAGCGCTGCCTGTGGCGCTGGAGGCAACAAAGAAATAAGGCTGGAGAAACTTACTGCCCGCAGTCCCCTGGAGGGCGCTGGGCGCCACCCAGGGGGCCGACTGCGGGAAAAGCGTCCTACTTCGTCTAAAAGACCCCCAAGTCAACCCCAAACCTTCCCAACTCCTATATAAACACCCCTAAACCCATCTTGAAGGGGGAGAACGTGATTTTGGAGGCTAGGGAAGCTTAGGAACATCAACAACACAAGCAAATTCTCAGTTCATCAATTCAATCTAGTATCTCTATTTAGTTTTTCAATATTTAATCTTTTGGTTTTGTTGAATATGAGTGGCTAATCACCCCTTGTTCTGGGGTTGTGATTAGCCATGAATATTGTGTTTTTAACTTGACGATTTTGTTTTAATAGTTCATGTGAATATGATTGTTTCTTCAATTCTATGCCTAATTACTTAATTGCTTTGGCCATCAATTAAGTTCTATCAATTATCTATGCTATGTTTGGGAAAACTATGTTTAGATTAGAATAAGAATTGAAGAAAGCATGTTCTTAACTTTGTTAAAAGAGCGGATTCGTGGTTAGGATAGGAATATACTTAATCACCATGCTTAATTGGATAATCGTGTTCTTACTGCATTCTTGCTAGATTAATTCCATAGGAATATACGTGTTAATCTTGTTAGGAATAGGCGAATAGTACTTCAGAAGAAGGCTATGAGTATCACTATCGATCAATTAACAATCTTACATGAACTATATGAACAATAAGTCAATTAGAACACAATAGGATTGGAAACAAAATCACAACCCTGGAATCTTTATTTTATTAATTACAAAATACATAATTGTTCCTTGCAATTCTTAGATTTAAACTAGAAGTACAATTTAGAATAAACCATATATTAACTTGATCTTTGCTTGTTAAATAACTATATTAGTTGTTATAAAGTAGCTAACTTAAGTCCCTTGGGTACGATAATCCGGACTCAATATCCTGTATTACTTGTCGACCACGTATACTTGCGTGTGCGTGAGGGAGCAACAGGTATCCTAAAGATAGTGATTTTGATTAGAGTGGGATATGCTCGTGTTGATTATGCAAGTTTTCTTATGGATGGAAAGAGCACTTCAGGTATGGCACACTTCCTTGGCTCATGTCTTGTGTCTTGGGCCACAAAAAAGCAAAACTCTATGGCTTTGTCTACTGCTGAAATTGAGTATGTGGCTGATGCCTCATGTTGTGCTCAATCATTGTGGATTAGAAGCTATTAACAGATTTTGGAATTTATGTAGGATGTATCACTATCTTTTGTGAGAATACAAGCACAATCAGTATGACCAAGAACCCGGTCCATCACAAAAGAGCTAAGCACATAGATGTTAGACATCATTTTCTGAGGGATAACTTTGAAAAGGGTTTGACCGTTGTAGAATTTTGTGCTACTGATAAGCAAATAGCTGACATCTTCACAAAATCTTTGAGTAAAGATCACTTTGAAAGGAAAAAATTAGAATTAGGGATGATTAACACCTAAAAGAACTGGTTCTAACTCAATGATTGGTTAGATAATTTGTGAAATTTTGTAAATAATCAGATTAGATATTGCTCAGTCTCATACTTTTATTAGTATAAACTCTTATGCCATGTGCTAAAAATGTCTCACTGATGTCTAATGATATTACTCTTATTTTCTTGGAAAACATCAGTTTTACGCAAACGAACTTGCAGTGAAGAACCTGGTTCATCGAGCTTATAAGGTATGTATTCTACACTCCGTATAATTTGAAATAACTGCATATGAATTATGATCTAAAAAGAGCCCCACTTTATCCCAAACTCCTTTTGAACCAATCAGTTACACACGAACCAGTTTCTTCCCTAAACCCATGCGCCATAATTGCCGTTATTTTTGGGGAAGAGTCTGACGCCTTTTCAAACTGAAACTCCCAAGATAAAAAGACTTCTAACCTCCAAAAATCTGTTGTTACACACCCAACCTTTTCCATCTTTAAATTGATCTGAGCTTATTCTCTTATCTCAAATTTTACAAAAGATCAAAATTTCTAAAACCTCAAAACTCTCCTATTTCTCTCAAGTTTCTGAACTGATCAAATGGAAAACACCCATGAGAATCCCAAAAACTCTGAAAACACTTCCTCACCACCTGAAGAACCTTCACCCACACTTTCAACCACACAAACCCCCAAGAAAAGGCATATCAAGACAGTTGCACTTAAAATTGTAGCAAGCAAAGAACAAGCTGAAATATGAATGAGAAGCTACAAGCCAGTCATGCTGAAGAATCACAAAATTTGGATGATTCTTTTTGGTCCGTGACTGAGGGGGAATAACTAGTTTCTTCTAAAACTGAACAGGTAACCTCTAAGTTTCCTACCTCTATGTTTGGTTCTAAAAGGCAGAAAATCTTGAGAATCAAATTGTTCTTGTTGGGTCTATCACTGGTATTGAAAAGGAAAATGTTGTTACTCAAGACATTGGTGGTAAAAATAAAAAGAGAATGAGGATGTTGGGGTTGATGCGAGTGGAAGAGTGGAAGAACAAGTGGCTGGATTTGATTCACCCATTGGTTATGGATTACATGAGGAGACAGGTGCAATGGTGGTCGGGAGTGAAAAGATTAGTGATAATGAAATTATGGGGATAGAATCACAGGAGATAGGTGATTGGTCTGGTGATAGAAGTGCAGCAGATGAGCTGGCTAGGTTAAGAAATGATTTCATGAACCGGTTCCTTCTCTTGCTAAAATAGACAAGAGTCCCGATCTGCTGCAAAAAGTGTGATAGTTATAATCAAAAAAAGAAGAGCAAAGTTGGAAAGACTACAGGAAAGGGCATGGGTGGCACTAAGAAAAAGTGTGCTTCTTCTGTCCCTTTAGCAAATCCTCCCACAAGAGAAAGAACTACAAGGAGCCAGAAAAAGCAGAGTGAGGCCAATGTAAAAAGGGCCTTACCCGAGAGTGCTAAGAAAGTTGCTTGGAAAGGAAGAAAAAAAACAGGCTAGTAAGCCAAGTGGAGTAGTCCAGATTGAGGAGATGAACTGGTTCTTGAAGATGAATATGAGGATGTGGAAGTACCCATACCTAGTGCCAAAAAGAGAAAGACTTCTCAAAAGAATTATCAAGAAACAGAGGCTGAGGCTGAGGTATCCAAAAGAACTTGGTCTTCCAAAAGGAGCAAGGAGGCTCAAATAATGGAAGAAAATGGCTAAGGATGCTGAGATTGAAAGGCTGAAGAAACGATTGGATGAAATAGAGGCTGAGAGAGACTCTCTCCAGCGTGAGCTTGCTAAGTAAAGGAGAAGGATGATGGTATTCTTCAAGATACGCTGAAGCTTCTTGAAGCCAAGACCAAGAACTTGGTCCTTCCCTGCCCTAAATCATTCCTAGCTCAGTTATAACCAGTGACCCAAGCGGGATTTTTCTATTTATTGCTCATGGTTCTATGTTTTTATTTCTTTTTATGCCTTGTGGTAGGATCTTATCAATTAATGAAATTCACTATTTTTGCTCTACTTGTTTGTTGATATTTCTTAGAGGGCTAATATTCTTAGATTGAAAAAGAGAAAATTGAATCCATGATTGCATTTGAAGTAGCCCCAGTGGCCATGATGATATTAGTTAAAATCTGGTTACGTAACTTAATTATGCCCCTTTTCGATGATGCCAAAAGGGGAAAGACAAGGTGTGCTTTTGCCTTGGAATATGATGTTTATAACCTAATGAACCCGGTCCTTGATGCTTTGTGACTTTAAATGGAATTTATTCTAACATTTTATTTGATGTTGAGCTGAGTTGAAACAGGTTCCATGCTTTTGAAAAGCACATAATTTGTCATCATCAAAAAGGGGGAATTTGTTGACCTGAGCGATTTTAGTTTTGATTATTGATAAAGGAACACATGCATGAACCAAGTCTGTGGACAATGTACGCAGGTGACGGACAAAATCAAGCAAAAGGCATGCATGTGAAGGGATAAGTATAAGTGGTTATTCTAATAATCCCTAAACGAAGAGGTTGCATATTTGATAAGTAGCAAGGCTCCTTACTTGAAGAGAACTCGATCCAAGTAAGGGAATAGTTAGAAGTCGAAGTTGACTAGAGTTCTTCCACCAAGGAAGAGTAAAGCATTAGAACTCTAATTAATCCTTATTTTACTAACTCTATAAATATCATTTCTGTTCTCTTTTATAGGTGACACACATATATAGAAGTGAAATCACGAACTGAGAAAAAAATAGCAAGGCATTTTGGGAGCAATTCCCGTGAGATTCAAGAGTGCGATCCTGAAGCTAGACGAACCATATTTAAGAACCAGTTCCATAAAGAGTTTTATATGTCTTTCTTTATTTCTAGTTCAAAATATAGTAGGTGTTTTGAGTTGTACCTTTCAGCTTTCTTAGAAGCAAATTGTACTAGGTACCTGGGTTGTATTATTCAAGTTAGAGCTAACCTAAAATAGTCGCAATAGCCTATGGCGTGTTGCTATATGGGTTAGAATTAATCCTTAGGTTTGCAAAAGGATGTAAACTCGAGTTGTGTGTTTCAAGTTGGAGTTAACTTGAAGTAGTCGCAATAGCCTATGGCTGGTTGCTACAAAGGTTATAGTTAATGCTTAGGTTTGCAAGAGTTTGTAAACATTGTAATTGGCTCAGAGTTCTAATGAAGTGTTTGGGGAAAAATCCTACTGGGTAGTAGGTCGTGGTTTTTTCACCTTTTGATCCAGGTATTTTCCATGTAAATATCTTTGTGCTCTTCACTTTCTGCATTCTTTATTCTGCAATTGTAGTGTAAGGAACGCATAGAAGAACCATGTCCTTCGATAATTTAGTGCAGGAAAAAATTGGACACCACACAAATCATCCCCCTCTTGTGTGGTATTGAAGTATAAAACATCAAAAAGGCAGTCTACCTGCCTGACATTAAGCCTCCGTGAATGCGGCCCCCTATAGGTGAACGCGAAGCACCAGCCTTAGCACTCCGCGAACATGACCATACGCATGCGAAGCCAAAGAGGAAAATTTGCCTGCTAGCCTCTCCCATTCCGCAATCATGAGTCACCCTCTGCGATTGCGAAGAAGCACCCTGCATTTCAAAACCAGTAGTTCCAACTCAAAGGGAAACGGTCCAAAACCACCTTGAATCTCACCTGAGCCCCCCAGACCCTGTCCAATCATCCCAACAAGTTCCAATACCTAATCCAAACTTATCTAAGGGCTCGAAATACCTTGAATAATATCAAAATCAAGAATCGACGATAAAAATTACTCTTTTAATTTCAAGAACTTCCAACTTGCAACCATGCGTTCGATTCAAGCCTAACTAATTCGGAATGAAATTAAACTTTTCAGACAAGTCCATAATGACATAATGAACCTATAGTAAGTTCTAGATCAACAATCTAACTCCAATATCATCAAAATCAACCTCCAGTCAAACCTATGAACTCTTTAAACCTACAAATTACCAACGTTCGGCAAATAGAGCCAAAACATCATAGGAACCTCCAAATCCAATTATAAACATAGGCCTAAGTACAAGATCACCATACAAAACTATTGAAACCATCAAAACACCAATCTGAGGTTGTTTATATAAAAGTAAACCTTGGTTAACTCTTACAACTTAAGATTCCAAAATGAGAATAAGTGTCTCAATTCACACTCAAACCATTACAAAATGAAACCAACTACCTCCGCGAGTCACAAAATTACAAACACACATACCGGAAGCATCAAATAGGGGAAAGAAGCTCATATACATAAAATGACCGGCCAGGTCATCACATTCTCCCCCGTTAAACAGATGTTCGTCCTCAAACGAGTCTAGAAATATACTTAGAATGCCAAAAATATGAGGATATCTGCTGCATGTATCATTATCGATTTCTCAAGTCGCTTCCTCGACTGGTTAACCTCTCTACTGAACCTTCACCGATGGAATATCCTTCGACCTCAACTTCCGAACCTGCTAATCCAAAATGGCCATTGGTTCCTCCTCATAAGCAAAGTTATCATCCAAAGGCATCAAACTATAATCTAACATATACGACGGATCCTCATGATACTTCCGAAGCATGGAAACATGAAAAAACGGATGAACTCCCGATAAGCTGGTGACAAAGCAAGCCTGTACGACACTTCACCCGCTCTTTCCAAAACCTCAAATGGACCAATATATCGAGGGATCAACTTTCCCTTCTTCACAAATCTCATCACACCCTTCATAGGAAAAACTTTAAGAAGAACCCTCTCACCCTCCATGAATTCTACATCTCTAAACTTTCTATCAGCATAGCTCTTTTACTTGGACCACGTTTTACAAAGTTTCTCCTGAATAAACTCCACCTTCTCCAAAGCATCACGAACCAAATTAGTGCCCAAAAACCTAGTCTCCCCACGATCAAACTAACCAACCGAACAACGACATTGCTTCCCATGTAATGTCTCATATGGAGCCATCTAGATACTAGGTTGGTTGCTGTTGTTGTAAGCAAACTCTGCTAATGGTATAAACTGATCACACTAGCTTCCAAAAAAATAATATAGGCTCTCAACATATCCTCTAAGATCTAAATAGTCCTCTTAGATTGCCCATTTGTCTGAGGGTGAAATACGGTATTCAACTCCACCTGCATGCCCAACTTATGCTGAACGGCTCTCCAAAAATCTGATGTAAACTAAGTGCCTCAATTCGAGATGATAGACATAGGCACACCATGCAGGCGGACGATCTCTCTAAGATAGATCCGACCCAACTACTCAGAAGTGTAGGAAGTCATAACCAGAATGAAATGTGTCGAATTGGTCGATCCGTCCAGAATGAACCAAACAACATTAAATCTTCCCAAGGTTTGTGACAACCCGATCACAAAATCTATAAAGATATGCTCCCACTTCCGCTTCGCTATATCTAACCTCTGAAGCTAACAAACCCGGTCTCTGATGCTCATATTTGACCTTCTGACAATTCAAACACCATGCAACATGCCCAACAATTTCCTTGTAGCATCCTTCTCCACTAATAATGGTTCTTTAAATCACGATATGTCTTTGTAGTACCTGAGTGAATAGAATACGCGAACCGTGAGCCTCCTCAAGAATCAACTCCCAACTATCCATATTAGGAATACAGATCCGACCCTAAAGCCTTAATACCACATTATCACCAATAGTCACCTCCTTAGCAGGCCCTCGCTACATTGTGTCAGTAAGGACAATCAAGTGGGGATCATTATACTGGCAAGTCTTAATATGCTCAAACAAAAACGAATGTGACACAAAATATGCAAGAACCCTGCTAGGCTCTGAAATATCGAACCTCATGAATTTGTTGAACAACGCCTGAACATCCATAGTTAAAGGCCTCTCCGCAGCTGGAATGAATGCCAAACTCCCCATGCTTTCCGCCTTTCTACTCAATGTGTCTATTAATACATTAGCCTTCCTCGGGTAATAAAGGATAGTGATATCATAATACTTCAATAGCTCCAACCATCTCAGCTGCCTCAAATTCAAATATTTCTGCTTAAATAGCTGCTGGAGACTTTGATGATCTATATGCACCTCACAAGACATGTCATATAAGTAGCTGCTAACTCCAAATCATACACCAGATGGTTCTTCTCATGGGGCTTTAACTGGTGTGATGCATAGGCAATTTCCCTACCATTCTATGTCAATAATCATCTAAGACCAATCCTTAGAGCATCACAATAGACAGTGTATAACCCTGATCATGAAGGCAACACTAAAACAGGAGCCGTAGTTAAAGCAATCTTGAGCTTCTAAAGGCTCTCATCACACTCGTTAGACTATCTGAAAGGAAGGAGCGCCCTTCTGAGCCAACTAAGATAGCGGGATTGTAATAGATGAAAATCCCTCCATAAAGTGACGATAACACCCAGCCAAACCTAAGAAACTCTTAATCTCAATAGTAGTAGAAGGTCTGGACCAACTATGAACTACCTCCATCTTATTCGAATGCACCTTGATCTTATCAGTAGATACCACATGGCCCCAGAATACCACTGAATCCAACCAAAACTCGCACTCTGAGAACTTAGCATACAACTTCTTCTCCCTCAAATGTGAAACACAATCCTCAAATGTTTCCTGTGCTCCTCTCTACTACGGGAATATACGAAGATATTATCAAGGAACCCAACGACAAAAGAATCAAAAATAGGGCTGGAACACATTTTTTAGCAAATGCATGAAGGTTGTTAGGGCATTAGTCAAATCAAAAGACATCATCAGAAAACTCGTAATGCCCATAACGATCCTTAAAGCCCTTTTAGGAATGTATGAAGCCTTGATCTTCAACTAACGGTACCGCGATTTCAAGTCAAGCTTTGACAACACCCTAGCACCCTGAAGCTAATAAAAAATATCATAAATGCAAGGTAGTGGATACTTGTTTGATGGTAACCTTTTTTAACCGTCGATAGACAATACACATCCTCATAGACCCATTCTTCTTCATTACAAACAACACTGGCGCACCCTACGGTGATACAGTAAGCCTGAGAACCCCTTATCTAGCAACTCTTGCAATTGTTCTTTCAATTTCTTCAACTCAGCTAGAGCCATGCGATATCGTGGGATAGATATGGGCAGAGTGTTTGGTGCAAAGTCAATACCAAAATAATATCCCTATCGGGTCGCATGCCGGGTAGGCCTGCTGGGAACACATTCGGAATTTCTCTCGTAACTGGAACAAACTAAACAGTAGGAGTATCATCCCTAACATCTCTAATAAAGGCTAGGTATGCCAAACACCCTTTCTCAACCATCCGCTTAGCCTACATAAATTAAACCACTCTACTAGAAGTATGCCTAAGGGAACCTCTCCATTCCAACCTTAGGTTGCCAATGTCACAGTCTTAGCGTGGCAATGAAGAATAGAATGATATGGAGATAACCATTCCATAACCAAAATCACATCAAAGTGCACCATATTAAAATGCATGAGATCAACACTAGTCTCATAGTCCCCAATGGTAACCAAACAAGATGATACACACGATCTACCACAATAAAGTCACCAAGAGGTGTAGATGCATGAACATGGATATCAAGAGAACTACGGGGCAAATTCGAGTGCGATGTAAAGTGAGATGACACATAGAAGTATGTAGAATCAGGATAAAAAAGATTTGATGCATCTCTGTGATAGACTAAAACAATAGATTTAACAATTGCATTTGAAGCCTCCACCTCAAGTCTATCCAGAAATGCATAACATCGGGCCTGACCTTTGTTGACAAACCTCTACCTCTGGGACGTCCCCTAACTATCTAAGCTCCCCTCTAGCTGGTGGGGCTGGTGGTGTAACAACTAGAATTGGAGTTACCATTTGAGAGCCCTATTGTGTTGCGCCTCTACCTCACTTAGGGCAATCCTTCTTGATATACCCCATCGCTCTACAGTCAAAACAACCTCGAGCTGAGAATGGCTGCTGAATGTCAGCTGTCTCTGATAACCTAAGTACCCACTAGAACAACTTTCGACTAAAGGAGAACAGTAGGAACTTTGTGCTGGTAATGCACTAAAGGAATACTAAATTGGAGCACTATTTGCCCGCTGATAAGTTGAAGGAACTGGCCTACTAGGATGGTCTCTCCCATAATGATCCTTACCTCTAGAAAAGGTACCAGTAAAACCGCCGAAATGTCTGGGCCTCTTGCCTCTCATTACCACGGTCTCTTGCTTTGACCCCGATTGCACTCAATCTTGCGCGCTATGTCCACAACTTGGAGGGATATAGTACTAGTCTCCGCCTCCCTAATCGTAGCAATCTTGATAACAAAATTCAACCCCTCAATGAACCTCCCCACGTTCTCAACCTCGGTGGGGATCAGAAAAGCTACATGACGGGATAATTTGGTGAATCTTATCTCATAATCAGTCATAGATAAATGTCCCAACTGAAGGTGCTCACTCGGGCCATGCATCTCCTCCCTCATTGTGAGGGGAATGACCTTCTCTAAGAAGAGATGTGAGAACCGACACCAAGTGAGTGGAAGTGACCCTTCCATTCTGCTACGCTCATATGACTGCCACCACTTCTTGGCTAGCCCATTGAGTAGAAAAGTAGTGAAATTGACCCTATTTGACACAACCAAACCATGATTAGCATAATCACTTGATAATCATCGCTGAAATCATGTGAATCTACCAAATGATCACCATCAAACGTGGAGGACCCATTTTCCTGAATCGATCAAACCTCTTCCGTTTTTCTTTAGACATAACGGTCTCAACTATTGGCCTAACTATAGTCACGGAAGGATGTTCCCTAATTGGTACTATACCTGGTGGTTGATAAACAACAACAACTTTCTCAGGAATGTGAATAGTGAGAGTTTGTGCCCCTCCCCCAGCTTTATAAGTAACCGATGCCACAGGAAGGACCCCGGTATGTGCTAAATTGCCCTCAAGTCCAACCAAATGAACAATAGCCTCCTAAAGTATTGGGGTAGGATAAATCCCTTCGGGAACTAAGCTAGTGCAACAGGCTCACCTTGATCAAAAACTTGCTCATCAAGCAGAGCTACTGGTGGCTCAACAGTGGCTGTTCTAGAAGGGCTCTAACTGCGGCACGTGCTACACCCATGCCTCTACCTCAGCTCTAGCCTCTTGCGCCCTTACCTTGGGTGCTGAATTCTACCTAATTACTCCCGTGAACATGTTCTTACCGTATGCGAGAGAATGGAAAGATAAGGATTCAAACTTCAGGTCAATGAAGCCACACGATAAAGAATTAAAGAAAGGAAAGTTTCCTAACATCATGTAGCCTCTCAGAGATAAGTACAGACGTATCCATATTGATCCAAGAGACTCTACTAGACATGCTCGTTATTCATAAGACCTACACAACCTAGAGCTCTAATACCGACTTGTGACGACCCAAAATCCTATCTTAAGGCTATGATGGCGCCTACCTATACTAGCTAAGCAAGTCAACTCACAATATACAAAATAAAGTGCATTTCCATTAATTAACAGAGTCATAAATAAATAAAAACAACTTTAGTCTCAAAGCAGAAAAATATCTAACACAGTCATGACATGGCCTAAACACAGCCAATACCATGCAACCCCTGAGATAGGTAGCACACGTACACGAGCAACTACGGAAATAGGACCAATCCACATATATAACAAAGCTGTCTGAAATACAAATAGACAAGAATAATAAAGGAATAGAGTCTCGGGTACTACAAAATAAATCCATGAAGTGCAACTCATCTTGAGTCCCCGTGCTAGCGCCTAAGCTCAAAGAGAGGCTCTAGTAGCACCAACAGGATCTGCACAAAAGATATGAAGAAGCATACTATGAGTACACCATAATCAGTACCCAGTATGTATCAAGTCTAAGCTCGAAGACGTAGTGGGAGGCTAGATACATCCAAAAACTTACAATACAGATATAATAACAAAAAAAACAAAGTTAGAGCAGAACGGTAAATAATCTCATGAATAGCAAGTAACAGAGATATCAACAGTCAAAGAGTATAAAGCATGCCTTTTCAGTACAAGAGATAATCCTAACGCTGTTCAGATATAGTATTAAAAGATAGCATGCTCAACCAATGAAGCCGAGATTCTATGCAGAGATTCTAGCCATGCTCAGAAACTAAATGAATACTTCTAAATGTGTCAAAGATTCTATCCATGTACCACGATACACAATCCATGTATCACCCTAACCCGATACAACATCCATGTATCGACTCGATACACAATCCATATATCGACCACTCTCACAGGGCCTAAAGTAACACGGGTAATCACTTGAATCTGGAGGGACGGATCCAAACCCAAGCGTAAAGGAGCTTAGTAGCTCACTCATAATCAAATATCCAATTATCATATCCTGTGTGCTATAACTATTTTCATCGGCATGCCTTATTGTTCATACCAAAATTCGCAGTCCAAACCAAGTATCCATTTTCAAAATGTATGGATATGTTCAAGAGTTACAGATAAAAGATGTAGAAGGACTTAACAAAAATCATACAGATATGTGCTCATAGAATTTCTATATGACTACGGATGATTCAACCAATTCAAAATACCAAGAAAAAGTTCTCATGCCTTCATAAATAATCATAAACCTAGGCATGATCTCTAAAATGAATAAGAGAGCAAACATAGTCATGTAAGCCAAAAAAAATGATGAATCAAATGAGCACATAATTAAAACAAGGCATACAATATCCCAATTCTACCCCCGTCATGATGTAAACTTGGTAAATACATATTCGCTTGCCACCCCGCATATACACCATCTTTAATACCCTAAACACATAAAATTCAAGTTAAATCTGAGGGGTTTCCCTCTTAAAAAGGTTACCCAAAAGACTTACCTCCATCTAGTAGCCATCAACCTTCCAAAACAGTCTTCCCTCTCAATCAACCTCCGAACGAGTCGAATCTAGTCAGATACAACCCCACAAAGTAAACCAAATTCATAAGAATCAATTCTCAATTCCAAACAATAAAGTTTGGATCTTTATTCAAATCCCCAAAAGTCAACAAAAGTCAACCCCGGCCCACACGATCAAAATCCGAGTAAAGAGGTATATACCGACTACCCATAACCCCACGAGGCCATATTAGATTTCAAAACCGACTCCAAATAGACCTTCAAATCCCCAAAATACACCATTTTACGCATTATATAAAAACCATAAATTTCCGTTAAAGTCCATGTTTTTAGGTGTAGAAATTCAAAGCGAATTAAGATATAAAATCAAATTCAAGTAAAATTACTTACCTCTAATGATGTAGTGAAATTTCTCTTCAAACTCTCCCACTCTCAAAATCTAGGAATCAAAATATAAAAAAATAGGCATATGTCCTGAAATCACAATTTAAATATTCTGCAGTGATGTGCATCACGATTGCGACACATCCCTCACGACTCTGAGGCTAAAATTCTTCCCAGCTGACAATCTACTTCGCGAACACGAAGTACCTCCTGCGAACATGATAACTACTCTAGCCAAGCCTACACTAACATGATCCCTCACCCGCAAACGCAAAGGCAGTCCACATGCCTTATACTAAGCCTCCCTGAACATGGCCCACAACACCCAAACGTGAAGCACCAGCCTCCAGCCCCCCGCGAACACGACCATACTAATTGGAATGCAAAGAGGAAAATCTACCTACTAGCCTCTCCCATTATGCAATCGTGACTCATCCTCCGCAATCCCGAAGAAGCACCCTACAACATAAAACTTGCAGTTCCAACCCAAAGGGAAATGGTCCGAAACCACCCTGAATCACATCATAGCTCCCCGAGACCCCGTCCAGTTATGAAAAAAAGTTCCAATACCTAATCCAAACTTATCCAAGGGCTTGAAATACACCAAAGAATATCAAAACCAAGAATCGACTATCACACTCACTCTCTTAAGTTCAATTACTTCAAACTGGCAACCAAGCGTCCGATTCAAGCCTAACCAATCCGGATTCCGAAACTGTATGTGGGAAGCAGCATCTAAGGATCCCATTCATGAAGCTTATGTTCAACGTGTTTTGAATGGCACCAAGATACTCGAGCGTGGCACAATGGTGGCATATAGAGAGTGGGGCGAGTTGAATCCTTTTTATCTTGAGTGGTTTTATAACCAAGATGCTCTCTCAAATAGACCATGGTAGTTGTGAAGAGCACCACATAATGGAAGGTTGAGATCCGGAATAGGGTTTGGCTAGTTGTGGAAGAGATGAAAAACGATGATAAATCTGCCTTTGGAGCACTGCAAAAAGAGCTTGGCGTCGTCAAAGTGGATAGGGATCTGCAGTATGATGCTTTTGAGAAAGAGAAAGCTAGTGGGCATGAGAGAGGCAAACAGCCAAATCTCAAATTAGGCAAAATAACATAAACATTACCGCTCTGTAATGAGAAGAAAGAGAAGCCTAGTTCGAGGTGGTCCATGATCATAAGCCTAGAAATTCTCCGCTAAACTAAGGTCTACTAGATCAGTTAGAGGAAGTTGAGTCAACAAAGGAGCTCTAGACCACCAAGTTTGAAATAGAAATACATCACTACCAAAAGGTGATAGATCGTTTACAAGTAAAATCGGTAGAAGTTTGATGATAGAGAGGTATGGCCTTGCAGCGCGAGCATGATGCACTAGGTCTAGTCAAAACCCATGGACACCAAAATCAGTAGTTGAATTTGGCTGAGCACATTAAGGCTAAGATCCTCGAGGTAGCCACATATACCTCCTGAACATGCAAGAGTATTCAAGGGATGAAACATGAGCCGTTTGCAAAAGTATCGCTAAACGTCGCCCATCACATAACCGCAAACTTAAAAAAGATAAATCGCAATGTTTGGGGTTAGCCACAGGAATAAACGACTGGACTATAGTGATGCCGATGGATTCTCCTGTAGAGATTAGAGTCTTCTTTTATTTGACAATCCACTTTGATTATTCCTTTATTGTGATTGTGTCTATAAGAGTCTTTTGGTATTTTGAGTCTTGTTGTTATTCGGTCTTTTATCTTAAAAAATCTAGTTGAGTTGATTTAGGTCTTGTTTAAATGTTTGTCTTTTAAGTTGTATCTTTATGTGATTTTTATTTTTGAGTCTTGTGCTGAAAAAAACAAACAAAAGATAAAAATTCAAAATCAATGAAAAAGTTTTTGTTTTTTAAGAAAAAGTGAAAATGAAGCAAAAAGATTTTTAATTTAATTTTGTAAAAAAAGAAAAAGTGTCATGTACCTTGAGCTACATAATGATCTGATTTATGTGGCTAAAAGATGTGTAGACAACCCCCAAAGAGTTCCACTGAAATATTTCTTAATAATTCCAAAATAAGGGATCAAAATAAAAAAGGTATAAAGAAAGGCGAAAAGAGGGATAGAACAAAAATAGAGAGAAAAATAATAGCGATAATAAGAAGAAGCCTTATAAGCTGGGATGTTACATGAAGCCAGCCAAAAGCATGCTATAGGCAGTAATAGTGATAGGGGCATAGCATACTACGTGTGATTCATATATATAAAACTCCCAAACCTAGCATGTTTGTTGTCTTTTATAATAGTTTAAGGTAGTTGGTTTTTGGTAAAACTGGCAGTACATCATTACTTTACCAGATCCAAGGAAAGAGTTTAGATGACTCACGATGATGGTGTTGATATTGTTATTGACGACCCCCAAGATCAGTTGGTTGACCAAGAATTGGGGGCAGCCGAAGAATAAGAAGGTCAAAGTAACGATGTTCTGATGCATCTCAAGCCGGGTAACAGGTCAGCTGCAACCTTCAGGTCCCTCAGAGGGGACATCTACCATACCCCTTGAAACTCAACCCCTTCACACAACAACGAGCGATCAAATTTTTCCCCCAGGGTATGCGCCAAATTACAACTTTCCCACTATCTTTGGTACCTTCAATGTGCACCGGTTAGGAGCACTCCTCTTGCCGTATCTGCTGCCCCAGTGTATACGATCCCGCCACTACCTCCTGTGAACAGGCATAACAACCATCCACCTTCTAATGCTTGTGATGACCAATACTACTATCCAGAAATGGCTTTCCAGGTCTCGACTCCATATATTAGACTCTTTAGTACGAGTCACCCATAGAGAATGAAAAAGGCTGTCAAAATGGGGGAGCAAGATGAGATTACCAGGAAGTTAAGAAGCCTGGAACATGCCCTAAGGCCCATTCAGGGTACCGGGGATCCAACAAATGTGTCTTACAAAGATTTGTATTTGTTCCCATGTCTAGCTACATGTGGGACTCAAGATACCAAACTTTGAAGTATATAATTGAGGAGCGCAAAACACAACATAAAATTAATGTTCGCTAGCCAAATATAGTATAGTTTATTTATTATTTTCGTAAGGATTGGATTTAGACAATGTTCAAGTAATTTCAAGCTTAATGCTACTCACGATGAACAAAACTTGATTTGTAATGATTATAAACTGCGACTAACTACTAAAGTAAAGCAATTGACGATTGACTGTAATAAACTAGAGATTAGCAAAGTTGGTTTCTTATCAATGTGAGGAACAGGGGTTTTGACGTGATAGGTGTAAGGTTGTTATTCTGGATATGGTACTGTTAATTCACTCTTGAGGTTCTATCGATTCTCATGAATTCAATAGGTGATTAGCTTATACTTCCGATTCAGACTCCTCTCTCGATTAAAATCTAAATCTTTCAAATAAACAAATGTGAAGTCCGGTGAAACTTGCAAGAATCTATTGGTAAGAATAGTCTAAGAGAAACTTCTCTCGAATATTTCTCAATCTTAATTTAAGAGGTAGATCACAAAGGTCTTTCGAGTACTTTAAAGAAGTACCAAAATAAATTAAGGCATGCATTGTAGCAATATTCAATATTATGCTCCTCTTCAGATTAAACAAGATAATGAATAAAATCACAATCAGAGTTAAAGCTCTTCCAAGAAGTTCAAGCAATTAAGCAGTAATAAAATCCATAAACAACAACCAAGTCACCAATTCACATCAAACCTTAAGGTAAACTACTCAATAATTATGGAGGAAGTCATCACAAAAAGAGTTAAAGAATAAGAAAGCGTCAATCTAACATTACAATCCAAACTCCCGTATTAAATTATGGAAAGGTGATGAAATCCCATGTCTTCTAGCCTCCAATGCTCTCTCAAAGCTTCCTAGGCCAAAAATACTCTCAAAAACATCTTTTTGGTGTATTGTTACCATGAGGCAGTGGGCCCGGGCGAAACTACCTTTTCCAGCCGAAGCAGGAAAGTACTCTAAGAAAATCACACAGGCGCGGCGCACCATGTGCCGACCCATGCGGGGCATTAGAGGGGAAGTTCAGAGAGAAAATTTCTGACAGGCAGCAGACTGTTTCACTGTCGCGCAGCCCCATGAGGCGCGACAATACATTTTTTACAGAGTATTTTGTTTTCTTCACGTTTTGACATCCAGACTTGGCTCCCGACCCCTGAACGCTATCCCAGTTTAATTCCTTGGGATTTTACTCAAACTTCAAAGCTCCACATTGTTCGATATCGTTCCAAATTATCTTTTTAACTCGGAATCACTTCCTGCAAGGCATAAAACACATAATAAGTGCAATGCACTATAAGTTAAGCTCAAACACAAGTAAAATATAGTAATTGGAGTGCAAACTATGACTAAAACATGAGATTCTAGCCTACCATCAGTGCCCCACACTTAAATCATTGCTCGTCCTCGAGCAATCGAACTGCACTTCACATAGAGACGACCTTCTAATCAGACAACTTTCCTAACTCATCATGCCAAGAATATTTAAAGCAGACTAAGCACCCTATCGTAACATACTAGCCTCAAGACTCAACTCAAAAGCACCACGCATTTTTCACAATCTGCTCACTTACTCTAACACAGATGTCAAAGACTTTACCTTATCCTCGCAAATCATATGCCCTCACACAAACATTAGAGAGTAGTTCCACACACAATAAAATTTACGAACAAATAGGAACTCTGGGTAGATAGAATTAACTCACTCTCAAAAATAAAATTCATGCACCACAAAAGACGTACCATATGCTTGCCTGTAGTGTACTACTCTACTAATTTAGCTCGTTCAATCAAGGATCAAGTAGGACTTTAATTAGTTGTAATGTTGGCTGGGGATGGTAGGATAAATTTGGATATAGTGACACACCTCCCTAAGAACTTTAAAACATACAATTTCACCCACACTTGTTTTGAACCAGACCTAACCTTCACAACATTAAGCTCCCCATATCTTTAAGCACAAACATGACGAGAACTACCACCAGCAAGGGATCAATTTTTCTCTTTTCTACTACATACACACTCTTTCTTTTTAAATATTTTCAAAGTTTTGATTGATTTTTCTTTTTCTATTTTTTTTTCAATTCCTTACATGTGGCTCTCATTATTTTTGAAAAAATGCACCTTTCTCCTTTTAAATAATTCCACTCAAAAACTTGACCATACCTCCACTTAGCTTTTACAAGCTCATACAAACTCAAGTGTTGACGAGATGTAAAAGGTTAAAACAGATAGAAAATTCAAACAAAGGGGTCAAAGTTGTAGTGTGGTTGCCAAAGAAACAGGAATACTGGCTCAACGGGACTAACTAAGATACACAACAATTAGGTGGGTAACAGACGTATAATTGGCTCGCAACGAAATGCCTATATCACCTCTTAGACTGAACAAGACTACTATTTCACTTTGCAAACACACATGGCAAGTTCTAGACATCAACAGACATGCACAGAATATCAACAAAATCTTACACACACATTTGCGGATAACTCACTTAGGATCGAATCTATCCCGACTCTCTAGTCAAAGCAGCTAGCAAAGTCACAATCAACCAATTTAAGGCACTTACTATGAGTCAGTTTCACGACCCCAGTTTCTAGGATGTCGTGATGGCACCTAGTCTATAAGACTAGGTAAGCCTAATGTTTACTGAAATGTATGGAAAAATTCAACCAACAACTATTAAATATGAAACAGAAATTTCTATAAGCTAACAATCCCAAAACCAGTAGTACAAGTCATAAGCTCTTCTGAGTTCACTAGAAAATCTCTAAGTACAATTTTTCCGAAATAGAAATAAGTTGTACAATACTAACTTCTGAAAGTGACTCTGAGGCCTACGAATGTGACGACAGGCATACCTTGAAGTCTCTACGGCAATCTGATCCACTATCTAACAATCAACAGACTTTGGAATACCTGGATCTGCACAAAATGTGCAGTGTAGTATGAGTACACCACGGTCGGTACCCAGTAAGTATCAAGACTAACTTCAGTGGAGTAGTGACGAGGTACAAGTCAAGACACTCACTAGACAAAATAACCTGTGTAGTATAGGAGTATAAAACTAATAACGGAAAGCAAAAATCAGTAAGTGGCAATTGGAACCAACAAGTGATATAAACACTAAAGCAATAAGAACATCGTGAAGTATCATTAAAACCAAATATGGAAACACAAGGGAATCAATTAATCAAGTTGTTCTAACACAAGTTTCACTATGAAATCACTCAGTGGTACTTCATCTCATAGTCACAAGTCATGGGTCTCAACCGACTATCATATACTCACGGAACCTCATGCCCACATCTCGCATCACAACCGCCCAGATAACTAAGGTGCTAGAATCTCAACCGCCCGGCATGATCAGAGGCTCACATTCACAATACGCCTGGCATGGTCACAAGCTCCCAATCATAAAATCCGCTCGGCATGGCCACAGGCTCAATATCAACATGGAAAAAGATAATACAAGAACACATGGGCGCGATCAATAAATGTTAAGTTAAATACTCCTGGGCTAGTATAAGTGGCATGCAATGGTGTATGCTTGTGCGAGTGTACTACTGCAGCCCAATTCAACAAGTAATATCAAAGACATCGAATAGCTCACAAACACAAGGAAAAGCACACCATCACACGAAAATCACTAACACAATGACTCCAAACCATCGCACATCATCTCTAACATTGCCACTATTTTTTCTCTGACAGCCACCCGTAGCACTCCGCCTAACATTATCATTAGCCACCCGTATCTCTCCTATAGCCATCCGTATCACTCCATATTATAGCCACCCTTATCGCTCTGCCTGGAAAATAGCAAAATAGCCACATGTATCACTCTATACATTCAACAACAGTGAGATGCCACCCTTATGCCTCGCATGACAACAACCACGGTGAAATGCCACCCTTATAATCCGCATAAAAACAACGGTGAAATGTCACCCTTATACTCTGCATAACAACAACAACGAAAAATTCCACCGTTATACTCCACATAACAACAGTGAAATGCCACCCTTATACTCCGCATAACAACAACCAAATCACACAACAACTAACATGTGGTGTCATCACAACAACACAACATAACAACTCATCTCACAATTTCTCATAGGCCATAACCTTTCCAAAGATGCAACGATCACAATATTTTCACAAAAAATAGCCCACGGCTCAACACAACGTATATAGAATCTTAATAACAACAAAATGAACGGAAAAGTAACTCAACAAGGAACAACACACCTTTATAAACACAACTTCGATTATAGTAGATTAATTACTCTCGATAAATTTAATTCCTAATAATTATTTAAGGATAACCTCGATAGTGATAGTACTTCTATGGAATGGCAAACATCGGACTCTAGTGTATGAATTAGGCTAACAATGAAAGAGATGACCCGAACTAGTACTATATCTAAATGCATGAAAACAACCCGAAAACTAAAGGATATCATGTGACGACAATTTCATCTAAGAGTAGCTCAACAATTAAAGAAATCACATAATGACACAAATGATAACAACTCTGAATAAAGCATATAAGATCAAACTTGAAAAGTAAAGAATGTGACATGTAACGACAACTTCAAATAAAGAATGTGATAGCAAACATGACGAATAAAAGATATAACATGTGATAACAAATCCCAAATTAGTATGTAAAAGATTCCTAAGAGTCTAGACCGATCAATTTCCACATATAAGCCCGAGTACGTACTCGTCACATTGCGTACATGGCTTTCACATGACACAAATAACACAAACGACTCAAGTCCTAAGGGGTAGTTCCTCCACACAAAGCTACGCAAGATACTCACCTCAAAGAAGCTAGACCAATAATATAAAATAACCTTCTCATATGAAATAACCTTCGGACAGCTCAGATCTAGCCAAAATAACTTAATATCATAAATAAAAATCATTGGAAGCAATTATGGATGATAAAGATTCTATCTTTAATGATAACTAAAAAGTCAACCCCGGACCCGCACCTCGGAACCCGATAAAATTCATAAAATCCCAACACCCATTCTGATACTAGTCCAACCATACCAAATTTATCCAATTCCGACATCAATTCATCCTTCAAATCATCCTTTTAAATTTTTGAAAGTTTTCAAAAATTTTCCATTTTTCCCCAACTCAAACCATTAATTTAATGATAAAAACAAAGATAAAATCATGAAATAAAATTAAATGTGGGTAAAGAACAATTACGCAATCCCACACGTGAAGAACCCCTCAAGAATCACTCAACTCTGAGGTCTACAACTCAAGATATGATAAAAATGGCCAAACCCTCGAAATAAAGTTCTATAAATTCTGCTCAGTGAATTATACATCGCGATCGCGAAGAGCAAAACTTTCAGCTGCCAAAATGTGCTTCCGGGAAGCGACATAAAGATTGCAGATGCAGTGACCAAGATCTTCAGACGTTTGTGTCTGTGTACTCAGGAACGCGAAGAGAAAAGTCTCCCAACCTTTGCGAATGCAATCTCCTATTCACGAACGCCAAGAACAATTATTGCCTACCTCTAAATTACACTACGTGAACGCAATTCCGCTGACGTGAACGTGATGAAGAAAAACCATATAACAGAACAAGCATTTCAAAACATGAGAAAAAAAGGTCTATGGCCCATCCGGAACACACCGAGGGTCCCCGAGACCCCGCTTGAACATACCAACAAATTCCATAACATAACGCGGAGCTACTCGATGCCTCAAATCACATCAAACAACATCAAAACTACGAATCACGCCTCAAATTGAACTTAATGAACTTATGAACGTTCAACTTCTACAACTTGCGCCGAATCATATTAAATCGATCCGGAACGACGTCAAATTTTGCATGCAAGTCCCAAATGACATAACAGAGCTATTCCAACTCTCAGAATCTCAATCCGAGCCCGATATCCACAAAGTCAACTCCTGGTTAAAACCTCTCAATCTTCCAAACCTTCAACTTTCCAATTGTCGCCAAAATGCATCGAATTAACCAGCGGACCCCCAAATCCAAATTCGGAGTCGTCTACACAAAAGTCAAACTCCTGTCAACTATTTTCACTTAAGCTTCTAAAACAAGAATCAACCTTCCAACTCAATCCCAAATCATATGAAATCCAAACTCGGCCACACACGCCAGTCGTAATACATTATACAAAGCTGCTTGAGACCTTAAGCCACCGAACGGGATGCTAATTCTCAAAATGACCGGTCCTTACATCCTCCTCTTCTTAAACAAACGTTCATCCTCGAATGTGCCAAGAACCATTCTAAAGTCATCAGATCACTAAATGAACTTACTGTACATATACTTGCGGGTGATCCCACGTCACCCCAATCCACATAGGCCCGGCACCACCATCTCAACTAAAAGTTTCTCCTTCAACCCACACTAATAAGCCTTGGAACCAAATTTTTCACTATCTGATCATTTCCCAAAGACCAGATTCCAACATCCACACATGGTATCGGCCTCAACCAACTCATGCCTACACCCACAAGGTACAACCACACGATGTAACACATCCCACATAAGCCCATAATAGCATCTCTGACCATCATAGCTGCCCATAATCAAATACAGCACCGACAAATAACCTCATCTCAGCTAAAACCTTACCCCTAACCTTCACAATGCTAACAACGATACAAGAAACATGAGGATCTCATAACCATTTACCCAAATTAACAAGTCACATCTAATGCCACCTGGGCACACACCTCGCAAGCTAAAACCCAATAAGCATAATACGAATATGACCAAATATGCAAAGAGAAACACATGGGAGAATTATAAAACAAGCCCTACAGGCACAACTCTCTATTAGTACCATACTATGAATCAATTCCACAAGGGAGAATCAAAATGTATGAAATAATCACAAGGATCTCATCCTAATATAACTCCACCGTGGTACGCAGCCCCGCCCAAACTTATCAACCGCATGAAAATGTGAGGATCTCATCCTCAACTCCGAATCACAAGTAGAATACACATCATACCAACCAAACCCCTCCACTAATTCAATTTTGCGGACATCACAACATGTCACGAACTCCCGACACTGGCAGAGCATCTAAATCACAAATCATAATCAAACCATCTAGAAATCACACCAGAACATACTGTGATGAGTAACAGAAAGTCACTTCTAGCCTAATAGCTCTCAATAATGAACAAAAAAATGATGGACACAGGATACCACTACAGAATCTCCCAACAGGGTTAAACACATAAGAAGAGTACAAAATCATGAAATTCACCCATATGTGTAGCAAGATAAGAGGACTCACCCAGATAAGTAGAACCAAATCAAGATAAGAATGATGCTCCTCTATAACAATCGAAAGCATATATGTAACGACACAATCTGGTGCAGCAGCCTCAGCCCTATCATACAAAGCATATCAACAGGGCAGGCCTCCCCTCTAGGGCGCCCTCTACCTGCATGTCCTCCACCCGTAACTGGATGTGCAGGTGGAGTAGCAACTGGAATGGGGCCCATAGCCTGAGTGCTCTAATGAAATTCGCTCCTCCCGAGTCTGGGATAATCTCTCATGATGTGCCTAGTATCACCACACTCATAACAACCCCTCTGCGAGCGTGGCTGCTCGTACTGAGTCTGTGCCGAAAAACTGGAACAACCATCGTAGGAACCCCGAGCCAGTGGTGCACTAAAGGATGACTACCCCACATGAGTACCCTGACTAACAAGAGTACCATGAGTAGTCTAACTGCGGATTGGATTGGCCGACTACCTGAGCCTCCGCCATGAAAGGTCATAGCGGAAGAGTAGAATCCACTGAATCCTCCAGAACCTCGAGACCTCTTGGTCACCTTTTCCTCCCTCCCCTCACCCCGAATATGCTCTAACATCCTGGCAATCTCCACCACCTGCTGAAATGGAATATCAGTCTGCAACTCCCGAGCCATGAAAAATCTAAGATCATAAATGAGCCCCTCAGTGAATCTACAACTCACTCTCTGGCTGTAGGAGCCAAAGTAGGTACATGACGGGATAACTCAATAAACCTGATGGCACACTCTGACACCATCATGGTGCCCTGATGCAACTGCTCAAACTCTACACGCCACGCATCCCGGAGGGTCTGGAAAACAAACTCTCTCAAGAACATCACTGAAAATTGAGTCCACGAATGTGAAGCTGCATCGTCTAGGGTACCCTCCTTGTAAACCCACCACCCCTGATATGCTGCTTCTGACATCTAGAATGTAGTAAAAGCAACCCCACTCGCCTCCACAATATCCATGGTGCGGAGAATACGGTGGCACTCCTCTAGAAAACCATGCGCATCCTCTGAAGCCAAACCACTGAAAGTAGGAGGGTGTTACTTCTTGAACCTCGCAAGTCTAAGCTGCTCATTCTCTGATGCCCCTGTCCTAACCTCAGGCTGAACCGGAATAATAGACTGTACCGGCACCACACCCGGAACTTGGCCAATGTGAACCCGCTGCTCTGGAGTACGGGCGGTGGGAGTCTGAGCTTCTCCCCTAGTCTGCGAAGTAGATGGTGCAATGGAGATCAATTCCACCTGAGCCAATGTACCAAACATGCTCAGGAACTGCCATAAAGTCTCCCGAAGTCTGGGGGTAACAACAGGTGCTCCGGTGCCTGTCCCCCAACCAGAGCTACTGCGGCTCCTCAACTACTGCTCTTATAGGTGCTCTAGCTGCGGCACGTGCCCCTCCTTGGCCTCGGCCTCTTGTAGATCTAGTAAGGTGCAAGTGTCTGCTCAGCTGATTTGGTATCTTACGTCCTCACCATCTGTGAGAGAATAGAGATACAAAGGCTCAAACTTCGAAATCAAAAAATCTGCACGACAAGAATAAAAGAAGTGAAGATTTTTCCTAATAGTTCCATAGCCTCTCTATGATAAATATAAATGTCCCCGTACCGATCCGCAAAACTCAACTAAACTCACTTATGACTGGTAGCACCTATGGACCTAGAGCTCTAATACCAACTTGTCACGACATAATTTCCCTCCGTAGGATGTCGTGATGACACCTAGTCTTTAAGACTACGTAAGACTAATGCTTACTGAAATAAATGACAAAATTCAACCAACAGCTATTAAATATGAAACAGAAATTTCTATGCAAGCTAACCATCCCAAAACCGCTAGTCCAAGTCATAAGCTCTACTGAGTTTACTAGAAAATCTCTAAGTACAAATATTCCGGAATAGAAATAAACTGTACAAAAATAACTTCTGAAGGTGACTCTTAGGCCTGCAAACACGATGGCAGGTATACATTGAAGTCTCCGCAGAAAAATCTGATCCGCTATCTAACAATCAACAGACTTCGAAGTAGCAGGATCTGCACAAAATATGCAGAAGTGTAGTATGAGTACACCACGATCGGTATCCAGTAAGTATCAAGACTAACCTCGGTGGAGTAGTGACGAGGTACAAGTCAAGACACTCACTAGACCAAATAACTTGTGCAGTATAGGAGTATATAACTAATAATGGAAAGCGGAAATTAGTAAATGCCAATAAGAACCAACAAGTGATATAAATAGTAAAGCAATAAGAACACCGTAGAGTATCATTAAAACCAACTAAGGAAACACAAGGGACAATCAATTTATCAAGTCGTTCTAACACAAGTTTCATAATGAAATCACTCTGTGGTGTTTCATCTCATAGTCACAAGTCACACGTCTCAACCCACCATCATATAGTCACGACACCTCGTTCCCGTATCTCACATCACAAACGAAGGGACAACGTACGTGGCAAAATCTCAATTCGCTAATCATGATCACAGGCTCATATTCACAATCTGCCCGGCTTGGTCATAATCCGCTGGGCATGGTCACAGGCTTAATATCAAGATGGAAACAGATAATACAAGAACACGTGGGCATGATTAATAAATGTCAAGTTTCATACTCCTGAGCCAGTATAAGTGGCATGCTACGAGGTATTCTTGTGCGAGTGTACTATTACAGCCCATGTCAACAAGTAATATCAAATACATTGAATAGCTCACCGAAAAAACAAAGCAAGTCATATAAGATGTATGACAAACACAAAGAAAAGCACACCATGACACGAAAATCACCAACACAATGCTTCCAAACCATCACACATCATCCCTGACATTGCCACCCTTATCTCTCCGATAGCCATCCGTATCACTCCACCCAGACATTATCATTAGCCACCCTTATCTCTCTTATAGCAACTTGTATCACTCCATATAATAGCCAACCTTATTTCTCCACCCAGTCAATATCACAATAGCCACCTGTGTCACTCTATACATTCAACAACAGTGAGATGCCACCCTTATGCCTCGCATGACAACAACCACGGTGAAATGCCACCCTTATAATCCGCATAAAAATAACGGTGAAATGTCACCCTTATACTTTGCATAAAAACAACAACGGAAAATACCACCGTTATACTCCACATAACAACAGTGAAATGCCACCCTTATACTCCGCATAACAACAACCAAGTCACACAACAACTAACATGTGGTGTCATCACATTAACACAACATAACAACTCATATCACAATTTCTCGTAGGCCATAACCATTCAATTGATTCAACGATCACAATATTTTCACAAAAAATAGCCCACGGCTCAACACAACGTATATAGAATCTTAATAACAACAAAATGAACGGAAAAGTAACTCAACAAGGAACAACACACCTTTATAAACACAACTTCGATTATAGTAGATTAATTACTCTCGATAACTTCAATTCCTAATAATTGTTTAAGGATAACCTCGATAGTGATAGTACTTCTATGGAATGGCAAAATTCGGACTCTAGTGTATGAATAAGGCTAACAATGAAAGAGATGACACGAACTAGTACTACATCTAAATGCATGAAAACAACCCGACAACTAAAGGATATCATGTGACGACAATTTTGTCTAAGAGTAGCTCAACAATAACCTCGATAGTGATAGTACTTCTATGGAATGGCAAACTTCGGACTCTAGTGCATGAATTAGGCTAACAATGAAAGAGATGACACGAACTAGTACTACATCTAAATGCATGAAAACAACCCGACAACTAAAGGATATCATGTGACGACAATTTCATCTAAGAGTAGCTCAACAATAAAAGAAATCACATAATGACACAAATGATAACAACTCCGAATAAAGCATATAAGAGCAAACTCGAAAAGTAAAGAATGTGACATGTAACGACAACTTCAAATAAAGAATGTGATAGCAAACATGACGAATAAAAGATATAACATGTGCTAACAAATTCCAAATATGTAAAAGATGCCTAAGAGTCTAGACCGATCAATTTCCTCACATAAGCCGGAGTACGTACTCCTCACCTCGCGTACACGGCTTTCACATGACACAAATAGGACAATCGACTCAAGTCCTAAGGGGTAGTTCCCCCACACAAAGTAAACCAAGATAGTTACCTCAAAGAAGCTAGACTGATACTCTAAAATGACCTTCTTGTATGAAACAACCTCCGGATAGCTCAAATATAGCCAAAACAACTTAATATTATAAATAAAATCCATAGGAAACAATTCCGGATAATAAAGCTTCGATTTAATGGAAACTAAAAAATCAACCGAAAAATTCAACTCGAGACCGCACCTCGGAACCCATAAAATTTATAAAGTCCCAACACCCATTCCGACACGAGTACAACAATACCAAATTTATCCAATTCCGACAGCAATTCGTTCTTCAAATCATAATTTTACATTGTTGAAAGTTTTCAAAAAATTCCCATTTTTCCCCCAACTCAACCCACTAATTTAATGATAAAAACAAAGATAAAATCATGAAATAAAATCAAATCCGGGTAATGAAAACTTACCCCAATCCAACACGTGAAGAACCCCTCAAACATCTCTCAAATTTGAGGTCTATAACTCAAGATATGATAAAAATGGTCAAACCCTCAAAATAGAGCTCTTTATATTCTGCCCAGTGAATTATACATCGCGATCGCGGAACATCCGTTGCGATCTCGAAGAGCAAAACCTTTAGCTGCCAAAATGTGCTTCGCGAAAGCGACATAAAGGTCGCGGACGTGGTGACTAAGATCTTTAGATGTTTGCATCTGTGTACTCACGAACGTGAAGAGAAGTGTCCTCCAACCTTCGTGAATGTGATCTCCTATTCGCGAACGCAAAGAACAATTATTGTTTGCCTCAAAATTACACTACACGACACGATTCCGTTGACGCAAGGGCAATGAAGAAAATCCAGATAACAGAACTAGCATTTCAAAAGATGAGAAAAAAGGTCTGTGGCCCATCCGAAACACACCCGGGGTCCCCGAGACCCCGTTTGAACATACCAACAAATTCCATAACATAACGCGGACCAACTCGAGCCCTCAAATCACATCAAATAACATCAAAACTATGAATCGCGCCTCAAATTGAACTTAATGAACTTATAAACTTTCAACTTCTACAACTTGCCCCGAATCATATCAAATCAACCTAGAACAACGTCAAATTTTTCATGCAAGTCCCAAATGACATAACATAGCTATTCCAACTCTCGGAATCGCAATCCGAGCCCTATATCCACAAAGTCAACTCCCGGTAAAAACTTTCAACCTTCTAAACCTTCAACTTTCCAATTTTTGCCAAATGCATCGGATTAACCCACGAACCACCAAATCAAAATCCGGACACATGCCTAAGTCCCAAATCACCACAAGACACCATTGAAATCATCAAATACCATTCTAGAGTTGTCTACACAAAAGTCAACTTCGATCAACTCTTTTCACTTAAGTTTCTAAAACAAGAATCATCCATCCAAATCAATCTCAAATCATGTAAAATCCAAACTCGACCACACATGCCAGTCATAATACATAATACGAAGCTACTCGAGACCTTAAGCCACTGAACAGGACACTAATTCTCAAAATGACCGGTCAGATCGTTACAGTCAAGAACCGAGCCTAGACGTCACAACTAAGTCAGTCTCTATTCTCAAGGCACAACAACGTCAAGAAAATTCATCTCCATTTAATACATCGAACAAAACTTCACTATTCCTAATAAAAGAAAAAACTAACTACACCCGGTTCGAGCAAAACCCTTGAAAATGAACCGCGGCATAAAGAAAAACCAAGGGGCAATTGATACACTATCTAAGAAAAATAAAATATTTTTTCTTTTTTTCTTCGATCTTGATCCCTCAAGAATACAGTCGAGGAAATCCATCGTCGGAAAAGTCAATGTCTTTTTACAAAAGAAACGAAAAACAGAACACATACACACACACACACACACACACACATACACACACACACACACACACACACACATATATATATATATATATATATATATATATATTTACATTCCCCACCCACACTTTAAATTGTGGCATGTCCCCATGACACACAAATAAAAAGCAAGAGGTAAAGGAAACTTTCCTGATTCATCTAGTCGGGGTCTGAACCAAAGTAGGGATCTTCCTTGCACGCCCGACCCAGTGCATGAATCCATGAGAGCTTCTTTTGAGCCTTCTTTGGGTACACCGACACTTATTCATCCGAATCTCTCCTAGTTTCTCCTTTAGGGGCCCCCTTCTCCTTCCATCTTGAAGATCATCCTTTCTTCCTCCACTCTGAGCATGAGCTGCCTTTCATGAATATACAGAATTGCTTTGTCCGTAGCCAAGAAGGGAATTCCTAAAATCAGAAGGACCTCCCTATTATCCTCCATGTTCACCACAATGAAGTCCATAGGGAACACAAACTTGTCCACCCGAACCAACACATCTTCCACTATTCCTTCAGGTATAATTGTGGTCTGATTCGCCAACTGCAAGGACACATGTGTCGACTTGATTTCTCCAATCTCTCCCTTTAATTTCCTAAAAATAGACAAAGGCATAAGATTAATAAAAGCACTTGAATCACACAAAGATTTTTTTAATTTAGTACTTCCTAACGAGTAAGGTATAGTAAAACTTCCAAGATCTCCATACTTTTGAGGAAGTTTATTTTTGCAAAATGGCACTACGATGCTTTGTGAGCTTGACCACCGATGTCTATTCCACTTTCCGCTTCTTGGAAAATATTTCCTTCAATAATTTAGCATAAGTTTTCATATGTGAAAGCACCTCTCTGAAAGGTATATTCACATGCATTTGCTTGAGCACTTCTAGAAAGCGCCTGAATTGTTTGTCCAGCTTTTCTCTTCTTTGTTTCTGGGGGAAGGGTAAAGCAGGAATGTATTTAATTTCTTTGTTCTCATCTTTACTTCTTTCTTTGTCTTTCTTCTTCCTTGTTGGAATGTCAGATTTGTTCTTCTCCTTCAGATCATCCTCTTGCTCTACCCTCACTTCATTTTGAGCTTGATTTCCCGTCAACTCATTCTTTTCTACTACCAATGGATCTTGCAATACTTTTCCATTCCTCAATGACACTGCATTTATGGTTTCGTTTGGATTCCTTTCGGTATCCACAGAGAGGGTTCCTAGAGACCTCTCGGACAACAGACTAGCAATCTACCCCACTTGCCTCTCTAAGTCTCGAATAGCCGCACTGTGAGTTTCAAATCTCTTATCTATTTTAATAATGAAGGCTTTCATTAGAACTTCCATGCTAGACTGATTAGAATGTGGAAGCTGGTATTGCTGCCTCCGCTGATTCCGAAATCCTGAAGCTCTTTGTCCCTAGGGTCTCGTATTATTCTACTGCCATGAGTTTAAGCTACCACTTGGTGCACTTCAAGAAAAGCATGGGTGCTTCTGTCCCATAGAGCTAAAAGTATTACCACTCTATTAGTTGCCTCTACCAAAGCTTCCCACAGCCTTTACCACTTCATCTGTAGTTAAGGCCTGACACTCATGTGTTGGATGACCCATTCCATAAAAATCACCAACAAATTATGGTTGGCTCTGGACCTTGGCTAAGGTCAACTTTCTTTTCTCTTTGGCCATCGCGTCTTGTTGGGCTTGTACTGATGTGTTGGAATCTACTTGATGAACCCCAGCTGATTTTTTTCTATCATCACTCTCAGCTGGCCAATGGTTAGCATCTTCAGAGAGCTCATCAAGAATTTCCACAATTACTTTTGGGAGTCTTCTTCATTAAAGGGCCTCCAATTGCAATGTTCAGAATTCAGAGGGAGGTTTCATTCCATCCCAAAAGTCCTGGAGTTGCATCCACAATTCAATCTCATTATGCTGACACTTCCTCACTATCTCTTTAAATCTTACCCATGCCTTGAAAACTGTTTCAGTGTCCGTCCGACAGAAGTTGTGATTTTCCCTTCTGAATTTCACTGTTTTTGCAGTCGAGAAGTATTTGTCAAGAAACTTTTTATTCATATCTTCCCATGTCATATTCGACCCCTTTGGTAAGCTATGAAGCCAATGCTTCGCATCATCCTTCAGTGAAAAGGGGAATGCGCTTTAGTATACTGCATCTTTTGATACTCCGTTCATCAAACGTTATTACGTAGCTTCAGGAGAATAAGTTGTATGCTATGTTCATCAAATGCGAGTTTTGGTTTAAATTGATGGCTTTTCTTGGACATATAGCATTGATTAATGTCATCCAAGTTAATAATAAAAAGATTGAGGCAGTTGGGAACTGGCCAACGCCCACAACTCCTACGGAGGTGCGTAGTTTCTTCGGCTTAGCTGGTTATTATTGAAGATTTGTAAAAGATTTCACTTCGATTGCCGCTCCATTAAAAAGTTGGCGCATAAGGCAGATAAGTTCCAGTGGACCGATACTAGTGAAAAGAGCTTCCAACAGTTAAAAAGCAGGTTAATCTCGGCATCTGTTTTAGCTCTTCCCGAAGGGTCAGGGGGAAATGTTATATACTGTGATGCTTTTAGTGTGGGGTTGGGTAGTGTTCTGATGCAGCATGCAATAGTTGTTGCCTATGCTTCAAGACAATTCAGGAAACATGAGCGGAATTACCCAACTCATGACCTAGAGTTAGCTGCAGTTATATTTCCCCTAAAAATATGGCGTCACTATTTGTATGGAGTTCACGTTGACATATTCATAGATCATAAGAGTTTGAAAATGCATATTTAGGCAAAAAGAATTAAATCTGAGACATTGAAGGTGGATTGAACTGTTAAAGGACAAGGATGTTGATATTCTATATCACCCTGGTAAGGAAAATGTTGTGCCCCATGCGTTAAGTCGGAAATCAATGAGCAGTCTAAGGCATGTAGAAACTAATAAATGCACCTTTTGGTTAAATAGGTTGTATGCTATGTTCTTCAAATGCGCCTTTTTGTTGAACTTGATGGCTTTTCTTGGACATAAAGTATTGATTAAGGTCATCCAAGTTGATAATAAAAAGATTAAGGGAGTTGGGAACAGGCCAAGGCCCACAACTCCTACGGATGTGCGTAGTTTCTTAGGCTTAGCTGGTTATTATCGAAGGTTTGTAAAAGATTTCTCTTCTACTGCCGCTCCGTTAAAAAAGTTGGCGCATAAGGAATCTCAGTTCCAGTAAACCGACAATTGTGAAAAGAACTTCAAGAAGTTAAAGAGCAGGTTAATCTCGGCACCTGTTTTAGCTCTTCCCGAAGGGTCAGAGGAAAACGTTATATACTGTGATGCTTCTAAAGTGGGGTTGGGTAGTGTTCTGGTGCAGCATTGAAGAGCTATGGCCTATGCTTCAAGACAATTAAGGAAACATGAGCAGAATTACACGACTCATGACCCCGAGTTAGCTGCGGTTATATTTTCTCTAAAAATATGGCGTCTCTATTTATATGTAATTCACGTAGACATATTTATAGATCATAAGAGTTTGAAAATGCATATTTAGGCAAAAAGAATTAAATCTGAGACGGTGAAGGTGGATTGAACTGTTTAAGGACTAGGATGTTGATATTCTATATCACCCTGGTAAGGCAAATGTTGTGCCCGATGCGTTATGTCGGAAATCAATGGGGAGTCTAAGTCATGTGGAAACTGATAAACTGGAGATGAATAAAGACTTGTAACGGTTGGCATATTTATTTGTACGATTGCTTGGTACCGGTGACGAGGAGCGATAGTTAAGAATGATGTCGACTCCTCGTAAGTGGAAAAAGTAAAGGCACGAAAATTTGACGATCCACACTTGATTAAAATAAGGGCAACTATCCCCTTACAAAAGAAACAATTGTTCAGACTATCTGAGGACAGAGTCCTTAAATATAAGGGCCGGGTGTGTTTGCCCAATGTAGAGGGACTTCGAGAATTGATCTTGGCAGAGATTCACCAACATCGTTTATAGATCTGATGAATCGGGTGTTCATGTCATTTTTGGATATCTTTATACGGGTATTTATGGACGATATTCTTGTATTTTCTCGATCAATAACTGAGAATGCGGAGAATATACAAATGGCGTTAGGTACGCTTCTGGAGAATAAGTTGTATGCTATGTTCTTCAAATGCGCCTTTTGGTTGAACTTGATGGATTTTCTTGGACATATAGTATTGATTAAGGTCATCCAAGTTGATAATAAAAAGATTGAGGGAGTTGGGAACAGGCCAAGGCCTACAACTCCTACGGAGGTGCGTAGTTTCTTAGGCTTAGCTGGTTATTATCGTAGGTTTGTAAGATTTCTCTTATACTGCCGCTCTGTTAAAAAAGTTGGCACATAAGGCAGCTCAGTTCCAGTGAACCGACAATTGTGAAAAGAACTTCAAGAAGTTAAATAGCAGGTTAATCTCGGCACCTGTTTTAGCTCTTCCCGAAGGGTCAGAGGGAAACGTTATATACTGTGATGCTTCTAAAGAGGGGTTGGGTAGTGTTATGATGTAGCATGGAAGAGTTGTGGCCTATGCTTCAAGACAATTAAGGAAACATGAGCAGAATTACCCGACTCATGGCCCGGAGTTAGCTGCGGTTACGTTTTCTCTAAAATTATGGCATCTCTATTTATATGTAATTCACGTAGATATATTCATATATCATAAGAGTTTGCAATGCATATTCAGGCAAAAAGAATTAAATCTGAGACAGTGAAGGTGGATTGAACTGTTTAAGGACTAGGATGTTGATATTCTATAACACCCTGGTAAGGCAAATATTGTGCCCGATGCGTTAAGTCGGAAATCAATAGGCAGTCTAAGGCATGTGGAAACTGATAAACTGGAGATGAATAAAGACTTGTATCGGTTGGCATATTTAAGTGTACGATCGCTTGGTACCGGCGACGAGGAGCCGTAGTTAAGAATGTTGTCGACTCCTCGCAAATGGCAAAAGTAAAGGCACGAAAATTTGAAGATCCACCCTTGATTAAAATAAGGGAAACTATCCCCTTTCAAAAAAAATAATTGTTCGAACTATCCGAGGACAGAGTCCTTAAATTTAAGGGCCGGTTGTGTGTGCCCGATGTAGGGGGACTCCAAGAACTGATCTGGGCAGA
Source organism: Nicotiana obtusifolia (assembly GCA_002018475.1). Lineage (NCBI taxonomy): Eukaryota > Viridiplantae > Streptophyta > Magnoliopsida > Solanales > Solanaceae > Nicotiana > Nicotiana obtusifolia. The sequence goes on from MCJB01024649.1 coordinate 93,738, forward strand.
GATTCACCAACGTCTTTTATAGATCTGATGAATCGGGTGTTCATGTTATTTTTGGATATCTTTATAATATTATTTATGGATGATATTCTTGTATTTTCTCGATCAATAGCAGAGCATGCGGAGAATATACGAACAGTATTACGTACGTTTCTGCAGAATAAGTTTTATGATATGTTCTTCAAATGCGAATTTTGGTTGAACTTGATGGCTTTTCTTGGACATATAGTATTCATTAAGGTCATCCAATTTGGTAATAAAAAGATTGAGGGAAGAGGCCAAGGCCCACAACTCCTACGGAGGTGCGTAGTTTCTTAGGCTTAGCTGGTTATTATCGAAGGTTTGTAAAAGATTTCTCTTCTGCTGCCGCTCCGTTAAAAAAGTTGGCACATAAGGCAGCTCGGTTCCAGTGAATCGACAATTGTGAAAAGAACTTCAAGAAGTTAAAGAGCAGGTTAACCTCGGAACCTGTTTTAGCTCTTCCCGAAGGGTCAGAGGGAAACGTTATATACAATGATGCTTCTAAAGTGGGGTTGGGTAGTGTTCTGATGTAGCATGGAAGAGTTGTGGCCTATGCTTCAAGACAATTAAGGAAAGATGAGCAGAATTACCCGACTCATGACCCGAAGTTAGCTGCGATTATATTTTCTCTAAAAATATGGCGTCTCTATTTCTATGTAATTCATGTAGACATATTCATAGATCATAAGAGTTTGCAATGCATATTCAGGCAAAAAGTATTAATTCTAAGACAGTGAAGGTAGATTGAACTGTTTAAGGACTAGGATATTGATATTCTATATCACCTGGTAAGGCAAATGTTGTGCCCGATGCGTTAAGTCGGAAATCAATGGGCAGTCTAAGGTATGTGAAAACTGATAAACTGGAGATGAATAAAGACTTGTATCGGTTGGCATATTTAAGTGTACGATTGCTTCGTACCGGTGACGAGGAGCCATAGTTAAGAATGGTGTCGACTCCTTGTATGTGGCAGAAGTAAAGGCACGACAATTTGACGATCCACCCTTGATTAAAATAAGGGAAACTATCCCCTTACAAAAAAAATAACTGTTCAAACTATCAGAGGATAGAGTCCTTAAATATAAGGGTCGGGTGTGTTTGCCCAATGTAGAGGGACTTCGAGAACTGACTTTGGCAGAGATTCACCAACGTCGTTTATAGATCTGATGAATCGGGTGTTCATGTCGTTTTTGGATATCTTTATACTGGTATTTACGAGCGGTATTACGCACGCTTCTGGAGAATAAGTTGTATGTTATGTTCTTCAAATGCGAGTTTTGGTTGAACTTGATGGCTTTTCTTGGACATATAGTATTGAATAAGGTCATCCAAGTTGATAATAAAAATATTGAGGGAGTTGGGAACGGGCCAAGGCCCACAACTCCTATGGAGGTGCTTAGTTTCTTAGGCTTAGCTGATTATTATCGAAGGTTCGTAAAAGATTTCTCTTCTATTGCCACTCGTTGAAAAAGTTGTCGCATAAGACAGCTCAGTTCTAGTGGATCGACACTTGTGAAAAGCACTTCAACAAGTTAAAAAGCAGGTTAATCCTGGCACCTATTTTAGCTCTTCATGAAGGGTCAGAGGGAAACGTTATATACTGTGATGCTTCAAGAGTGGGGTTGGGTGGTGTTTTGATTTAGCATGGAAGAGTTGTGGCCTATGCTTCAAGACAATTAAGGAAACATGAGCAGAATTACCTGACTCATAACCCGGAGTTAGCTGCGGTTATATTTGCTCTGAAAATATGGCGTATCTATTTCTATGTAATTCACGTAGACATATTCATAGATCATAAGAGTTTGCAATGCATATTCAGGAAAAAAGAATTAAATCTGAGACAGTGAAGGTGGATTGAACTGTTTAAGGACTAGGATGTTGATATTCTATATCCCCCTGGTAAGGCAAATGTTGTGCCTGATACATTAAGTCGGAAATCAATGGGCAGTCTAAGGCATGTGGAAACTGATAAACTGGAGATGAATAAAGACTTGTATCGGTTAGCATATTTAAGTGTACGATTGCTTGGTACCGGCAATGAGGAGCTGTAGTTAAGAATGTTATTGACTCCTGGTAAGTGGCATAAGTAAAGGAACGACAATTTGACGATCCACCCTTGATTAAAATAAGGGAAACAATCCCCTTTCAAAAAAAAAAAGCAATTGTTCGAACTATCCGAGGACAGAGTCCTCAAATTTAAGGGCCGATTGTGTGTGCCCGATGTCAGAGGACTCCAAGGACTGATCTTGGCAGAGATTCATCAACGTCAATATTTTATTCATCCCGGGTCAGTCATGATGTATCATGAACTTTAATAGTTATACTGGTGGAACGACATGAAAAGAAACATTACCGATTACTTCGCTCAGTGTCCATATTGCCAACAAGTTAAGGTTGAATACCAGAAGCTAGGAGGATTGATGATTTGTTTGATAAATTGCAAGGCGCCAATTTTTTCAAAGATCGATCTCTGATTTGGGTACCATCAGCTCAGAGTCAAGGAGGAAGATATTCGAGGACAGCCTTTCGAACCGGATATGTCCTTTATGAGTTCTTTGTTATGTCTTTTGGCCTAACCATTAGCGGCTTTTATAGTTCTGATGAATCATGTGTTCAAGTCATTTTTGGATATCTTTATGATCGTACTTATGGATGATATTCTTGTATTTTCTCGATCAAAAGCAAGCATGCGGAGAATATACGAACGATATTACATACGCTTCTGGAGAATAAGTTGTATGTTATATTCTCCAAATGTGACTTTTGGTTGAACTCGACGGCTTTTCTTGGACATATAGTATTGAATGAGGTCATCTAAGTTGAAAAATAAAAAGATTGAGGCAGTTGGGAACTGGCCAAGGCCCACAACTCATACGGGAGTGCGTAGTTTCTTAGGCTTTGCTGGTTATTGTCGAAGGTTTGTAAAAGATTTTTCTTCTATTGCCGCTCTATTAAAAAAGTTGGCGCATAAGGCAGCTTGGTTCCAGTGGACCGACACTTGTTAAAAGAACTTCAAGAAGTTAAAGAGCAAGTTAATCTCAGCACCTTTTTAGCTCCTCCCGAAGGGTCAGAGGGAAACGTTATATACTGTGATGCTTCTAGAATGGGGCTGGGTAGTGTTCTGATGCAGCATAGAAGAGTTGTTGCCTATGCTTCAAGAAAATTAAGGAAACATGAGCAGAATTACCCGACTCATGACCCGGAGTTAGCTGTGGTTATATTTGCTCTAAAGATATGGCGTCACTATTTGTATGGAGTTCACATTAACATATTCATAGATCATAAGAGTTTGTAAATGCATATTCAGGAAAAAAGAATTAAATATGAGAAAGTGAAGGTGGACTGAACTGTTAAAGGACTTGGATGTTGATATTTTATATCACCCCAGTAAGGCAAATGTTGTGCCCAATGCGTTAAGTCATAAATCAATAGGCAGTCTAAGGCATGTGGAAACTGATAAATTGGAGATGAAAAAAGACTTGTATCAGTTGGTGAATTTAAGTATATGATTGCTTGACGATCCACCCCTGATGAAAATAAGGGAAGCTATCCCTTTTCAGAAAAAGCAACTATTCGAACTATCCGAGGACAAAGTCCTTAAAAAAAGAAATATAAGCCTTGAATCACCTAAAGAATAACAAGAAGATCCTACATGCATGAAAGCTAGTAACAAGTACTATGCAGGAACTAGAGCATGGTTGACAAGTAGCAGACAAGGCTATTTGGACCTATAGGCATGTATCTACCCAGTCATGCGAGAATTAAACTATCCCAAACCCCTTTTTAGCTATTTTCTCCAATATCAATTTTACAAATTATTACACACCAAGAATAAATAATTACAGGCCCAATCTAAATATACAAATAACCAGTAACCCATCTGGGCCTTCAACAGCCTCAAACTTCATGCAATACCAACAGGCCCAAGCTCCAGGTGCATATGGCCAAGCAGACAACACACATTCGAACTCAATACCAAACCAAGCCCAACAAACCATACCCAGGTTCTCAAACAGACCAACTCTGTCAACTAACACCCTATATGATAAGAATTGCAAGTGGAAGGCTATGCAAAAAATGACTTAGAACTTAAGCAGTAAACATACATTTACACCAAAGGTTCAATCTTCAGAGTTTACAAACTAACCCATAAACAAGATTCTCTAAGTAACCTTCTAGGATATGAGGTTTAGGAGATGAGAGAGAGCACATGAGTAAGGCAAGGACATGCTTGAAAGCTTTCAAAATCACATGAACAGTCTCACAGACATACGCTCCAAGTATAACCTCTAAAGGTATCCAAAATCACATAGGTCCAGTTAAGTATGGTGCATCTTATAGACAAGTATTCTAGGATGGCTAGTCTTAAAAGATCACAACCAAGGCAGGAGTTCAAAGCATGAAAGTCGAGGACAGAAACATTCTATAAATATGGATTCTAAGAATAACACCTAGCAAGTCAAACAACATGTATTCATCTAAGTCTTAAAGAGAACAGAGGATTCCTATAGGTCTATTGTTACATACGCATAGATGAGTATAATTACATGTCCCAGAGATCACATTAGAGGCGATTAAGCCTAAGTGAAGTCACAGTATCAAACAAGTTCTCAGAATACCAGATTAAAAATGAAGTTGCAGCAAAATTAGAATAGCATGTAACATGATACAAAACTGCAATTCATAAATTTCAGAGAACAAAGACCCTATGTCATGTTTTTTAAAGGCTTTCACATAATAGTGGCATATAGAAGGCATATATACATGAATAAGCAAATGGAATAGTCTAAAACATGCTTGCACTAATAAACAGTGAATTTAGCTACAGAATAAAGAGTACTAATCAGTCACAAAAGAGAAACGAGGAAAAGAATGAGAAAATCAGAATTTCAGCAGTAGCTCCGCAGCAGTTGCGAGTGAAGGGGGGCAGCGAGAACCTCAGGGTCTCTGGCACTTCAGATTTCATAGAAGCCTCAAGGGCTCCGAGCAGTGCTTGTGTCGAAGGAGGTTATATAATAATGCCAATGTGTCCTTGGCTTTCAGTTGGCCAAGAGTGGATCCAAACAACAAGAAATTCAAAGATAACAAAGCACCAATGAAAGAGTACAAGTGAGGTAAAGTAGTGACCAAATTCTGTCTAAAGGGGAAAAAGGGAAGGGTTTATATAGCATTCGATTCACACAAATCAGAAAAGGAAGACCATCAATTAAAACACAAAATAAGGAAAGAATCTCATGCAAATCGATTTCGAATCATATTAGGGCACAATTGAGCAAACCCTAGTTCAGACGGGGGAATCAAAATAGCGAAGGATCTCGTCAAATCGACCTAATATGGCCCTGTCTTGAGTGTATTAACTCAAGAATATGGTAAACATTGATAATGAAAGCCGGTGATAACCTTTCCTAAATAAATCGATATGAAACGAACCAAATCAAGAAATGGGAAAGTAACATTATTAGAGCTGAAAAAGGAAAGAAAATATGGAAGATCTCCATGTCGAACTAGGTTTAGGCTAGGGTGAGGCGGCTGGAGGTGTGAAATGGGGATTAGGGTTTGGGTAAGGGGATATAAGGAAAAAGGGGAAGCTGTTATAGGCCGTTGATTGTTTAAGATCAACGGCCGATATCTTAAGGAGTGAAGTGGGGCGGATAGCGGGTCACAGATAGGTAGGGTATTGGGTTGTTCGATTTTGGGCTCATGGAGATTGGGCTCAGGTTTTGGACCATATTCAGTCTGAAATTTAACCTTATATTAGGCTGCAATTTAAAAGGCATGAAAAATTAAAAATGGCTAAAAAAATGATAAAAAATGTTATCTACTAAATTAAAACTTCTAAAATAGTATATTATAATTTTAAAAATATAAAAATTCTATTTGACCTAAATATCATAATAAATATAATTATTATAAAATGTATGTGATTATTGCAAATAATACGTAAATAGTATAAAATGCAAATGCAAATATAGAAAGTGATATGAAATGTCATAAAATATGCATATAATATTAATAAAAATATAAATCACTCATAACTAATTTAAGAAAATAATAAATATATTATTTATCACTTATAAATGCAGGATCAATTAAAGAATGCTTGTAATTTAAAGATAAAAATATTTGCTTAAAAAACTCCATGATAATAATTTAGAAACAAATGCCACGAAGTTAATGAATTGATATTTAAACACGTCATGAGGTAATAATGCAGGAAATATCCTATAAATAATACTTAAAAAATAGATAAAATACATTATAAAACAAACTAAGCCGCAAGGGCCAAGTGAAAAAATATGAGGCCAAAATTGAGTATCAACAGCTACCCCTCTTTGCTTGAGAATGACGAAAGAATTCTTGGGTAAAGAAATAAAGATGATAATCAATTTTGTCTGAATATATGAGAATGGGATATGAGATGATCAAAATACGGGGGACGAACCCTGGTTCTTGAGTTGCCTACATATCCCTGATTTTACGGAAATCAGGTCATGTGTAGTTCTAAATCCAAAGGCAAACAATGCCTCTGGAATTATTGGGAAAGGCTGCACATTTTAAAGATTGATTTCCTTTGAGTAGGGCATTGTCATGAACAGTTGATGCCATAGATGGAAAGTATGGGTGACGATAATGAGGAACGATCATTACAAGGCCTAGGGCAATGTGATTGCAACGGTTACGAAAAAGGAAATGCTCGACTATTGGTTGGAGGTAACTTGGAGATATCAAAGGAATGTGAACGTCTGAAGAACGGTTACCTTCCGTGTTACCTGCAACGATTAAAATACAACGAATACGGAAACATAAACATACATAACAATTATAATATCATTTCCCTGAATGCGAGAACTTAAACATAATGCAAATTTTCTTCAGACCAAGTAAAATGTCTTTGGATGATGCGAATGATGTCCTTAGACCATGACGTACGAGGCCATGAAACGTATAATAATAGGATTTGCAGGCCATGAAATGGTTCCCTCAGGCCATGAGAATGGCGCCTTTGGACTATGACACCTTTGAATAATGATGTGCAGTTATCCTTAGGCCATGGAATGTTATCCTTAGGCTATGAAGATGACGCCTCAAGCTTATGACGCCTTTGGTTAATGTGGCAATATTTTAGCCCAAGAAATACAAGGATGTGGCGATACTTAACTCTTCGACCAAGAAGATAGGTAGTGCTTAGCCATATGCAGATAACAAAAGCAGGGTTATGCAAGACTGGAGGAAGGTAGTGCCTAGCCTTGTGCAAGTAGGAGAGTTGTGCTTGGCCTAATACAATAGTCAGGGCAATGCTTAGCCCTATGAAAATGTGGAGGAAATACTTAGCCTTATGCCAATTATGAGGGCATTGCTTAGCCCTATGCAGATAATAAGGGCAGTGCTTAGCCCTATGCAAGTAGAGGGGTGGTGCTTGGCCCTATGCAGATAGTGAAGGCACTGCTTAGCCCAATGCAAGTGAAGGCAATGCTCAGCCTTATGTAATAATGAAGGCAGATCTTAGCCTCATGCAAGTATAAGGGCAGTGCTTAGCCCTACGAAAATTATGAGGGAAGTTCTTAGCCCTATGCCGATGAAGGAAATGCGTAGCCTTATGCGATAATGGAGGCAAAGCTTATCCTCATGCAAGTATAAGGGCAGTGCTTAGCCCTATGCGGATGAAGTCACTACTTAGTTTTATGCAATAATTGTTAGCAGAGATTAGCCCCATGCAAATTCAAGAAAGGAAAGTGATTCTTAGCTCGACACATTTAAGCTTGGTAGAATCTATCCATGTGAAGATACTGGTCTCGTCATATATCCTTTGTGTAACAACCAGACCGGTCATTTTGTGTACTTTAGCCCCATTTTCCCTTTTTGATGCTTTACTTGTGTGTATTTGAGTTTTCGTAATTGCCAGGGTGATTAGTTTTGTTTAGGGGATGTTTCGGATTGATTAGGGACACTTAGTCCCAAGGTTGGAAGCTTAAGATGAAAGAATTGACTGGATTTGACTTTTATGTAGACGACTCGTGAATGGAGTTTTGATGGTTCCAATAGCTTTTTATGGTGATTTTTGACTTAGGAATATGTCCAGATTTATATTTGGTGGTCTGTAGAATGCATTAGAGATTTTTGGCGACGTTGGAATGTTGAAGGTTTGGAAGGTTGAGAGGTTTTGACTGGGAGTTGACTTTGTGATATCGGATTTATATTTTGGTTCCGGGAGTTGGAATAGACCTGTTGTGTTATTTGGGACTTGCATTCAACATTTGAGGTCATTCCAAGCTGTTTAGGCTTGTTCGACGTAATATCTATATTTGGAAAGTTCATTAGTGTCATTAAGCTTGAATTGGGGTGTGATTCGTAGTTTTAATGTTATTTGGTGTTCTTTGAGGCTTCGAGTAAGCATGTGTTATGCATTAGTATTGGTTGGTGTGATTCGACGGGATCCCGGAGGCCTCAGGTGTGTTTCGGATGAGTTGTTGGTCATGTTTTGGAATTGTTGCATTGTTGATGATTCAAGCTTCTGGTGTTTTCGTATATGTAGTGGGTTTGGCTACAGATGTAGAGCCGCAAGTGCCGCCATTTGTGCGCAGATGCGATGGAAGGTGGCTCCTGGCTGGGAGCACAGTTGTGAAGGTATTGCCATATCTGCAAGCCCGCAGATGCGGACGAGTAGGTGCAGAAACGAACTTGGGTGGAGGCTTGGGGATTTCGCAAGTGCAGAAGTTGGATTGCAGAAACGTTCCGTAGGTGCGGAGGAGGGCCGCAGGTGTGCATGGTTGGGCATTTAGTGGGTCTCACATATGTGAGCTTGTGACCGCAAGTACGGCACTGCAGGTGCGGTGATTTGGACCGCAGATGCGGAATCGATGGGCATAATATTAAAAGCGAGGGTTTGGTCATTTTCTCATATTTGGAATTGTGGAGGTCGGTTGGAGGCAATATTTGGGAGACGTTTTGCTGCAATTAAAAAGGTAAGGAAGTTTAATCATTTTGATGCTAGATATTGATTTCCCATAGATTTTTACACCTAGTTTATGTGAATTGATGGTGGGATTTGGGGTTATTGGACTATGTTATTGGAGAGTGAGATTTGATGATTTGAAGGTCGATTTGTGGTTGAAATTGGGTGAAACACTTATATTTGTACTCGTATCGAAATGGGTGTGCAGGCTTAGGGTTGAGTTTTTGATTTTGGTTAAATATCATAGCTTTATAATTTGGAATCGGTTCCTATGGCTTTTATTGATTATATTAAGTTATTTTGGCTAGATTTGGACCGTCTGGAGGTTGTTTCGCGAGGAAGGGCTTCTTAGGTTAATAATTTGGCTTGCTTGAGGTAAGTATCTTACTTAAACTTGGTTGAGGCACTAGTTCCATGATTTATTTGTGATAGATATATGCTATGGATGGCGCATATGTGTGGGGTTGAGCCCATGTGCAAGCACCGGTGTATTTATCCGTGCTCTAGGTAGTGTTTAGGCTATGATATGCCTTGAATTGATTGTTAAGCTTTATGTTGTGATGTTTTGCATATTTGTAATCTTGTCGTGAACTATTTGATCCATGTTGAGGTTAAATAGAGGCTAATCTCCTGATTAAACATGATAATTGCTATTTCCGTGATGAAGTTACCGATTTGAGCTATGATAGCACACTTTGGACATGCATATACCTTAGCATGTCATTTATATTAGTCCATGAGTATATCTGATATTCTTTGTTCATATACATATATTCTTGTATATTTGCTTTTTGTGTGATGTGATTTGGACTAGTAGAATGTGACGGCGCTGGGTGGATTGAGTTGTTATGTCTGTGACTACACCGGGCGGATTGTGTTGTTATGCATGTGACCACGCCGGGCGGATTGTGTTATATTGCATGTGACCACGTCGGGCGGATTATGATATTTACCTGTGACAATGCTGGGAGGATCAGTGATATTGAGCATATGACCACGCTGGGCGGATTATGATATTGAGCCTGTGACCACGCCAGGCGGAGTATGATTATTACACGTGACTACACCGTGCAGCATGTGGATATCGATCCATCCTACTAGGGTCACCCTCTCATGTGCCTTCTCAATGGTGTACACGCGAATTTGACGAAAACTAATCAGTGGTCCGATACAGATATGGAAGTATTGAGGAAAAGCTGGCTAGTGTTTGTTTTTGTTACTGCATTTCATCCTTACTTGCAATTTCCTTAGTTATTTGCCTGATTTACTTGCATATAATCTTTATATGCTGGAATTTTGACTGAGCAGAGTACTTGAATTAATTGATTATTTGTAATTATTGTAAAAATTACAATAGATGCCAAATACTACTAATTATTGATAATTGTTAAATACAACTAATTATTATAATTAATTGAATATTTGTAAAAATACTTAGCTAGGACATTAATTTTGAATTATTAAAATAGTATACTAATTAACTAAAAATTTAAGAAATAATTTATTAAATTAATTATAAAACCTTCGCATAAAAATTATTTTAATAATCCTAAAATAGCAAATATATTTGTAATTATATAACACTAATACTGAATGATAATTTTGAAATTAAAACTGAATTAATTTGTGGAAATAGGTATTTATTGATAAAAAATATTTTCGAAGCAATCATAGTAAATTATTAAGTAAAAAAAATTAATTTTAAAAGGGGAAGGTCAAAATTGGTCGTCAACACCAGCAACAGAAGTGCACCAGCTATCTTCACATTAGCAAAACTCATCCGAAACTCACCTGAGCCCCTCGGGTTCCAAACCAAACATGCACATAAGTATAATAACATCATTGTTTTTAGTTGAATAGGAATTTTATTAATAGAAGCATAATACAAAAGTGGAAGGGGACATAAACATTACCTCCAATACAAAAGTAAGTGTACATTTAGTCATCCGAGAGTGATAACTAAATATACCTAAAATGTGGTAAGGTGTTAGACCTGTGGTAATGTGGCGATTGTCTATTTTAAAATGATAGACAATCTCATGTACAAAATAGAGTGAAGTTGTTCTAGGTCAGTTATACAAAAGATACATGTGTTCCTGCTTCTATTGTGTGATTTAGGGAGGTGGTCCCTTGTATGTACATCTAATATCCAAAAAAAAAACAAAAGATTTTTAGAGTTCTCAAGAGAGTGACAAAGGGGTGCAAGTTATCTCAATTTTGCTTTTACAAAAGCCAAGTTGAAGATGACTGTATATCAGTTGAGAGCTGTTGTCTTCTCTTGTCTCAATCTGATGATGTTCTATTGTTGTTTTCCAATCTTATGGTGTCTGCTGGCTGGTACTGTTGTGATGCTGAGTGGAGTCATATTTCCATTGTTGTACAGTAGTTGGAGGTATCCATGATGATTGCTGAAGTTGCAAGAGATTGAGTACCAGGGGTATTAGTACCACCCTTTGCAATTGCAGCAATAATCTATCTACAGTACGATGGTGGGTGCTAGTTTACTGGTATTCTATAACTTTTACTGTTGCGTATTAAGACTGTTGTTGTTTTGCTTTATGCCAGCGTAGATCCTTGTTCCTCTGCTGCTTCGAGATAATTGGGTATTGTGAATTATGATGTCTTGAGCCTGTGTTCCCATGACATGATGCTGCTGCTGGGTTGAGTGTTGTCTATGCTTATCCTTGCTTATGTACTACTTTGTGTTGATTGAATGTTTGTTGAAAGTGAGTGTTGGGGGAGTCCATGGTGGTTGAATTGGATTGTTGCTGCTCTTGTATGTATGATTCCTCTGCTGGTAATATGCTGGCTGAGTTGCTCTGTCTTGAATCTGTTGCTGCTGTGCTTTACTCCTGTGTATATCCTTGCTCCTGTGCTGCTTCTAATAAGAGTCTGTTGGTGTTTCTGTTTCCTGTGGTGGCTGTTGGCTTTGTGGATTGTTGATGTGCTGCTGAGTAGAGTCAGGTTTCTAGTATTGCAATGTGGTTGGGAATATCCACGGTGATTGCTGTAGGTGCAACAGACTGAGCACCAGGGGTGCTAATACCACACCTTGCAACTACAGCAATAATCTGGATAATTTCAAGCTGCTTACAATATTGTGAAGGGTGTTGGTTCAGTGGTGAAGATGCTATGTATGCTGCTGTTGTTTTGGATTCTTGTTTTCTTCTGATGAAACGGCAGTTGTCTTTGATTTGCATGGTGATTTGAGTGCTTTGTGGTCCTGTGATCTGCAGGGTAATGCTTCTGTTGATTATTTGTTAGGTGTGCTTTTAGCTGCTGTAGTTGCTGCGGGGGTGTCTGTGTTTGCCAGTCCATGTTGTTGTTTCTGCTAAGTTGTGTGCTGACTGGGTACATTGTTTTATGTTGCCAGAGAATGTCCATCTTATTGCTCATGTGTTTCTGCTGTAATGTAGTAGTGTGCTTGCTGAATTGCAGAGTTGTATGCTAGCAAGGGGGATCCATGATGATTGCTGTAATTGCAATGGATTGAGCATTAGAAATGCTACTATCATACATTGCAAGCGCACCAATGATCTGGCTTCCTCCAAATTATCTGCAGAGTTGAGAGCTTTGCTGAGATTGTGATTATGTGTTTGTTGCGTTTGCTTGGAGTAATTGAGATCCAGCCTACTAGCCAAAGAGGCTATGTGATTCCATATTGCTTCTTTAGCAGTAGTATAACCTCTCACAGTGACTTCACTGCTGCTTGAATTCAAGGTGCCGGTGGTTAAGGAATTGAGAAGGTGTTGATAACAGCCTCTAGCATATCCTGCAATTAAAAACTTCATGTTAGATTGAGTCCACATATCCACTTTCTCCTCATTACAATTGTTGTGATGATGCTTGTGGTGACAGCCCAGGTATAGCATTGAAGTTGTAAACGACAGTGCATATAAATGCTTCTCATCATGGCCTATCATTGGCTTCTTGCTGGTGCCATACTTTGTTTGGTTCCTCCTGTGTACATGTATTTGCTGAGTTTGGTTGGAGTACTTGGGTTCTGGCTTGCCAACCACAGAAGCAAAGTAATGAGTAGTCTATCTCCTCCTAGTGAGCAGAATTTCACTGTAGCTTGATTCCAATGTACTGGTGATTAACTCTGTCAGCAGGTATTGATGGCAGTTCTTTTCAGCATTTCCTGCAGGAAACAACATCATGTTAGATTGTATCCAATTATCCATTTTCTCCTCATTGTTGATGTTGTGATACTGTTTTTGGTGATAGCCCTGGTAACATTGTGTCTGTGTGATGTTGTTCCACAGTACATCATATGGTAACAGTTGTTATGGAAGTATCAAGCCTTTGCCATATTTAGCAGTGTTGGCAGAATGTGCTCCAGTTTTTCTTTGTTGCTGCTGCATTGATCTCCCGCTTCTCCTGACTGTATGAATTAGTTGTTGTGGTTGAGATGCAATTTTAGTTGTTCCTGTGTTCCCTGCAAGAAAAGAAGAGAATTTAGTGTAAAGCCACTACCCCATTCTTTCTTTAGCATTGATGTCTTGCTTTCCACCATATTGCTTGCCCTTTGGCAATGTTACTGCCTCTGGTTTCTTGCCACTTTTACTCTTAAGTATGGGCATTGGCTCTTATCACTGTTAAGCAGTCTTCTACTTTGTATATCCAAATCATCAAAACAGTAGCATCCATTGGTCCACTGTCCAGTCCATAGTTGTCCAGGTGATCTGCCATTTTGTTGCCTTCTCTAAATGTGTGTGTTATTACTATATTGTAGTTTGCCATCAATTTCCTGATCTCTGAAACTGTTTCATCAATGGACCATGGCACTCTCCGTTCTCCCTTGATACTTTTCACAAGCATCATTGAATCAGTGTGAAGGTCTATGAGAGTGTAGTCACTGTGAATACAGAATCTCAGGGCCTCAACCATTGCCTGTGCTTTAGCTTCTGTGTTTGTGCCTTCTTGGATTTATTTACTGAATGCATATATGATATCTCCCTTCTCATCTCTCAGTATAAAACCAATGGAAATTCTTCCTGGATTACCTCTAGAGGCTCCATCTGTGTTTACCTTAGTCCAACCTTGACTGGGGAGTTCCCAAAGTACTTTTGTGTACTTCAGGGTGAGGGTGTATTGTTCCATCACCTTGAGTATGTCTGGCCATTTATGTGGGATGTTGTGCATTCCTGGCTTTCTGAATTTGATAAGTAGCTGAAGAGGAGAATTGATCTGGTAGATTACTCTACTGATAGTGACTACATCTCTATATTTGTAGTTATTCTTCTCTTCCACAACTCCCATACAATCACTGAGGGTAAGACCTGCATTATTGGTTTCAATCGATTGATCACTTCTGCAGTCCAGCATTTGGTCACTACTTGGTGCAGTGTGATTCCTTCTGTGTCAATTCCTGCAAAGCCAAGAAAATACTTCCACACTTTTTTTGGCAGCATATGAAGTGAAGAAGAGGTGTTGTCTTGTTTCCTCCTGAGGTTCTGCAGAGCAACTGCATTTTGAATCCATGTGGTATTCCAGGTTTTTGAAGAACTCATCCAGTGGTATCCTGTTTCTCCATAGTTTCCACATGAAGAATTCTATCTTGAATGGCAGTCCTCTCACCCAAATGTTCTTATAAGCATTATGGGGATACTGCTTCCTTCTCAAGTACTCCCAAGCTGATTTGATAGTGAGTTCCCCACTGGTTTCTAACATCCATATTGGTTTATCAAGTGCATCAATTAAGGTTGGGGGTTTAATGTTCTCCAGTATGTGTGCAGCAAGTTCTACTGGGAGTATCTCTTTGATCTTCTCCTCAATCCAGTAGCCATCACACACCACATCCTGAATATTTTATATGGTTTAATCACATATAAAATAAGGTGGGGTGATCAAATATAATGCTCCTAGTCCAGTCCGATTTTCAAACCAGAATAGAGAAGATCCCATCCTAGGTTGCCAATATATTTGATGCTCTATGATATTCCTGCAGTCTGTCATTTTCCTCCATACGTGAGAACCACCTCTCCATGGTACTATTATAGGGTTGAGTTTTTTGCAGTATTTTTGACTCATGAATGCACTCCACAGAGTTGGTTTTGTTCTGAAGTTCAACTATAGCTTACAAAACAAAGCTGTAGACATATCATCTAATGACCTGAATCCTGCACCACCTTTTTCATATGGAAAGAATAGAGTGTTCCATGATGCCCAGTGCCTGCTTGGGTTTCCCGCAGATTTGCACCAAAAGAATTGTGCAATAACCTTGTGTAGTTTATTAATTACACAGGCTGGGTGGTTTACTGCAGAGAGGAGATGTATGGGCATGCTTTATAGCACATGTGTGATAAGCACTGCCCTCCCCCCTATGGAGAGTAGTTTCCCTTTCCAATTTTGCTATTTATCCATCACCTTTTGTATGAGACCTTGATAATAATCCAACTTCCTTCTCTTGTAAAAAACTGGGCATCCCAAGTAAGTGAAAGGGAAGTCTTGCCTCAGTATGCCTGTGATTCTTTGCACTTTGTCTGTTACTTGTGTTGAGGTGGAGTGGTGCATGTAGATAGATGACTTGTTCTTGTTGATCAGTTGGCCTGAAGCTTCTTCATATTCAGTCAGCACTTCCATTACCAATTGGAGTGAAGTTTCATCTGATGAGGAAAAAATAACGGTGTCATCTGCATATGCTAAGTGGTTTATTTTGGGACTCCATTTAGGTAATCCAAAACCACAGAAATATAGGTTGGAGTGTAAAGCATTAAGTCCTCTAAACATAGCTTTTGCTGCCAGTATAAAGAGGGCAGGTGACAGAGGGTCGCCTTGTTTGACTCCCCTTGTGGATTTAAAGAATCTATGTGGTTCTCCATTGATCAGAATAGAGTACCAGTTATTTGCCACAATACCATGTATCATGCCAATGAATCTCTCTTCAAATCACATCTTCCTCAGAACCTTTGTCAAGAAAAGCCATGACAGCCTGTATATGCTTTTGTCATGTCTAGCTTGAGTACCACATTTGGGCCTGCTTTAGTTCTCAAACGGATGTCTGTTACAATTTCTTGAGTTAGCAAGACATTTTCCACTATGCTTCTGCCTTTTACAAAACCAGCTTGTTCTTCAGAGATTAGCTTTAATAAAATGCTTACCATTCTGTCATGAATCACTCTGGAGAAAATTTTATTGCTGAGACTGATTGGTCTCATGTCTGAGAAGGTCATTACCTCCTTCTTTTTTGGCAGTAGCACCAGGTTTGTGTGTGTTATACTCTTGGGGAGAGTATGTCTATTGAAATTGCTTTTACCATCTCCATTATGTCATCCTGGATTATATCCCAACAAGATAGATAGAAGCTGCCATTGAAACCATCAGGTCCCCTAGCACTTTCTGCATTAAGTCCAAACACTGCTTGTTTGATTTCTTCCTTTGTTGGTTGCTGCATTAGAGTATCATTATCTTTGCTTTCCATCAATGTGGGAATATGATCCAGCATTCTGAATGTTGTAGGGGTGTCTGCTTCATGGAACTGGGCTTTGTAAAATTTAATTGCTTCCTCTGCTATATCTTCCTTCTCTTCTAGCCATATACCCTGATTGTCATGTATTCTCTTCAGTTGTAATCTCTTCCTTCTGCTATTCACTTGTGCATGGAAGAACTTTGTGTTTCTGTCTCCATCTTTGAACCATGTCATGCTAGATTTTTGTTTCCAGAATTCCTCCTCTAAGCTCAAATATCTGATCAACTCAGCCTGAACCCTTTGCAGCCTTGCTCTGTTCTGTGCAGTAGGTTGTAGCTCAAATTGTGCTTCATGTACTTTGATCACTTCCTCCAGGCTTGCTATTTTCTAAAAGATGTCTCCATATGTTGCTTTACTCCATGTTGATAGAGCTCTTTTCACCTTCTTCAATTTGGGGTTGAATACCAAGAAAGGGTCCCCTACAAAATCTGCTTTCTAGTTTTCTTTTACCACATCTTTACAAGAGTGATGCTTTATCTAGAAATTGAGGAATTTGAAAGCTTTCTTTACAGGTGTGGTATTTTGGTTGCAGGCTAGTAACATAGGACAGTGATCTGACCCTATCTTTGGCAAGTGAGTGACTTCCAAATGTGGCTGCCATTATTGAAGTGCACAGTTAGCTAGGCATCTGTCCAATCTTTTGAAGATACAATATTCCTCTGCTCTCCCATTCTACCATGTGTAAATGCTGCCCTTAAAGCTGATTTCAGAAAGATTGCATGTGTTGATGCAATGTCTGAAGTCTTCCACTTCATTTAGAGATACTGGGAGTCTTCCAAACTTCTCTTCTTCATCCCATATCACATTGAAATCACCCCCTACAAGCCATGGCATTGATATATCTCTGGCAAGATTGTACATATTGTCAAACATCTCAATCCTCTCAGTAGCATCACATTTTGCATATACAAAGGTAACAATGAAAGAAGAGTGTGTCTCTATTTTTGTCAGTTCTAGTGTTAGTTGTTGTTCCATATCATTTATTACCTCTGCTTCATGATCATCATCCACAAATACCCATATCTTGTTTGAGACATTGGCATAGCACTTTGGCATCTCAATCTTCCTTCTATACCCCTCCAAGTTATTAAATTTCTGCTTTGGTTCCATAAGCCTCTGTGCATATTGATCAATCTCTCAAAAGCTTGCTGAGTGTTGACTGATCTTATATTCCATATGATTCCATTCATGATTGAGGGTGGGATTTAGATAGGATCCTCCTAGTTTAAACCCCTGACATTGCATTTTGATTGTCCTTGCCCTGCTTCTTCTTGCCCCTTTTTGCTGATTTTCTTGCATCCATAAGCTTTGGTGATATGTCTGCTTGTCTTGCCACATTGATGAGGTTTTGAGCAATAGATTCCTCATCAAGGTCCCTTCTTGTTTCTGTTGTATGCTCTCCTTCTTCAGTACCTCCTCTGTATTCTACTAATTATGTATTGATGTCTGCTTGGGTCATTCCTGTGATAATTGTAATGTGGCTCAGCTGTCCTTTATTGGTAGTCGCTTCATGTGAGGTAGTAGTTGCCTCCTCCATGTGTTGAATATTCTTACTTTGACTTTTAATTTCCTTTTCTCCAGAGTTCTTAACATTGTGAAATTTGAATTGAGCCTTTGTGAGGATATTTGGCAGACTCACTTCCAATGTCGTAATCTCATTGTTGGCTATTGAGAACTCCTCATCTTTGTGGTTAATTTGAGGGTCTTCCCTTTTGTCTTGTTGCTTTGCCTTGTCATTTATACTTTGTACATTTGGTTCTTCTTCCTCATCAGTTGAATCCTCATCACTTCCCATGCCTTCTAGTACTGCTTCTTCTTCTGATCCTTCTTCTAATTGCTCACTCCATAGCTTGCCTTCACTGAGCTGGATTCTATAAGCATCATTCACCTCAGGTATTAGGATTTCTTGGCATGATTGAATTGTTGTGATGTTGTTGATAAAAGCTCTTTTGACCCAATGTCCTGTTGTTTCTTTGCTTTTAGATGCTATTTCTTTCTCTCGACTTCCATTTACGTCTGCTTGTGTCTTAGTAAGCTGCAATGGCTTGCTAGTACCTAGAGTGGAAATTAAATGTGTTGCCTTTGAGGCATGTGTATTTCCTCTCATTGCTTCATCGGCTACAATTAGTTGATTGTCTTCATTGGCTCTGCTCTGTTCAATCTCAAGTGCTGCAAACTTGTTGTTTGTCTGCAATCTCTGCCCTCTGTAGTAGCTGGTGTTAGTGTCAATCTACTTTTGGATTGGTTTATTATTTGTGTGTCTTTTCTTTGGGTTCAATTGACTTCCTTCCATTGTAGGCCAATGTTGCCAACCACCTTACCACTTGACAGGATCATGAGAGGTGCTGCTTCTTTAGTCCTTTGGATTTTTGCTTTTCATCATTGAATAGTTCAGGACGAAGCTTCCAGCATTCTAGCATGTCATGACCCTGTAACTTGCATTGTTTGCAGTATTTGGGTATGAAGTCATACTGAACTTTTACCCATTCAGTTCTTATGCTCCCTATAAGTTCATTCTCATTATCCATGCGGACTTTCTTTGGTAGTTATGTTACCAGATCAACTAAAACCTTGACTCTTGCACAACTTGGACGAGTTTTGTTGATTGTTGCCATATTTACATGCAATGGCTTTCCAACTACTGAGGCTAAAGAAAAGAGGCATTCTTTAACAAAATAAGTAGGTAGCAGATTTGGGAATGAAATCCAAGCCATTGCTTTAGACGTTTCTTCTCCTTCCTTGAATTTGGCGTCATAAATCAATGTCCTCATCTGATACTCGTACCCATCTTTTGCTTTCAAATAATATACTACCTTCAATGTGAAGTTGATGAAGTCTTGCCATAGCGCCAATCGAATTAGCACGTGCCTGTCTCTGAGGAGCCCAATGTTACAGTCGCCTTTAATTCCACACTAAGCGGGAATTAACTTGCGCAGCTCTTGAATGTCAGGCCACCCATAGGAAAATTCACCAATTATTGCATATTGAAGGCCTTCGATTATGTTCATTCTATCAACTTCAGCTTCTGTAAATTTGACATAGGGTTGACCTTGTAAGAAGCTTGCTCTTTTGAAAGGTATTGGCTCGATTTGTGCAGTCGAGTTAGGGTTTACTGTTGGGGGCGAGTTTAGGGTTGAGGGTTTGAGTATATGACTGTAGTCTAGGGGTTATTGGCTGGTTGTGTTTGTGGTGGGAGGTTGGGATGTGAAGGGGGGAGGTTCGCCAGCCGGTTGAGCTCCGGTCGGCGTCGCCATGGATGACGATGAGAACTTCGTGTTCGTCGACTCACTTTCTCTCTCTTATCGCCAGAGCCTCTCTCATTGAAGACAAAATGTGACGTTATGGAATGTGTCCGTTGTTTCCATCATATGAACTTGCTCGTGCAATCAAATCACCAAAATAACATCTAAATCAACAAATCAACCCTCAAAATAAATGAAATTTCAAAGTAAACTCAAGAACAACTAGAATCACATTTAAGCGTCCGAATCATATCAAATCAATTTCGAATTGAACCAAATTTTGCAGCAGGTTTCAAATAGAGATACGGACCCATTCCAAGTTTCAATATCAAAATCTCAACCCGTTAGCTAAGAAGTCAACTTACGGTCAAACTTAGTAAATTTTCAAACTTTAAAGATACTAGTTTTCGGCAAAATGAGCCAAATCAATGTAGGGACCTCTAGTTTCAATTCCGGGCATACGCCCAAGACCAAAATTACGTTACAGACCTACCGGAATCGTAAAAACACCGAACCGAGGTCATTTTCATAAAATGTTGATCTTGGTCAACTCAAGTTTTTTTAAGGCCAAAAATCATGTTTTCTTCAAATTTTCACACAAAAACTTTTCAAATAGTGACAGAAACAACACACGCAAACCAAGAAACATCAAATAAAGCTAGCGGAGGTCTCTGAACACGGAATTTAAGGTTAATATTTATAATGACCTATCGGGTTATCACATTCTCCACATCTAAAATAAAATTTCATCCTCGAGCGAACATAGAAAGGTACCTGGGCTGCTGAAAAGGTGTAGATATCTACTCCACATATCGGACTCGGACTTCCACGTAGCTGCCTCGATCGGCTAACCTCTCCACTGCACTATAATTGAAGGATAACTCTTAGAACTCAACTTTCGGACATGCTGGGCTGGAATGGCCACCAGCTCCCCTCATAAGTCAAATCCTTGTCCAATTGGACTAAGCTGAAATCTAATACATGGGACGGATCACCTTGATACTTCCGGAGCATGGACGCATGGAACACCAGTGCACAGTTTATAAGCTAGGTGGCAAGGCAAGCTTGTAGGAATCACCCACGCTCTCAAGGATCTCAAAGGGTCCGATATACCTAGGGCTTCACTTTCCCTTCTTCTCAAACCCTTCATGGATGAAACCCTGAGCAATACTCTCTCTCCAACCATGAATGCAACGTCACAGACTCTACAATTGGCATAACTCGTCTGCCTAGATTGAGCTGTGCGAAGTCGATCCTGAATCATATTGACCTTTTCCAAGGTATCTTAAACCAAATCGGTACCCAACAATCGAGCCTCTCCCAGCTCAAACCAACCAACTGGCGAACTACACCACCTCCCATATAATGCCTCATAAGGAACCATCTGGATACTCGATTGGTAGTTGTTGTTGTAGGCAAACTTTGCAAGCGGCAAGAACTGATCCTAAGAAACCTCGAAATCCATAACACAGGTACGAAGCATATCCTCCAATATTTGAATGGTGCGCTCAGACTGCTCATCTGTCTAGGGCTGAAATGTTGTGCTAAAATCGATCCATGAACCTAACTCACGTTATACGGCCCTCCAGAAATGCTATGTGAACTGCGTGCCCCAGTCAAAAATAATGGACACGACATACAGTGCAGACGAACGATCTCGCGGATATAGATCTCAACCAACCACTCTGAAGAATTGGTAACTGCCATCGGAATAAAATGCGCCGACTTGGTCAACCTATCCAAAATCACCCATACAGTGTCAAATTTCTTCTAAGTCCATGGGAGCGCAACAACGAAATCCATGGTAATACGCTCCCACATCCACTCAAGAATCGCAAGCCTCTGAAGCAAACTACCATACCTTTGATGCACGTACTTTACCTGCTGATAATTCAAACACGGAGCCACATGCGCTACTATGTCTTTCTTCATTCTTTTCCACTAATAATGCCTCCTCAACAGTCAACTCAGGAAACCTATCCACATTGGGCAGACAACTCCGACCCTGCATCCGCAATACCCCGTCATCTCCAATAGAAACCTTCTTGGTATCACCATGCTGCACCGTGTCCTTAAGGACAAGCAAATGGGGGTCATCATACTGACACTCTATGATGCGCTCGTAAAACGAAGACTGAGAAACCGTGCAAGCAAGAACCCGACTAGGCTCCGAAACATCTAACCTCGTGAACAGATTGGCCAAGGCCTGAACATCTTATGCTAGCAGTCTCTCGCCAACTGGAATATATGCAAGGGTACCATACTCACAGCCTTTCTACTCAAGGGATTGACCACCACATTGACCTTACGGGATGACACAAAATGGTGATATCATAGTCTTTTAGTAGCTCTAACCACCTCCGCTGCCTCAAGTTGAGATCCTTTTTCTTAAACAACTACTACAGACTCCGATGAACTATGAATACCTCACACAACACACCGTAGAGATAATGCCTCCAAATCTTCAATGCATGAACAATCGTCGCCAACTCCAAGTCATGAACAGGGTAATTCTTCTCATGAACCTTCAGCTAAAAGTATAGGGTCCTAAACCCGTAGGTAATACCAACACCGGAGTTGTAGTCAAGGCAGTCTTGAGCTTCTGAAAGCTCAACTCACACTCATCTGACCACTTGAATGGGGCACCCTTCTTGGTCAATCTAGTCAATGGGGCTGCTATTGATGAAAACTCTCCACGAACTAGCGATAATAACCCGCCAAACCTAGAAAGCTCCAAATATCTGTAGCTGAAGTAGGTCTAGGCCAGTTCTGAACTGCCTCAATCTTCTTAGGATCCACTTTAATGCCCTCTATAGATACAACATGTCCCAAAAAAACAACCAAGTCTAACCAAACACACCCTTTGAAAACTTGGCATATACTAACTATATCTCAGGGTCTGAAGTACCACCCGAAGATGTTGCTCATGCTCCTCTCGACTGCAGGAGTAGATCAAGATATCATCAATGAGGACGATCACAAAAGAATCTAAATAGGGCTTAAATACCGAATTCATCAAATTCATAAATGTTGCTGGGGCATTTGTCAAGCCAAATGACATCGCTAGGAACTCATAATGCCCGTACCGAGTCCGGAAGGCTATCTTAGGGACATCGAATGCCCTAATCTTCAACTGATGGTAGCCAAATTGCAAATAAATCATTGAAAATACCTTATCACCCTGAAGCTGATCAAAAGACACTTGTTCTTGATGGTGACTTTGTTCAACTGTCGATAAGCTATACACATCCTCATCGAACCATCCCTGTTCGTTACAAACAACACTAGCACACCCCAGGGTGAGACGCTAGGCCTAATGAATTCTTTATCAAGCAAGTCCTACAACTGCTCCTTCAATTCCTTTAACTCAGGTGGCCCCATACGGTATGGTGGAATAGAAATGGGCTGAGTGCCTGGAGCCAAGTCAATACAAAAGTCAATCCCTGTCGGTGGCATCCCCGACAATCTGTACGAAACACCTCTGGAAACTCGCGCACAACAAGTACTAAATCCATGGAAGGAACCTCCACACTTGAATCACGAACATAGGCCAAATATGCTAGACTTCCCTTCTTGAACGTATGCCGAGCCTTCACATAAGAAATAACCCTTGCTAATAGAACGGTCATGAGTCATCCTCCACTCTAATCGAGGCAACCCCAGAATGGCTAAAGTCATCATCTTAGCGTGATAGTCCAATATAGCATGATAAGGTGACAGCCAATCCATGCCAAAAATAACATCAAAGTCCACCATAGCAAGAAGTAGGAGATCTACAATAGTCTCAAGGTTCCCGATAGAAACAACATAGGAGCAATAAACACGATCTACAATAATATAATCTCCCACAGGCATGGACACATATGCAGGAGCACTCAAAGAATCACGAGGCACAATGTAATATGAAGCAAAATAAGATGACACGTAGGATTAAGTAGAGCCTGGATCAAATAGAATGGAAGAATCTCTATGACAAACTGGAACACTACCTATGATGACAGCGTCAGATGACTCTGCCTCAGGTCTAGCTGGGAATGAATAAAAATAGTGCTGGGCCCCACCAATATTACATCTGCCCATCGGGCGACCCCTAGCTAGTTGGCCTCCACCTCTAATGGCTTAACCTCCGCCTCTAGCTAGCTGTGCGGGCAGTGGAGAAATCGGTGTCGGCATGATGGCACGAGATCCCTATTGAGGTCTGCTGCTCGTATATCTAGCGCAATACCTCCTGATGTTACCTATGCCCCCACACTCAAAGCACTTTCTCGGCTGCTGAAGCTGAGACTGACAATGACGGCCTGGATAGCTGCTGTAATAACTCTAAAGCAGCGGTGCATTGATAGGAGCTGAAAGTGCACTAAATGATGGCTGCTCAAAATGTGACCCATAAGAACCACGACCGCCCGAAGCACCATGGACTACTTGAAGAGCTAGCTGAATTGCCCTAGGATGATGGCCTCTACCAAACGAACCTCCGCCTTCAGTTGAGACACCACTAAAGCCACCAAAATGACGAGGCCTCTTCTCAGATGTCGACCCTCTATCCTGACCACGAACCATAACGATCTGTCTAGCAATCTCTACGGCCCTTTGGAAAGAAATATCATCTTCCGTCTCCTTTGCCATCTGAAGTCTGATGCCGAAGGTAAGACTACCAATAAACCTCCTCACACTCTCTCTATCTGTAGGAATCAACATAGCTGCATGACGAGCCAGGTCCACAAATATAGTCTCGTACTGGGTGACGGTTATGCCATCCTGCTGAAGGTACTTAAATTGCCTATGGTACTCCTCTCTCAGAGTGAAAGGAATAAACTTCTCCAGAAGTAGCTACATAAACTGATGTCAGGTTAGTGAAGGTGAACCAGCTGGTCTACTCTGCTCAAAATCTTACCACCACCTCTTAGCAAAACCGGTCATCTGGAGTACCGCAAAGTCGACCCCATTGGTCCCATGTTTCGCAACACCTCACGGCGATGCTCCAAGTAATCATGTGGGTCCTTAGAGAGTGCACTGCTATAATGAACAAGAAAGAGCTTGGTGAACTTATCCAACCTCATCAATCCCTCAAAAGACATCGTGGGCCTCTTCCCGGGCTGTGTAGCAACTATTGGCTGATCTACCCCAACTGCTGGAACCGTCGGAGTCTGGTATAGGGGAGCCATCTGCTCTGGAGTGTGAGTGGCGGGAGTCTATGCTCCTTCCCCAACCTGAGAAACGGCTGGTGCCATAGGAAATGCTTCGGTCTGAGCCACACTCTCCATGAGTCCTACTAAGCGGACTAGTGCGTCCAGAAGTACGGGAGTGGCTATGAATCCCTTTGGGACCTGAGCGGGTCCGACTAATACTGTCTGAACTGGGACCTCCTCCTCATGGTCAGGCTGAGGCTTCACCATGGGTGTTGTTGCTGCTCGTGCTCTAGGCTGAGCTCTGTCTCCTCCTCAGCCCATACCTCAGCCCAGCCCCATACCCCTAGTAGTGGCTGCAAAAGGAGGCTCTGGCTCCTGCCCGGCTATAGACATTGTGTGTGTTCTCACCATCCGAGAGAACAAGAGTAGAATGGTTCAAACTTCAATAACGAAAATAAACCACACAATAGAGAACGAAAGAAGTGAATTTTTTTTGAAGCCTTATATCCTGTGAAAGATAAGTACAGATGTCTTCGTATCGATCCTCCAGACTCTACCAAGCTTGCTCATGACTCATGAGACCTACGCAATCTAGTGCTCTGATACCAACTTGTCACGATCCCGAAATTCCTACCCTCGGGACCATGATGGCGCCTAACATTTCACTTGCTAGGCAAGCCGACATTAGTTATGTTTATTACCTATTTTTAAAAATTTAAATCAAATGACAACAATAAAACTGAATAGTATAAAATAAGGTGATAACTTATAAATAACATAATCCAAGTACAATCCCAGAATTAGTGTCACGAATACATGGGCGTCTAGTGTGCTACAGATAATAGTCTGAATAAAACATAACTATCTGAATCAAAATAAACAGCTAAAATGATGTAGAAGGGGACTTCGGGGTTGGGAAGCCGTACAGCTATACCTCCAATCTCCATACTCTGTAAGTGCCGAGCCAAACCTGGGCGAAGTAGAAATGAGGCTAAGGCGAGTCACTTACAATAACCTGTACGCAATAATAATAATAGCAAAAAAGACAGGAATGGAAATAAAGCAGTTAATTCATAACAACGAACTCAAATCCAACTACCAAAAAGCCTAGAATAACAAGTCTTATAAACTCATCTCAAAATACCGAGGTAATTCTAACATTCACAAACAATCACAACATATACAACCTGTTGCGGCGTGCAACCCAATCTCACCATATTATCATCTATCAATATTATAAGACGTCCTTACTTCGCCATTTCAATTCATTACCTTTCAATTTCCGTTGCGGCGTGCAAACCGCTCCCCAAACAATTTCAATCAACAATTAGCAATTTAACAATCAAAATTTACAAGAATTTCTGCATCAAGAGAGTAAATGTATGAGGCAATGAAGAATAACAAAATACCAAAGAATCTTTAACAACTCGGATATCTCAACCTTACCAACTCATCGGTATCTATCAATTAGAGAACTCATACAAGTAAAATCACGCTATTGAAAGAAACAACTACTACAAAACTATAAGACAAGATATATGAAAATTTAGATATGCAAGTAAAGCAAGTAGAGACAAGTAGCAACAAGCATAAAATCATGGGAGGGATGGACAATTTAGTAAAATATAGCTAAATGACAAGTAAACAATTATGGTATAGAAGTCAATAAAGCATATAACAATTAAGGCATGAAACAAGATATATCATGAAGTAACGAAAACATGGAAGCAAGTATCATAGCGGCGTATACACACTCGTTATCTCGCATATACTTCGTTTACCACATAATTCACATAACACATATGTCAAGGTTCTCTAATTCCCTCAAATCAAGGTTAGACCCAATACTTACCTCACTCCGCAACCTAAGCAATCAATCAACCACGGCCTTGCCTTTTGAATAAGCCTCCAAACCAACCAAATCTAGCAAATTATTGACCAAATGATTCAAAAATAAGCTTTAGAAACTGCCCACGAATGAAAGAGTTTCTATTTTGATCTTTTTTAAAAAGTCAACAAAAGTCAACTCCGGGCCCGCTTGGTCAAAACCTGAGGTTCGGACCAAAGATTATCCATTCACCCCCGAGTCCGGTAATATGATTTATTTCGAGATCCGACATCAATTCGAGGTATGAATCTCAATTTTACAAAAACTCCCAATTCTACCCGAATCCCTAATTTCTACCATGTAAATCCTAAATTTGATGTTGGAATCTCATGAAATGTAATGGGTAATTGAAAAGAAATGGATTAAAGTCATTTGCCAATGAATTTGGGAAGAAACGTCTCTTGAAAAATTGCCTCTAGAGTGTTTAGGGTTGAGAAATAGTGTAAAATGAGCCAAGTCCCAATTTTTCGCTCTTTTACCCAGCTGCAGATATTGCAATTGCAAAGTCATGTTCGCAATTGCGAACACCGCAAATGCGAGACAAGGGTCGCAAATGCGAACCCTGTCTCAGAGCAACAGAAGTCACACTCGCAAATGTGAAGTTTCCACCTTTGCAAATACGACCAGCATCTTAGCAAATGCGAAGTAATAAAGTTTTTTCCAAGCATCGCAAATGCGATCCTGAGCTGTTCGCAATTGAAAATCATTTCCTTGCAAATGCGAAGTTACCTAATCCCAGGCCCTGCTTGCAAATGCTAACACTTGTTCAAGGCGAAGCTCGAAATTGCAAGCAAGACCTCGCAAATGCGAGATCTTTAGCAGAACACCAGCAACAGAAGTGCACTAGCTATCTTCACATTAGCAAAACTCATCTGAAACACGTCCAAAACTCACCCGAGCCCCTTAGGCTCCAAACCAAATGTGCACACAAGTGTAGTAACATAAAAAAACTTGCTCGCGCAATCAAATCATCAAACTAACATCTAAATCAACAAATCAACCCTCAAAACGAATGAAATTTCAAAGTAAACTCAAGAACAACTAGAATCACATTTAAGCGTCCGAATCATGTCAAATCAATTCCCAATTGAACCAAATTTTGCAGACATATTTCGAATAGCGATGCAGACCTATTCCAAGTTCAATATCAAATTCTAAACCCGTTAGCTAAGAAGTTAACTTACGACAAGACTTAGTAAATTTTCAAACTTTCAAGATACTAGTTTTCGGCAAAATGAGTCAAATCAATTTAGGGACCTTCAATTTCAATTCTAGGTATACGCTCAAGTCCAAAATCATAATATAGACCTACTAGAATAGTAAAAATACCGATCCGAGGTTGCTTTCAAAATATGTTGACCGTGATTAACTCAAGTTATTTTTAAGGCCAAAATCATGTTTTCTTCAAATTTCACATAAAATTTTTTCAAATTATGACACAGACCACACACGCAAACCAAGAAATACCAAATGAAGCTAACGAAAGTCTGAAAACACAGAATTCAAAACTAATACTCAAAATGACCTATCGGTCATCACAAAACCTGCAGTTGTCATCATAATCCATAAATACTCATCTTTTGGTCAATAATGCGGTCTCGGTGATGCCAATACTTCAAAAACTGATTGAATATTCCTTTAGGATACTTTACCTTTCCGAGGAACCAACTTGAGGTTACCAAGGACTATTTAGAATTTCACATTTCTTAGTTTCTTCCCTTTTGATTTCTTGTTATTAGTTCTACATAAAATCTTTACCGCTAGCTTTACATCTTTGACTTTCGTGGACTTCAGATGTCGTTGGATAAACCCATCGGATTAACTAGACCGCCATATCTCATGTTACTAATCTTGATGTCTCGTCATTAATAAGCGAAGCGCATGAACTGGTCGTTAAGAGAGTTGCCTGTATCCCTTTGCATCAAATGGAGTGTTCAAAGTTGGTTGTGGACTTGTGGCAATTAAGAAAAAGCTACGCAAAAGTTACAGGGATGATTTTGGGAAGAACCCAGGTTTTCTTTGACTTGTCAAAGTTGCTGCAAAGTACTCCAGAAGGTCTGTTTAGCATCTAACCTACTTTCAGATTTTTACAACTTTTAAACTACTGCTATTTGTATCAATTAGTTGTAAAATTCAAACTTGGTTGAAGTTGTATATATTTATTATATCAATTTGATTCAACTGAATACATTAAGTTGTCTATAATAAGTATAACCAAAAATTTTATACAACCCTCTTTTTCAGTTCTTTTTCTAATCTTTTTTGAGCTTAGGATTTATGTGAAGAAATTAACGTCAAGCCAAGACTATAATTGATGAATTAAAATAATTGTTGTTTCTCAAGTCAATGCACAAGTCTTTGCCATGGAATTTTCAAAAGAAAGGTACAACACACAAATCATTTCAATTTGATACACAAATACTCTAGCCGTGGAATTTTCAAAAGAAAGCTACAACACACAAATCCTTTCAATTTGATGTTACTCTTTCACTGAACGTATTCTCTACTCTGAATGCAGTGGATCATGGTGCATTAAGTCTTTTCCCCGCTGTTTGAACTAATAATTTTTTATTTAAAACAAAAAAAAAACCTTTTTAAGGGTGTTGTACCCCCCAAAAAATATAGAGAGAGAAAATAGAAATGTAAAGTTTTTACTAATTAACAGTGTAAATGATGATATCTCCGTTTATGATATTGTAACACAAATTTAGTGGACAAAAATTACATTTGTTTAATTATATTAATGAATACTTTGATATGGTTCTTTCAACATCGGAATGTAATTACAAAGAAACTTAGGTTTGATTGTCACAAAATGGACTTTTTGGGGTTGGTTAGCGGAATGTTTTTAAAATTGGTCGGTATTTAAAAAATAATTCTGGAACTGTGCAGTTCTTCAGGGGTCTTTCTATCGGATTAAATTGTTCATTGAAGTCTACTGAATTGTCCTACTTTTGCTCTTTAGGATTTCTCTACCAAATTGGTAGAGTTGATGCTATTTTACTCTACATATCTGTTAGTATGTTCATTGAAGTTTACCAGATTATCATACTTCTTCTCTTCAGTTATTTCTCTATTAGGTTCTCTACCTATCTGTTAAGTTATTTATCGAAGTTTACCGATTGACATATTTTTTTTGGGTTATTTTAATAAAGTGTTCTTCGATCTCACGACTCAATTATTCACTAAGTCGTGATGACACCTAACTCAACCCGCCAAGTAACCCAACAAATAAATGTTACACAAAACTGAGAACAAGCAGTTTAGGTTTTAGCTTTATTGGCCTAGTCTTTGGCCTTTCCTTCATTGCGCCCGCTTAGCCTTCACTGAGTTATTGCGTGGTTAAAAAAGAAAATACAAAAGAATAGTAAAAATGCACAAAGTAAAATTACAATCATTAAACTATAACACTATAATGAGGTCAATGACAATTTTTTTTGGGGTGGCTTCCATGGAGGTACATAGGGGTCAGAATGGGTTCAATTGGAAGAATTGAACATTTTACTTCATCAACTACGAACGTAATTCACATATTCAGTGTGAGCTTCTAAAATACGGCAATAACTATCTAACTAACATGATTGATAAATATTTGTTGGATTCCATTTAGGGCAGAGGGACAAGGTGGGGCAGAGAGAAGAGACAAGGCTAAAAGGCCTTGGTGTCTTGACATGGACCATTATAATATATAATGATACCTGTTGATAGTAGATATACATATTGATAAGGAAATCACAAATTATTGGCCAATCTCCGGAATGCTAAACAAGCAACTACTTTCATTCCTTCTCATTTGGATCGCGGTGGTGGTTGTGGCCTTGATCACGGCTACAATCACCACCACGGCAGCATCTATAGCTGCCGATGAGACCGTCACGTGCGACACGGTGATAAATAGCCTGAGACCATGTGTTGGCTACGTAACTGGTGGCGGAATTGTGCCGTCACAGTGTTGCAACGGGCTTAAATCTCTTCTTATCGTTGCACGTACCACAGCTGACCACCAAAGCTCTTGCGAATGCCTGAAGAGCATCGATTCCGGCGCTACCAGAGGAGAAATCAGCCGTGCTGCTAGTATTCCCAGAATATGTAAGGCCAAGGTTCCTTACAAGATTAGTCCAGATGTTGATTGCTCAAAGGTCAAGTAAGAGACTCCTTGTGTGGAATAATGTGAAATGTAGACGTTCTGTTTACCTGTTTTGTCGGAGTTTCGTGTGTTCTTTTGCATCCAAGTTATATGAGATTGAATAAGTTTGTGTTACTGAGAGTGGGATCATTGATGTCCATTACTTTCCGAGACACTATATATTGATATACATATATATTATACATATACACGCACACACTCCCTCCATCCTAATTTATGTGATACTCTTGTCCCAAAAAGAATTATACATTTTCATATTTAGTAACCATGAGCTTCAAATTTATCTTTTTTACCTTTGATAAGGTAATTCTAGCCATACAAATTCTTATGATTTGTTTTACACCATAAGTTTAAAAATTCTTTATTTATTTCTTAAACTTCGTACTCAGTCAAACACATTCACATAAATTGAGACATAAAAAGTATAGGTATATGCTTATAATGCGGGATACTTCGTGCATGGGTATTCTTTTTATATTTTACATATTCCCTGGAGCTAGAATAAAGTACCCAGTAATAAAGAACGAATTCAATCTGGATACTTGAATTTGGTAGTATGACAAAAAGATATCGATGTCAACTTTTTGTAAGGGGAAGGGGGGTGCAAGTAAATGGGGACTAGATAAAAAAAAATGAACCAACAAGAAATGTAAGCAAAAAACAAACTAAAAGATCGAGAAAATAAATTTACTAATTTACCTGAGCAAATAGCGTGATGAGCAGACATGCCATGATGTTGTTGTCCTCAGGAGAGCTGTGCATGATTGCATAATCTCTGATTTTATCTAAACGAAATCCCTATTTTATGCCCTTGTTATTGGCAGAGATGTTCAACCGTCTTAAACCCATTGAACATCTACCTGAGCACCTACCTCTACATTTTGTATGTTTTTTTTTTTTTTTTTTTAATTTTGTTTTCTTATATGGGGACTAATAATTAAACATAGAGGTAGGCGCTCAGGGGTGCATCCATTTCCATAGATAAGAGTTGGATCA
Source organism: Nicotiana obtusifolia (assembly GCA_002018475.1). NCBI lineage: Eukaryota > Viridiplantae > Streptophyta > Magnoliopsida > Solanales > Solanaceae > Nicotiana > Nicotiana obtusifolia. Next base: position 125,582 of record MCJB01024649.1, read on the forward strand.
TATTAATGGGACCAAGGATGTGGGACCATTTAAATAATTAAAATAAAAAAGAAAAATAGAAACAAGTTGCAATGACAACTTGAAACAAAAAGTTTTAAGTTGCAAGTTGCAACAACCTGCTGAAACCAAAATAAAGTACGGGTAGTAGCGATTTGTCTTGCAAATTGCAAAGAAATTGAGCGTTCTGATTGGTCCAAACTTTGGTAGGTCGTCTTATAAATAGGAGTTCAGTTCTTCTATTTTAACACACCATGATCGAGATCAGAGAGAGTTAGAAAAAGCAATTCACGTACTATTTTTTGTTGTTTGTGAGAAGATAGAGTGGGAGTAATACTATAGTGAGGTATTTAAAATAAAGAGTGTTATTATTATTGAAGTTGTAGTAGTCTCTTGACACTATCAAATTATAATATTATATTGGTATTATATTGATCTGTTCGGGTATTGTATTTTAACATGTTAAAAGATTTGGTGTCATTGTTACTTTCTTGTGATATTGCTATTTACCGTGGATATTATTCTTGGGTGGGATATTATTTTTCCCAACAACGTGGTATCAGAACCATGACGAATAATGATCAGTTATCTTTTTAGTAAATAGTATCTACATATGCAAGCCATTCTTAGCTCCCAGGACGTGTGGAATATCATAGACATAGAAAATGAAAAACCCGATAATAAGGAAGCTCTGCCTCAAAATGAGAAAAATGTCTTGGCAAAGATAAGGAAGAAGAATCAACAAGCTCTCACGCTCATCCACCAAAATTTGGATGATGCATGTTTGAGAAGGTTGCAGATACTACCGACTCAAAGGAAGCTTGGGAGATTTTACAAAATTCTCTCCAGGGAGTTGACAAGGTAAGGAAGGAAAAACTTCAAAGGGCTAATTTTGATGTTTTGAAAATGAAAGAATCCGAATGCATTCCAAATTATTGTTCAAAAGTGAAGGTTGTTGTGAATCAATTAAGAAGATACTGGGAGGACATAGAAGATGTCTGTGTGGTAGAAAGATCCTTCGCACATTAACACTAAAATTTGATTTTGTGGTGTGTACTATTGAGGAGTCTAAAGATTAAGACTCAATGACGGTGGAGCAATTAGAGGACTCTTTACAAGCCCACTAAGAAAATATTAAAAGGAGACAAGAAGTGCCGCTGGAGCAACTTCTTAAAACTCAGGCATCCTTTAAAGATTATGGAGGTGAAAAAAGCTATAGACGGAATGGACGAGGACGAGGCCGTGGCAGTCATGGAAGAGGAAGAAGTAATAGTAACAACTTTAATAATGAAGTTAAAATCCACCAAACATTCAGAGGTCGTGGTCGTGGACAAAGAGGAGGAAGAGGGCGTGGCTACTATCAAGAAAATAATGGACAAAGGTATGACAAATAAAAAAATTAAGTATTTTAATTGTCATAAATTTGGCCATTACGCTTGGGAATTTCGTAGCAATGTTGAAAAGAAAGCTAACCTTGTTGACGACAAGAAAGAAGAAGATGCGTCAACATTATTGTTGGCACTCAAAGAAAAACATAGGGATGATTGTAGCTCGTGGTATTTCAATAATGGAGCAAGTAATCATATGTGTAGAAGCGAAGAAAATTTTGTGGAGATCAATAAGACGGTTAAGGGTAATGTGTCATTTGGAGATACCTCAAAGATTCGAATCGACGGGATATGTACAATTCTAATCTACTGTAGAAATGGTGGCCATAAGTTAATTCAAGATATTTATTATGTGCCAAAACTAAAAAATAATATTTTGAGTTTGGGCCAACTTCTTGAAAAGGGATATGATATCCACATGAAAAATATGCATCTTTGGCTTAGAGAAAAAGTGGATCACACATTTTCAACAGTCTTGTGGGAAGCTTAAGGTACTTGACTTGTACCAGGCCAAATATACTCTTTGTAGTTGGAGTAGTAAGCTGCTTCATGGAAGCTCCTACCTCCACTCATTTGAAAGTTGCTAGAAGAATTCTTCATTATCTAAAAGTACGATTAACTTTGGGCTATTTTATTCTTTTTCTAGTGTTTTTAACCTAATGAGATATTGTGATAGTGATTATGCGGGAGATATTGACGATAGAAAAAGCACAACCGATTTTATGTTTTTCTTGGATGATTATGTTATTTCTTGGAGTTCAAAGAAATAATCCATAGTTACTCTTCGACTTGTGAAGCTGAATATGTTGCAGCACCATCATGTACGTGTCATGCTATTTGGCTGAGAAGATTATTGAAAGAGCTCAATCTGCCACAAATTGAAGCTACAGAGATTTGTATTGACAGTAAATCTGCACAGGCATTAGCCAAGAATCTGGTGTATTATGATCGAAACAAGCATATAGATACAAGGCATCACTTCATCAGATAATGCATTGCCAAGAAGGAAGTCGAGCTCAAATATGTGAAGTCTCATGATCAAGTTGCGGATATTTTTACTAAACTTCTCAAATTTGAAGATTTTCAGAGATTAAAATTAAATCTTGAAATGAAATAGAAAACTCAAAATTAAGGGAAAAATTTGTAAGACCCATTTAAATAATTACAATAAGAAAGAAAAATATAAACAAGTTGCAATGACAACTTGAAACAAAAAGTTTCAAGTTGCAAGTTGCAAGTTGAGACAACTTACTGAAACCAAAACAAAGTATGGGCGGTGACAATTTGTTTTGCAAATTGCAAAAACATTTGAGTGTTCTGATTGGTTCAAACTTTGGTTGGTCCTCTTATAAATAGGAGCTCAATTGTTTTATTTTAACACACCAAAATCGAGAGAAGCTAGAGAGAGTTAGAGAAAGTAATTCACATATTATTTTTTGTAGTATGTGAGAAAATAAAGTGAGAATAATATTGTAGTGAGGTATTTAAAATAAAGAATATTATTTTTTTTGAAGTTGTAGTAGTCTCCTGACATTACCAAGTTTTAATATCATAGTAATATTATATTGCTCCGCTCGAATATTATATTTTAATCCGTTAAAAAATTTAGTGTCATTATTACTCTCTTGTGTTATTGCTATTTATCCTGATTATTATTTCTGGGCGAGATATTATTTTTCCCAACAAAGGAAACAATAAAAATTTCTTTAAAGTGAATCATCTTTTGTATAATGAGATGTCCTCGAAACAGCTGGCCGAAAAATGAAAACTGAACTGTTTTCTTTTGTTGTTATTAATGTCTTCCTCTTTAATGTACCCGCTTTATCACTTGGAATAATATTCTCACAAAATTGGGCTCATATTTTTAAAATTTACCCAATTTGTATAGAATATGAAGGAAAGTTTTAATCACTAACCTAGTGATATTTGCTTTTTTTCTTTTTTCCTACTCGCCCGGAAAACTCTCTTTTTACGTCCCTCTTCAATCTTTTCTCCTCTCTAATTTTTAAATCTAACTTTCTCTAATTTGGGGTTCATTTGATCCTATCTTGAGCTGATTGGTTCTTATTGTATAATAATTTTTAAATAGATTAAAGTGTGTAGATTTGTGTTTAATGATATAAAAATTATATTTTTCCAGTGTATAAGGGTGTATATATATTATTAGTGTATAAGAGATCTTCATGAAAGTTTGACACTTTCTCTTATTTTTTATATGATAAATTTTATGTTGAAGTATATGTAATGATGGCTGAAAAGTATTTCTTAACTTTTGTCAAATAATCACATTAATTTGAGAAGAGAAAATAAACAAATACGAGAAATAGAAAAAGAAAAAGAGACGTCAGAAGAGTGATATCACGTGATGATGTCATATTACGAGGGTTTCATGGGTTGCACGGATAAAAACTTAAAATGGTGACTATGTGGATAAAGAGGACCTATATGGGCTGTATTCATGCGAAATTATCCTTCAAAAATTTTAACTTTTTTAAATAGACAAATAAGGAGAAAAAAGAGAAAAAAAAATGAGATTCCTAAGATAGCTGATAATTGGTAGAAAAAGTACTAATTGATGTATAATTTATCCCATATTTAGCTTTTGTTTGTTTGGATTTGGATGTTAATCACATTGATTCATGTTAATATAATGTGTTTTTATGTGTAGGAATGACTTAAAAGCAATTGGGGACGAAATCGGGGAAGAAAACAAGCTAAAACGAGAAGAAACGACAAAGGAGGAAGCCAGCCCACAGGCCAGTGCCCAGCGCTGCCTGTGGCGCTGGAGGCAATGAGCTTAGAAGACATTCTGCCTTCAGTCCCCTGGGGGGCGCTAGGCGCTGACCTGGGGACCAACTTCGGAAATCGTCTCCTACTCGACCTAGAAGACCCTAAACCGCCCCAAAATCCAACTCCTATATAAACATCCCTAAACCTATCTAGGAGGAGAAGAACATGATTTTGGAGCAAAAGGAGGCCTAGGAACATCAACAACATCAACAAATTCTCAGTTCATCAATTAAACTAGTATCTTTGTTTTAGTTTTTCTTACTTAGTTATTTGATTTTGTTGAACATGAGTGGCTAATCACCCCTTGTTCTGGGGTTGTGATTAGCCATGAATATTGTGTTTCTAACTTGATGATTTCGTTTTAATAGTTAATGTGGATAAGATTGTGTCACGACCCAAAATCCCAACCTGGTCGTGATGGCGCCTCTCTTGGGGACAAGGCAAGCCAAACCATTTCCAACATCGCTAAACATTTCAAACAACACGAAGATAATATAAACACGGTTTAATATTAGTCAACTGCGGAAAATATCATATAGCAATCATCCCGACTACAGCCCTCAGATCGGGGTGTCACAAAGTCATGAGCCACTAGAGAAGTCCTAGTAATAATATAACTATTACATAATCTTAAGTACAATTGTACGAAGGAATCAAACAACAAGAAAAGAGTTACGAGGCTGCGGACGCAGGCAACTACCTCGTAGTCTTTGAAGCTCCGGTCTAGTAGTAGTATTCAGTACCTCTGAGAGGGACCGCTAACGCCTGAATCTACACACAAGGTGCAGGGAGTAAAGTGAGTACTTCCAACTCAGTGAGTAATAAAAGTAAATAAGAACTGAAGGTGAGAAACATACAACCATTAAACAATCCACGTCGAAACAGTACTTCAAATTACATTCCACATCAATCCGTGAAGTAAACCGAAGAATCACAACACCAAAATACAATGTAATGCAATGCAATGCGATGCAATGCCATGAGATGCGATGCAATGCTATGCTATGCAATGCTAGTCATACTAGTCAACACTAGCCATGACCTGTGACGGCGTGTCACCCGATCCATATATAAAAATAAACATTTGAAAACAGCGTATGTGTTTCAAAAA
>MCJB01024660.1:3175-74099 GCA_002018475.1 Nicotiana obtusifolia
CTTCTCAGTGATTTGGTTTTCTTGGTGGGAAAGAATTTTATCAGAAACTTTCTTGCCAAATCATCCCATGTGTATATACTATTTGCCGGCTCCTTTTGTAGCCACTCTTTTGCTTCCCCGAACAGAGAAAAGGGAAACAACGTCAATCTTACGTAATCCTTTGACACATTCGGGTAGTTGTACGTATCTGTTATCTCCAAGAAATTCTGAATGTGTCTCTGTGGGTCTTCGTGAGACAGCCCCACATATTGGCCCGTCGACTGGATGAGTTGTACCATATACTGCTTCAGCTCAAAATGTCCTGTGATCTCAGGCTTGACAATTGCCTGAGTCATATCGGCCAGATTAGGCCTTGCAGCTTCGATCACCGCCCTTTCTGCATTTCCTGCCATCTCGATAGGCTGCGGTTGCACAACTATGTCCAGCTCTGGGTTAGTTCTGGTCCTGGCGTCTACTTCCCTCTTTAATCTGTGTAAGGTACGTTCAATCTCTGGATCAAAGGGAAGCAGGTTGTTTGCACTTCTACTTCTCCGCATTCAACAGAAAAGCCTGTGTCAAAGCAAACAACGTCAGCCGATTAATATAACTTGAATAAATAACAAATAAAAGCTGAAATTGTGAAGTAGCAGAATTTTAAGTCCCCGGCAACGGCGCCAAAAACTTATTGCTCCCTTACGCACACGCAAGTATACGTGATCGACAAGTAATATAGGACAATGAGCCGGATTTTCGTACCCAAGGGACTTAAGTTGACTACTTTATAACAACTAATATCGTTATTTAATCAAGCAAAGATCAAGTTGAATAGTTGATTTATTCTAAATAGTATTGCTAATTTATATCTAAGAATTGCAGAGAACAAATATGTATTTTGTAATCAATAAAATAAACATTCCAGGGTTGTGATTATGTTCCCAATCCTATTGCGTTCTAATTGACTTATCGTTTATGTAGTTAATGTAAGATTGCTAATTGATCGATAATGATACTCATAGTCTTCTTCCGAAGTACTATTCGCCTATTCCTAATAAGATTAATGCCTATATTCCTATGGAATTAATCTAGCAAGAATGCATGAAGAGTACGATTATCTAATTAAGCATGGTGATTAAGTATATTTCTATCCTAACCACGAATCCGCTCTTTTTAACAAAGTTAAGAACATGCTTTCTTCAATCCTTATTCTAATCTAGACTTAGTTTTCTCAAACATAGCATAAATAATTGATAGAACTTAATTGATGGCCAAAACAATTAAATAATTTAGCATAGAATTGAAGAAACAATCTTATCCACATTAACTATTAAAACGAAATATCAAGTTAGAAACACAATATTCATGGCTAATCACAACCCCAAAACAAGGGGTGATTAGCCACTCCTGTTCAACAAAATCAAATAACTAAGTATGAAAAACTAAATAGAGATACTAGATTGAATTGATGAACTGAGAATTTGTTGGTGTTGTTGATGTTCCTAGGCCTCCTTTTGCTCCAAAATCACGTTCTACCCCTCTTAGATAGGTTTAGGGGTGTTTATATAGGTGTTGGGAAGGTTTGGGGTCGACTTGGGGGTCTTCTAGACGAAGTAGGACAAAGTCCCCGAAATCAGCCCCCTGAGCAGCGCCCAGCGCCCCCTAGGGGACTGCTGGCAGTAAACTTTCCAAAGCCTCTGTTTCCAGCGCCACAGGTAGCGCTGGGCGCTGGCCTGTTGCCACCCTTCTTCCTTTGTCCGATTCTTCTTGTTTTGGCTCATTTCTTTCCCGGTTTCATCTCCGATTGCTTTCAACTCATTCCTACACATAAAAACATATTATATTAACATGAATCGATGCAATTAACATCCCCAAATTCACACAAACAAGAGCTAAATATGGGATAATTTACACATTATTTAATACCTTTTCTACCAATTATCAACAGGGCAGCCCTTTTTTTTACACCATGTAATCAGGGGTGGAGTAGAGTATAGCTTACAGCCAGAGGCGGATGCAAGGTACCGATACTATATTCAACTAAACCCAATACTTTTAGCGTGAAACATAAATTTATGTGTAAAATTTTTATTAATATTACAATATATTGAAATAAGAACCTAGAACTTTAAAAATACAATGGGTTCAATACTAAAAACTTTACAGGTTGAACCCATAAAACTTAAATTCTAGATCCGCCTCTGCTTATGGCTTCGGTCGAACTCAAAGATTTGGTCCAAACCCTATGATTGTCTTAAGAAATTCGTTAGATATTTGTAAATCATTAATTTAAAACTTAGTAACTTAAAAATTAAAATCTTAAATACGTAAGTTTCAAATTCTGGCTCCGCGACTCAGCATATAATTCTTTGATGCTAATTCCTAAAGTAGCCTACGAGAAAATTAGCTAACTAACAGAACTTAAGCAAACTACTTGACATGAGGAGCCCAGAGGTAATTTCTACTCTGTGAACTCTAAAACGAATTGCATTGAAAGGGCACTATTAACTACTTCTAAAAAGGGATACTTTGAATTCATTAGAATTGGATATTAACTCTATGTATATGATAGAAATAGAACTCGCCTATTGCATGACAGATCGAAGGTAAAATATAATGGATTAAAGATCAACCCTGGATTTCATCGAACCTAGGTACAAGGTTAGAACAAGCGCCTTCAAAAATTATCAAGTCTGTGACCCCAGAACTAACCAAAATAACTGAAGATCGAGATATCTGTAACCGGTCGCACATTACGGCGAGAATCTCGACACGTATCAATTAAACCGACTAATTAGCAAATGATGAGATCTTTTGCCTTATATAGAGTTGTACCTAAAGTAGGATTCCCCTACTATATAAAGGGGGTATGATTATTTGTAGACACATTGTAACTCGCATCCCAAAGCAATAAACTATCATTTCTAGTTATTATTATCTCATTACTCTGTTCCAGCATCGATTGTAGCATTTTCGACTCGAGGGTGACCAACCTTCAAGGCCAAGATTATTCAACTTGTGTGGTTTACATTTACTTTTCTTATCACTAATTTCAATCTTAATCTGATTTCTCATTTTGTATCAAGTTAGATCATGTATCCTTAAAATCACGTATAAATTTAATTGTTATCCGATTTTTAGGGTAAACAGTTTGGCACCCACCATGGGGCTAAGGATAATAGTGGTTATTTGATACAAATCTCTATAACACACACTGCTTTACACTTGCTATTTGAAGTGTCTTTGATTCCAAGCTAAAATACAAAAATGTCAAACTCTCAATCAGCACCTCTGCATGTTGACAACCAGTCCATTCATCAAGGTGAAGATAATAACATAGTACCTGGTAACGAGATACCGCCTGCTGATCCCGTTGGAATTCCGATTGCAGATCCGATTGACGCTAATTCGCATGTGGCTGTCGATGCAAATTTGCCTACCGACCTCGAAAATAGCGTTCATGGTAGAGCCCGATCGGCAACTCAAAACACACAAAACATTGAAGGAGATGGGATCATCCTACGAGTGATATTCGAAATGTTGCAGGCTCAACAGACCGCGATAGCTCAATTACAACACCAAGCATGGTTGAGCCTGATCCTCCCTGAGAAGTCACCCGTAGGGATAAACCGGTCATAGAAAGGTCAAACGAACATGAATCGGGGGCTAACCCCGAAATTATAAAGATGCTTGAGGAGCTGACAAAACGGATAGAATCAGGGGAGAAGAAGATCGAGGCTAACGACAAAAAGGTGGAAACTTACAATTCCAAGGTAGACCAAATCCTAGGAGCACTTCCGTTATTGAAGGGCCTGGATTCCAGGAAGTTCATACAAAAACCTTTTCCTCAGAGCGCGGCTCCGAAGCCAACCCCCAAGAAGTTTCGTATGCCCGAAATACCCAAGTACAATGGAACGACCGACCATAACGAGCATGTAACCTCTTATACATGTGCTATCAAAGGGAATAACCTGGAGGACAATGAGATCGAGTTTGTTTTGTTGAAACAATTTGGGAAAACCCTGTCAAAGGGAACTATGATATGGTATCACAACTTGCCTCCTAATTCTATTAACTCATTTGCTATGCTTGCAAATTTTTTTGTAAAAGGACATGCAGGTGCCATCAAGGTCGAGAATAGGAAATCAGACCTTTTCAAAATAAAAAAGAAGGATAATGAGATGCTCAGGGAGTTCGTATCCCGGTTTAAAATGGAACGAATGGATCTGCCACCAGTTGCTGATGATTGGGTTGTTCAAGCTTTCACTCAGGGACTTAATATTCGAAGCTCGGTGGCTTCGCAGCAGCTGAAGCAGAACTTAATATCCGGTTGTTACATGGGCCGACGTGCATAATCGGTATCAGTCAAAAATTATAGTCTAAGATGATCAACTCGGGGCCCTTGGGGGTCTATTTATCCAGTCAGAACCTTTGACAAAGTCAAGAGAGAGAGAGATCGTGAACCGAGGCCAAATAGTGATCGGTATCAACCATATTATGGAGATCGAAGAAGCAGGGGGTTCGGGCGAAACCTCATAGGAAACGATAGAAGAAATGACCGAGGTCAAAGCAGCCGGGGACTTATGACCAAAAATTAGCTTCGATGTCTAAAGTCACACCAAGGCTATCAGAATACAACTTTAATGTCGATAATGCCGCCATTATATCAGCTATGGGTCGCATCAAAGATACCAAATGGCCTCGACCCCTACAGTTCGATCCAACCCAAAGGGATCCAAACCAGATGTGCAAATATCACGGCATTCGTGGTCACAGAACGGAGGATTGTCGACAGTTGAGAGAGGAAGTACCTCGTCTATTCAACAATGGGCACCATCGGGAGTTCTTGAGTGACCGAGCCAAGAATTATTTCAGGAATAGGGATTCTAACACACAGGCAGAACAGAAGAACCTCAACACGTCATTAACATGATCATCGGAGGAGTTGATATCCGACAAGGGCCAACGTTAAAACGCACCAAAGTATCCATCACTAGGGAGAAACGAACTCGGGACTACATACCGGAAGGAACGTTATTTTTCAACGATGAAGATGGGGAAGGAATCGTGCAGCCCCACAATGATGCACTGGTAATATCTGTACTCGTAAATAAAATTCGGGTTAAACGTGTGTTAATTTATCCAGGTAGCTCGGCCAACATCATTCGATCAAGGGTCGTGGAACAGCTAGGTTTGCAAGACAAAATTGTGCCTGCAGTTCGAGTTCTAAATGGATTCAACATGGCATGTGAGACCACTAAAGGCGAAATAACATTACTAGTAAACACCTCTTGGACCATCCAGGAGATCAAATTTTATGTGATCGAAGGGGACATGAGGTACAACAGTCTATTCGAAAGGCCATGGATCCACAACATGAGGGCGGTGCCTTCGACACTGCACCAAGCATTGAATTTCCCAACACCTGACGGAGTTAAAACAGTCTATGGGGAACAACCAGCTGCAAAGGAAATGTTTGCGGTTGAAGAGGTGACACCGGCATCTACAGTTTCAACATCGAAGGGCCCAAACAAAGTGGCCAAAAACGGGGCAAAATAGCAATCACTAATACCATCTTCGGCAGATTCAGACAAACAAGAGGAAGTCGAGGATGAAGATTATGGGGTTCCCAGATCTTTTGTAGCCCCCGATGATTTCGACACCACTTAGTCGACGGTCGCGGAACTAGAACAAGTCATATTGCGTGAAAACTTGCTCGATCGAAAGGTATACCTAGGCACGGGGCTAAGCTTCGAGCTCAAGGAAAAGCTCATTCAATTTCTTATAACTAACGAAGATTGTTTCGCTTGGTCCCATCTCGATATGACAGGTATCCTACCAGAGATAACCACTCACAAGCTGAACCTGGACCCGAAGTTTTATCCGGTTAAACAAAAGAGGAGACCCCAGTCCGAGATCAAGCATGTTTTCGTCAAGGATGAGATATCTAAACTTCTTATAATAGGGTATATTCGGGAGGTCAAACACCCGGATTGATTAGCAAACGTAGTGGTAGTCCACAAAAAAAGGAATAAACTAAAAATGTGTGTAGACTATATGAATCAAGCATGCCCAAAAGACTCTTTTCTTTTGCCCAACATCGACCATATTATCGATGCCACAGCCGGCCACGAGACCCTCAGTTTTCTCGAAGCCTATTACGGGTACAATCAAATACGGATGGTCCCGGGTGATCAGGAAAAAAACTTCTTTCATCACTAAATATGGAACATACTGTTATAACGTAATGCCGTTTGGATTACAAAATGTTGGTGCCACATACCAACGCTTAGTAAATCGGATGTTCGAGTAACAAATAGGAAAATCAATGGAGGTTTACATTGTCGACATGTTAGTTAAGTCCCTACGAGCAGAGGACCATTTAAGACATTTACAGGAAATATTCAGTATACTGAAGCAATACAACATGAAGCTAAACCCAGAAAAATGTGCGTTTGGAGTGGGGTCGGGTAAGTTCCTCGGATTCATGGTATCCAATCGGAGAATCAAGATCAATCTTGATAAGATCAAAGCCATCGAAGATTATCACGGTCGTGGACAACGTAAAGGTCGTGCAAAGGTTAACCGGGCGAATAGCCACCCTGGAGCAATTTATTTCAAGGTCGTCCGGCAAACGCTACCAATTCTTCACACTGTTGAAGAAGAAGAACAACTTTTCATGGACCCCGGAATGCTAGCAAGCTTTGGAGGAACTCAAAAGGTATTTATTGACCCCGCCCCTGCTTCACACACCGAAGGCAGACGACCAACTGTTCTTGTATTTGGCGGTATCGGAGATAGCGATAAGTGGAGTCCTAGTTCAGGAAGAGCAAGATACGCAATTTCCAATTTACTATGTTAGTAGAACCTTAGGTGAGGCCGAAACTAGGTATCCTCACTTGGAAAAACTAACGCGCGCTTTGTTAAGTGCCTATAGGAAGCTAAAACTGTACTTCCAATGTCATCCCATATGTGTCATAACTGCTTACCCATTAAGGAACGTTATGTATAAGCCCGAACTCTCGGGCTGATTGGCCAAATGGGCCATAGAAATAAGTGGGTATAATATTGACTATCGACCTCGGATCAACATTAAGTCTCAAATTTTGGCAGACTTTGTGGCCGACTTCATACCGTCCCTAATACCTGAGGTCGAAAGAGAGTTATTGGTTAACTCAGGAACTTCCTCGGGGATCTGGACCCTCTTCACAGACGGCGCCTCGAACGCAAAAGGGTCCGACTTGGAATCATATTAAAGCCACCAACAGGTAATATAATTAGACAATCTATTAAGACTGTGAAATTGACTAACAACGAGGCCGAATATGAGGCCATGATTGTAGGCCTTGAACTAACAAGAGCTTGGGGCAGAAGTGATCGAAGCCAAGTGCGACTCCCTCCTTGTGGTAAACCAAGTCAATGGAACATTCGATGTCAGAGAGGAAGGAATGCAAAGATACTTGGACAAATTACAGGTGACATTACATCGGTTCAAAGAATGGACTTTTCAACACGTATCTCTGGATCAAAATAGTGAGGCCGATGCCCTCACTAACTTGGGGTCATCAGTCGAAGACGACGAGTTCAACTCGGGAGAAGTCATACAACTTATCAGATCAGTGGTAAAAGAATTCCACACCGAGATCAACTCGATGAGTCTAACTTGATACTGGAGGAATAAGTACGTGGAATATCTCAGATCTAGTAACCTGCCCTCGGATCCGAAAGAGTCGAGGGCCCTGCGCACAAAGGAGGCCCGATTTATCCTGTCTGAAGACGGAACTTTGTTCAGAAGAACATTTGATGGCCCACTTGCAATATGTCTAGGGCCGGGCGATACTGAGTATGTTTTGAGGAAAATCCACGAAGGTAACTGTGGAAATAATTTGGGCGCCGAATCGCTAGTTCGAAAAATAATCAGAGCCGGTTATTACTGGATCGACATGGAAAAAGACGCAAAGGAGTACGTTTGAAAATGTGATGAATGCCAAAGACACGCTCCAATGATCCATCAACCCGGAGATCTGCTTTACTCGGTTTTATCGCCATGGTCGTTCATTAAGTGGGGAATGGACATCATTGGCCCCCTTCCTTGGGCACCAGATAAGGCTCAATTTATATTGTTTTATGACTGGATATTTTTCTAAGTGGGTGGAAGCCCAGGCATATGAGAAGGTCAGGGAAAAAGAGGTCATCGATTTCATTTGGGATCACATCATATGCCGATTCGGAATGCCAACCGAGATTGTATGCGATAATGTGAAACAATTCATCGGAAGCAAAGTAACCAGATTCCTCGAAGATCACAAGATCAAAAGGATCGTATCGACATCCTATCACCCTAGTGGGAATGGACAAGCTGAATATACCGACAAAATCATACTCTAAAACCTTAAAAAGAGGTTAAACAACGCCAAAAGAAAAATGGAAAGAAATATACCCGAAGTCCTGTAGGAATACCATACAACCTCGAAGTCCAGTATCGAGACTACCCTATTTTCTTTGGTTTATGGTGTCGAAGCTTTGATACTAGTCGAAGTCGGGGATCCGAGTATCAGATTCCAATATGCGATAAAGAATCGAACGATGAAGCTATGAGTACGAACCTGGAGTGATTAGATGAAAGGGGCGAGGCCACCCTTGTCCGGTTGGCCGCTCAAAAACAGTGGATCGAAAGATATTATAATCGAAGGTCCAACCTTCGACACTTCAATACCGGGGACTTGGTACTATGAAAGGTCACGCCAAGCACACGAAACTCGAACGAAGGGAAATTGAGGCCGAATTGGGAAGGACCGTACCAAATTATCGTGATCACCGAAAAAGGATCCTACAAGCTCGGAACAATGAACGGCGAGCAACTACCGAACAACTGGAATGTAGCTCACCTAAAATGATATTACTACTAAGGTACGACCCCATCCATTTCCTTTTACTTATATTTTAGACTAACTCTTGCAGGTGATCGACAAGGAAAAGTATGAGATTTTAGGTCTCCGATCCCCTAAAGGAAACGAGCGCAAGGGCCACCTTAACCTGAGTTCGAATAATCACTCTCTCACTCGGGGACTGCCATTCAGAAACAAACTCGGATGGTCCAAGCTATTAGGCCTTAGGGGTATAAGACCTATTAGGCAACCCCCGAATTTTATAGGCTAAGGCCACCCCCCATTCGGGGACTGCCATCTTAGGAAAACCCGGATAACTCGGGATAATGGTATTAACACGGGAAAACACCCAAACTATAAAGGCTACGGCCATATAAACTCGGTTTGGAGACGTTCGAAGCCCGTCGTAAAAACAACAAGGCCTTAAAATTTTCTTAACCGGTTCCAAATGCTACCCTCGACAAATTGTGACTAAAAGTCTAAGTACTTTGGGGAAAGAAACTTTCAGTCACACAGAACCCCCACGATGCCTTAAAACAAAACAGTTGAAGGCAAGGTTACTTCGATTCTCTAAACAAAAACCAGTTGTTTTATGCCAAGGCATGTAGATCTTTGCAAGTAAAAGTAAACAAGGCAAAGAGAAAATTTGAGAGCTATTGAAGGGAAAAAGCCTTATATTCATAATCAAAATTTTCTTTTACAAGGGCCGAACTGCCCGACGAAAATTTTTACAAGGGCCAGAAACGGCCTTAACAAAAATAAACATCTAAAAAAGCCTAAGTGGGCTAGTATCTGCAGGGGGGCGCATCATCACCTTCGGGATCTCCGCCATCCTCGAGCTCGCCCGAATCTTCAGACTCCTCGGAATCCTCCTCATCGGGTTAAGCCAGCTCCTTTCCTGGGCTTCGGATACCTTGGCTTTCTCGATCTCAGCCAACAGGTCAAAACCCTGACCTTGAACTCCCTTGAGGGCCTCCCTTCGGGATTTCCACTTCGTATGCTCCACCAAGTTTCTCACTTGGTCCTGAGCCGCCTTGGCATCGGCCTTATGCTGGTCCACCCGCTCATCAGCCTCAGCCTTAACAGCAGCAACCTACGACTTGGCCACCTTAAGTTCCTTGGCTAGATTTTCTTGACTGGAGACTGCCGAGCTCAGTTGAGACTGGAGCTCCTTGATGTTTTTGGCCATTACCAAGGCCTTTTCTTTTGCAGCCCAGAGCTGGAACTTAGTCGAAGCCTGTTGTTCTTGGGCAGTCTCTTTTTCCGAGGCCAGGCGGTCCATATTTTTCTTTCATTCTTCGTCCTCAGCTTTCACCGTGTCCACTTCCGCCTGGAGCTGCTAGATTTACTAAAGCTTCTTTTGGACCTGCGGATTCGGGTCATTAGCCACCGTGTCTGACTCATCATCACTAACTTCAAATACTCGTCTTACATGCTCAACCAGGTCGGTATGCTCCTTCCGAGTCGCTCCTAATTCGGCCTGGAACTTCCCACTAATGAGCTTATAAGCATCCCTCTTCTCAGTAAGCTTCCGAGTCTCGGCCTCGTGTGGGTTCAACTCTTCCCAATATCGAAAAAATGTTTCATGGTGAAGTACCGAGGCCTACAAACACAAAGAAGAATGTTTTGATTGACCACTTCCGGTATGGATATGATGATTGACCACTTCCGGTCAAGATCTGCACTCGGGGCTGAAAACCAGTAAGCCAATCTCGGACTCGAAAAAGATTCATTGGTCCCCAAAGATGGCATCTTCTTTGGCTCCAATAAGTCACCTAACCCAATGACATTCTCCAAGGTGGTAGAATCCATGCCATCGAAGAAGTTGTTGAAGGAATCTGCCGCCCCTTGAGGCCTCTCATTTGGGCGTCCTTTCAGCATCTGGGCCTCGTTTATCATCGAGTTGGTGAATGATGGTAACCCAAAAAGATATATCACCCCAAGAGCATCCTTCGGAGCATCTCCCTCAGTTCGAGAAGTACCGGCCATAGTCTCCTTGTCGATCTCGCCAGCTCGGAGCAAAATGGCCTCTTCCTTCCCTGATTCGGAGGCCTCGACCACTGCCTCCTCATTGGCTGCCCTGGTTTGAGGCAACTCGGTATCGCTTCTCACGCGGATCATCAGCTCGGAGGCTTCTTCTTCTTCTTCGGACTCGTCCCTCAATCGACTGAGCGAATCTGATGGGACCTCCCGGGTGCTGGCAATTTCCTTCGATTTGTGCACGATCCTCCTTTTTGGTTTTTTCTTCTCTGAGTTCGGAGAACTCGAAGCCTTTTTTCTTTTCCTCTCTTTATCCTACTTCAGAGCTGGAGGCTCGGTGAAGACGTCATCATCATCGGATGAGGGCCTCATTTCAACATCTTTTGGTAAACCTGCAAAAGAAAAGTGAAACAAGTTAGAAATCGACAGCGTAAAAATTAAGATCGAATATAACTTAAAGAAAAGAATCTCACCATGCTCCTGCTGACCCGTCAAAATTTCGCACCACGCCCGCTCAGAGTAGGACTTTTGCGACACGATGCCTCGACCCACTCCTTGAGTCGAGGTACTGCATCCGACATCCGAGCAACAGCTGCATCACAAGGAGTTGATAAGAATAAGGGCAAAAGCAAATTAATGAACAGAACATTAAAGGCAAAGTTGTACTTACGCTCCATGTTCCATTTCTCGGGAAATGGCATGTCCTCGGCCGGGATTAAATCAGAGGTCTTTACTTGAACAAATCGGCCCAACCAACCTTGGTCCGGATCCTCTTTGATGCTCGAGAATGGGGCCTTGCTGGCCCAACAGGCATGTTTTATTAGCCCCCCTCTATAGAGTCGGGGACTATACAGGTGCATGAGGTGGTCGATGGTAAAGGGACATCCCTCGAGTTTGCTCACGAAGAAGTTAGAATTACAGTCCTCCAAAATGAAGGATGAATCTGCCTGGGAGTCACCTCGTACCTTTTGCAAAAGGCTATAATTACTGGATCTAGAGGACCCAGCGTGAAAGGGTAAGTGTAAACACTTAAAAAAACCCTCCACGGGGGTGGTGATCAATTCCTCAGGGGTAGGGATCACTATGAGCTTATCGACCCAGTGCAAATGTTTGAATGTAAAAGTTCTAATGAATGGATGAAAAAGGTATTTATGGTTTTCTCAAACGGCGGTTCACATCCTGAAGCGACAGACCGTTAACTGACACATATTTAATGCCTTGAAGATTGGACCGACGAGACGTTTCAACTATTCTTATCACTTACGTCATGAATTTGTCATCATTTATCAGAGTGGGAATCAGAAGCTCGTATAGTGAGAATCTGAGGCTCATATCATTTCTCGTCATTTACTCTCCGAAAAACGAGGGGACTATCTGTATACGGTAGAAACCAAGCTCGCCTATTGCATGACAGATCGGGGGTGAAATATAATGGATTGAAGATCGACCCTGGATTCCATCGAACCTAGGTACGAGGTTAGAACATACGTCTTCAAAGATTATCAAGTCCGTAACCCTAAAACTGACTTTGACTCCGAATCAGCTCAAGAGAACATCATCGAACCAAAATAACGGAAGGCCGAAATATTCGTAACCGGTCGCATATCACGGCAGAAATCTTGACACATATCAATTAAACCGACTAATTAGCAAATCATGAGATTTTTTGCCTTATATAGAGTTGTACCTAAAGTAGGACTCCCCTACTATATAAATGGGGTCTAATTATTTGTAAAACACATTGTAGCTCGCATCCCAAAGCAATAAACTATCATTTCTAGTTATTATTATCTCAGTACTCTGTTCCGGCATCTATTGTAGCATTTTCGACTCGAGGGTGACCAACCTTCAAGGCCAAGATTGTTCAACTTGTGCTGCATTTACTTTTCTTATCATTAATTTCAATCTTAATCTGATTTCTCATTTTGTATCAAGTTAGATCACATATCCTTAAAACCACATATATATTCAATTGTTATCCAATTTTGAGGGTAAACACTTATGGATACCACTTATACACTAAGATGTAGTGCTGACAAATGAGCGGGTACGATCAGATATGACCGCGTTGAAAAGAAGTTAGAGAAACGGATAAGTATTTGACTCGCACACATTTAATACGATCCAAAATCCAAGTACTTCAAGACCCATCGAAGAAAATTTGTTTTGAGCTAAAACAATCCGAAGATACTCTTAACATTGTGTGACCAGAAATCAGAAGTCCCCTGCCCCTTTAACTTATTACATCCCCAAATAATTTTTTGTCCTTCAATTCATTGATTACTTTATAATTGAATCTTGCTCCAAATAATATTTATGATAACAAACAAATAATAAACAACAAACAACTATTTGAGGAGTCTTTACTCTTTGTTGTACTCTTTGTTGTAACATGCATCTAATTGCTCCAAAAATATACAATTAAATTGACAAATGAGTAGTCGTTACACCATTCGTGCAGGTTGCTGCTTATGTGACAAGAAATTTCACCACTTTAGGACAGTTAAAATTGCTGTTGCCATTGACAATAAGTGAAAATGAAGACTACAAGTAGAACACGATACGAGGATTAATTTCATCCTCACATAATCAATGCTGCATAAAGAAGTTGGTTCCAAGTATCAGGCAATCCAGGAAGGCACCAGTGGCTACAATCAACACCGGGGTGCTCGCCGCTGTAAGCTGATGGATGAGCATCTTTCCTTAATTGTGACAAAAATGTGATATCGAGGAGATAAACCGGTGTCTTAATCCTAGTTAATACTTTGTTAACGACCATTGCAGATGCTGGTAATCCTGCTGGATATGTTGATCCTGATAATGGAACTTGCTCTGAATTGCAGTTCCTTGTTGAGGAACCCCATTCTTTACCCCTGATCAAAATGTAAACATAATGTGTGACTCCTAAGCTCTGAGAGTTGAAAGTTCATCATTTGCTATTAGTTCTAGGTGTTAACAACAAATAAACAACAATAATTATGCATTGGTCCCACACAAGCTGGGATCAGCTGTATGAATTTTTACTCATTATGTGTCTATTTAAATTTATTGCGGACGAATATTACAGAGAATAATAGTAAAATTGAAAAGTTCTAAGTTAATTATGTGTCATACTCAGCACAAGAATCTTTAATAGGCTAAAATACTCCTAAAAAGCATAGTAACTAAAGTAAATGTATTGACATTATTTAAATATATTCTCAAGTACTAATTGGTAGTGCGTATATAAAATTTTTTTCTTTCATTGTGCTTTATCTTTTGCTACGTGAAAGGACGTTAATCCATTCAAAGTATTTTTATCCATTTTAACTATCAAAAGCAATTAACGCCATATATAAAGACACTTAAAAGTAAATACAATTTGAAATGCACGTCTAAAAGAGTATTACTATTATTTTTTTCTGGTTAATTTACTGCTAATTTCTGGCGTAGTACATTTTCCAGCAAATAGCAGAGCGTTTGTCAGCAGTCCCATATCGCTAAACTGAGCAAGGAACAGTGAAGCTACAGCATTATAAAACGCCAAACGGGCCTTGGATCAAAGCATACCTTTCTCGGCCTTTTGGCTAAGATCAAGTGTAGTATCTGTTCTTATCAGTTTAATATCTGATATGTGGGTCATCGGCTCACACGATATTAACTCAATTTTTTAGGGGGAAGAGTCTATTAAAGTAGCTTGCTACTTGGGCTCTTGTGCGTCGCCCATGCGTTGCACTATTGCACGGGCCTAGCGCATCCCACCAAAAAAGTCCAATGTTGATTCATTTCGTGGGCCCAAGTACTAGATCAGTTGTTTTTGATTGGGCTTGTAATTCATAATCTTCTCATATTCAGAGCCAAATTTTATTGTTGATAATTTCTTTCAAAGTATGTTAGCATGTACAAATACATGGATATTGTAAGATCTTTCAATATAACTTAATTTCTATATGATTTTATGTTTATCTTGTTATCTTTTAACATCTTTACTCATCATGGATTTTATTACAAGATGTTGACAGAAACAAAAATATTGCTTCATTCTTTTTATTTTATGTGTCATTATTTCCTTATTAATTCGTTTGGAAAAGAATGAGACGTTTTTATATTTGAAAATAATTTAATTTTAAATTTT
Organism: Nicotiana obtusifolia; assembly: GCA_002018475.1. Taxonomy (NCBI): domain Eukaryota; kingdom Viridiplantae; phylum Streptophyta; class Magnoliopsida; order Solanales; family Solanaceae; genus Nicotiana; species Nicotiana obtusifolia. Next base: position 18,131 of record MCJB01024660.1, read on the forward strand.
TTATTTACCATTAATTCATGCTTTTATATTCATATAAATTTCATAATACTTTTAAAACCTCAAGTTTCAAAAGTCTACTTTTTATTTTAAAAATTCTATTCAGGCAAATTACGTCACATAAATTGAAACAGAGAATAGTTGAACATGGCATTTTGTCGAAGTAAGGAAGAGGAAAGTGCAGGGAAAATTAAAGGGGGTTAACACTTACATATAATGAGTGGGAGAAATGCCCTGGAAAAAGACTTTGGTTTTGGAAGAATCAATATTTTGATCTACCCATCTTGCCCAAGTTGTTAGGCCTTTGTAAAATGCCATCAAACGGTCCATATCTTTTGACACTTTCGAGCCATCTTGCACATAGTCCCATCTGCAACATTAGACATTGGTTACTGCAGTGGGTTTAAGACTTCGTTAGAGTTTAATGTTTAATGTTGCATTTAAGGTTATAACAAGAAGGGAATCAAATTTTATTTACGAGATTATTTGATCTAAAGGTAGAGAGGTCTTGACTATTATTTTTTCTTCACAGGATTATAAATTGTTTCTTTGCGGCTATCTCTTGAAGGGGTCTTGAAGCAACGTAAAAGTAGACTTTCATGAGGGTCTGAACCACCGTCGCCTACAAAGGCGAATTTGAGATTTGACGGTCGCGAGTTCACTTTTAGATTCAATCAAAACTTGATTTGTATATAAGGTGGCCAGTACTGCTAATATATCACTATTTTGTAAAGACATATATATATATATACATGAAATTTTTACCGAACGTGTTGGTGACCCCTCTATGTATAACATAGGTTCGCCTATGATCGCCAACACTAGGTATGACTGTTTATATTGAAGAATTAATCTAAATACTCCTCCACCCAGCTCCCTAATATATATATATATATATATATATATATATATATATATATATCAATGTAAGATATGTGTAAATTTAATGTAAAATCTATGTATATCTGTTTAGAAAAATAAACAGTAAATCTAGTAACCAATTTGCAGAAAGATCCCGTCTATCATTTGTCTTTCTGGACCCGCCTGGTTGGGAGCCTTTTAAAACTGGGGTATGCATTTCCTTTTCTATATATATAGGAAAAAGGGATTCTGGTCCACGAAGTATCCCCATTTATGCAGGGTCCAGGGAAGGGTTGCACCCTTTGGAGTGTGATGTAGCCAGCCGATCCTAATACAAGCATCAGTCGCTAATTTTACTGTTCGAATTCGTAACCTATGAATCACACGAAAATAACTTTACTTTTGTTTCAAGGTCCTTTCTCGATATATATATCTTTTGAATTTTCTTAAGAGAGATGAAAGGAGGAAGGAAAATGTTACCCTTGAGATTTTCCTTTGTGAGTCCACCAATGCCAGGAGTTGAAAATCAGCATATCCATTCCTTTCCAAGCTTCACCTTGTTGAATAGAATCCAATTTCAACACCCGACCAACGTTCTCTCTTACTATATCCACCAGATATGGGGTTCGATAAAGAAATAAAGTTACTCCATACTCCTGCAACTCATCAAGAAAAAGTAGTAAGGATTAAACCAATGTTGATCATTGAAAATGACCCTTCAATATTCTCAAGTTTTATTTATTGATCTGATGTGTTATGCTCTGAGGGGGATCTATCCTTTGAGTAGCCGGTTACCGGCATCCGATAACTTCAAAAAATATACTCTTTCTGTTTCATTTTACGTGAATCTATTTTCTTTTTTTAGTCATTACCAAAATAATTACTATTTTTTTTATTTGAAAACAATTTACCTTTATGCAATGATTTATAGCCACACAAAATATATATGTCTCATTATATACCACAAGTTCAAAAGTCTTCTCTCTTTTTTTAAACTCCGTGCCCAGTCAAATACGTTTACATAAATTAAAACAGAAGGATCAAAGTATATGTATATATATGTTTATATATTAAATAACAGGTATATATTTTGATTGACGCCTTAAGATTCAAATCTTAAGCAGCTACATTGGTTGATATAGGGGGCACAACTTGACTTCTATGTGCTGCTTGAGTTCTATTTCGACTCTATCATTTGCTTAAATCTTTATTCTCGTCGCTTTTAAATTTTGGGTATGCCTCTGATGTTTTACTGGTCTCCATGAAAAGGGTAATATATAACTAAGACTATATTATATAATGGGATATAAAACAGAAATCTTCTATCGAAACATATAGCCGAATACCCTTTGAAATTCAATAAGTATGAGCACAAGTTGTCAACAAGAAATATCAGAAGCTTTTATAAAAGCATGCAAGCAATGCCTTTCAGTGTTAGGTTTGAGAATTTTACTAGAATTGGCAAAAGGGATGAAATATTTATAACCTGACAAGTGACAATCAAAAAGTCATCAAGAAAAAGTGTCATGAAAAATTGGACCTACTTGTGATTATGACAATGTTCTAGTAAAGATAACATAACTAGATAATGAACCTATTATTTTCAAGATCCGAAAACTGTCACATAAAATATCCAATCAAATAATTACACATAAATTAAAACGAAAAAAATAATAAATTCAAATGGTACTAAACTCAAAATCTTTCGAGTATTTGTTGACTTAAAATTTCAGGAAATGGACAAAGGTAACATGTGGCGTAGAAACTACGTCATTTTCAATATGAATATATATATCTAAATCTATATATATATATATATATATATATATATATATATATAACAAATGGTATTGCTCCGACAAGAAAAAGGAACAACAAAATAACATTTTATTCTCTATGCTTAACAAAAGAGTAAATATTAATGGGAAACAGCGGTTTCAAAACGTGTAGGAATTGTTGTTCACGCCTCTGACAAGTCACGGGTTTTACTCTATTAAAACAAACAAAATCCATAAAAATCTTTGTCTCCCTTTGACATTCTGCAAAGGCTAAAAGGTCAACTTTTTCTAAAAAATATCTTTTTAAAACAGAGACAAAGAAAACATCAGTGGTAATTTAGCTTCCTGAAAAATTGATATTAATTCCAAGAAAATTATACTGTTTAGATAGGTAAAATTTATTTTTATGTATATATATATATATTATGTATCGTGAAGTTAAGCTTTAGAATAATGATAAAGTTGTCTTCGTGTGACCTGTAAGTCACGTGTTTGAGTCGTAAAAGTAGTCACTAATGCTTGCATTAGGATAAGCTATCTAAATTACATTCCTAAAGTGTGACCCGTCCCTAAATCCTCCATAAATGCCGAATGCTTTGTACACCTAAATGCTTTATGTATTATGTATTATATCCTTTTAATTTTTTTTATATATTTATTTCTTTAAATTTTAACATTCTCTAATAAAAATTCTAACTTCCCTTTTTATTACATATCTATATTATACAAGCATGGAGAATATTATATAGTTCTGAATTTTGCACCAAGACAAAAATTTAACACGTGTATCATAGAACTAAATAAAAGTAATTCTAAGTTATGGAATATATAATAAGTGGTGCATTGGAACATATAATAACACCAAAACCTACCGAACAAAGAAGAAAAAGGAAAGAGAATTGGAGAGAGAAAAACCTGAAAAGTCACAGAAGAAATTGCCTCTTTTCTGGTAAAAGAAGTGGTGGTATTTGGCACCGACGAATGTAGCATACAAGCCAATGATTCCCACATATTCAAACTCAATGAATCACCCACAAACATAATTTTCTTCCCTAACCATCTTTTCAAGAAATCCTTTCCATCAAATCTGCAAAAAAATATTTAAAGAAAAAGTAAAGAAAACAAAAGTTATATTTAGCGCCTTGGAAAAGATAATCGGTTACGTTGACTTTGAAAAGGCTACTAGGATCGAATGAAGAATGAAAAACATCCGCTAAAACCCACGGGATAAGGTTTGCAGATGCGATCATGAATCGAACCAGATCGAAACATTCAACTGTCGACAGATTTGAACCTATGACTCTCGCCGTATGAAACCGATACTCTAATCGCTGAGTCTAGGAACAATCAGATTACAAGAACGCAAGGACGGGACTGGACTAGAGGACTCTCTATCGTCCCCATCGTCCTAACAGCTGATCACGTCACGCAATTAAAAATATCTTGGAAAGGACCAAAAAAAAAAAAAAAACAATTATAGTTTAGATGATAAAGAAAAAGTGTCTTTTTCCAAAACAAAAAAAAATTGTTGTTATCTATTTCGGGAGTTAATTAAACTTGTGTATACTGACATTGATAGTACCAACTTACATAACCATTCATAAAAAGTAAGATTACCAAGTTAGAAAAGAAGAAAAAAAAAGATAGTAAGTTATAGCCTGAATTTGAACTTGTAATTTAAAGCAAACTTTTGAAGAGTCTTTATAACAATACTAAAATAATTATTTGATTAAGCTGGTTGAACAATTTATATATAGCAAAAAAATTACTTTTACATATATTTTTTTCATAAAAGAGATTCAATTGAACTACCTTTACCCTTAACTAGCTTCACCTCTAACTATAACATGTTTAAGTATACTCCCTCCGTTTCACAAAGAATGAAATTACTATTTTGTCGAATTCAAAATTTAAATTTTATGTGTTTAATTTTTAAAATTCTTAATATTGAACCCAGTGCATTTCCAAACTTATGATTCATATATACTATTTGTTGCGATTTCTTAGTGAATTTTTGTATATAAATTTGTGTTTAGCGTCGAAAGTACTGGGTTTAGATAAAATTGCTACTAATATGTTGCATACGTTAGAGGCGGAGCCAGGATTTAGCATTTCTAGGTTCGAAATTCTAGTTTTTATGTTACTAGGTTCTAAATTAGTAATTTGTACATATTCAATAAATCTCTTAAAATAAATACAGGATTTGAACCAAATTATTATGTTCAGACGAACCCGTGACATGTATACTAGCTTCGCCCCTGGCATCTGTCTCTGGTTGATTAATCAATAAAGTTTAAGAAAAAATAAAATTTTTTGAAATTTATGGTCTAAACTAATCCATATTTATTTGTGTAGTTATATATTATCTCAATAGGGTAAAATGAGAAGTTTAAACTTATATTGTTTGTAAATTTAGAAAAAATTCAATCTTTTTTAAACGGACTAAAAGAAAATAATAAAATCCTTTTTGGGGTACCTGGGTAAGTTGCAAGAATCAGGTTTCCAAGCATATTTGAGGTATTCTTTATCAGGGCGTCCATATTTTTGGCAATCAAATTCTGGGTCAATGAAAGGGCAACTTGAAGATTGGTAAAGAGGAAATGAAGTGTCAATTACCCACTGTCCTTGAAACAAATTGCAGCTCATTTTTCCTCTGCTTCTCAAGTTCATAAAACTACTACTAACATTCTTTATCACAAGCTCAGCTTTAGTAGTTTCTGCTTTTAAGAAGAGAGAAACAATAAGAACTAAGGCTATTGATTGAAAAAGCAGATTTGACATGACTTTGGTTTCCAAAATTTGGTTTTGGGTTCTTTTTGGTGCAGACAATGGAGAGAGAGAGAGAGAGAGAACATGAGCATAAAAATGAAAGTTGGCTTTATATTTATAGTAAGTCTATGTACCTATATATAGCAAAAAACAAACACACAACAAAATAAACGGGTAGCTCGATGCATAAAGTATCTCGTATTTAAGCAAGGTCCGGGGAAAGATCGCACCTCAAGGAGTATAATATAGACAGTTTATCCTAATGCAAACATTAGTGGCTAGTTCCACGGTTCGAATAGGTGACCTGATCCGGATTAATCTCGTCTTCTTGAAGAATTACAGATTCCTAAACCTAGTAAGGGAAAGCGATTCTACTCCAATTGCATTTATCAGTCGGATGAGAGTGAGAATAAAAAGGAAAAAGTCACACGAAAACTACTTTATTATTATTCCAAAGCCTCACTTCTAAAAAAAAAAAAAAAAAAAATACAGAACGAAATACATTAATCTAATTTCTTTATTTTTTGGGGAATGGGGAATGACTTACTCCACTGTCTATATCGAACCATATTATCGACTTATTATAGTAAGTAATTTAATTAGTTGAGTATACACATTAATTAATTACGATAAAGTAAAAAAGTCTATTTAAACACATATAATACGCCAATTAATTTAGCGTAAACATTAAGTAATATTGGGTTGGCGACGTGGGAAGGAACGTAAAGAGTTGTATATGGAAGGTTGAGATCTACTTCATTACAAGTCCATCCATCATTTTCAAGTACTAACTTTTTCTTGTGTCCATATATGTTTTAAATGGCTAAGATTTGTTCTTTAATATTTTGATTAATAATAAAATACTTTTTAAAATAGAAGAAAAAAGACATGGTGGTTTTTTCCTAATAATATATACTTTTGTCAATTGTTTAATTTAAATAATCTTTAAAACATTTGCAAGTTGAAATAAAAGGGTGGAAGAGAGATAGACAATACTCCTAACATAGTGTACTAAATTTTCAACATAATATTCCTTGTTGATCCCAAGAGGGCTAAGACATAATTATTAAGTACAAAGGAATTAATCACTTTACAATCTTTGCTAATAAAGTTGCCGGTGATTACGGCACCTATAAAATTTCTATGTATTTGCTTTAGAGATAAGCTTATTTCCTCTAATAGCTATGTTTATAATTTTAAATTATCTCATTAAAGATGAATTGATATATATATATATATATATATATATATATATTTAGAACACTAACAAGAAAAGCGTCTCACAAAAATTGACACAATGGAAATAATCTGCAAGTGGAGTCGATTCTTTTTTTTTTTTTTTTTTTAATTTTGAAAAAAGATTCAAATTTGTCTCTTTACTACTCAAAATTGCACAATTTTGTCTTTAATAAGATTTTTGGTCCATTAATCTAGTATATGCCCTTGTTATTATTAGAACTACAACATGAAATGAGCATACTTTACGTGTCCAAATTAATGGAATAAGAAAGTTCAATATTACTATAAGATTTTGAACACGATTTAAATTAGCCTTAGATTGGAATTATGTTAAAGATCAAGGGTAAAACGAGACTTTTTCTTCAAAACAGAGTAAAATTACATCAAAATTCTGCCGAATGACAAAGCTATTCAATTTCGGATATCAAGGGCATATTTGCTCCATTTTGTTTAATCGAACGGTTATATAGACAGTCGAGGATCTATCAAAGATAGTCTCTCTACTTTATTTAAGGCAAATGTAAGGTCTATGCATACCTCATTATTCCCCGACCCTGTTTATGAGATTACACCGAATATATTATTACTTACTAATATTGTTTAACAGTTATATAGAACCTTTTGGGAATGACAATACTTCGCACCAATCTTAATCTTTTTAATTTTTAGAGAAACATTCAACTCTATGATAAATTTCTTGAAATATAGAACACAAGGGAAAAAGATCTTTAACCATTTAGAGAAGCAATATAATGCATGGTCATACATTGCTTCAAAGATAAACACAAGAAGAAAAAACAAAAGATCAAATGATTGAGAAATGGAAATTTTCCAAGACTTCCACTCATTCCCAAATTGCAGAGTTTCAATCATATATGATCTAAGTCCTATTACTATTTTACGTATTTTTTAAGTGGAGTTACTTTTTAAACAACCAATTAACTTGTTTAATGTATTGATGAACAGAGGAGAAAAACAATTAATTTCAATTACCTATCAAACTAGCTAATAGTCACGGAAAAGACTCTCATCTTTTTGCTAGAAATAGACCTTATCGTACAGAGAAGATCCTATTTCAAATCACCTCTTTAGTAGAATTAGGAACATATATACTCTTTTGTATAGCTGACCTACATTCGCTTCACAATGCTTTTGTACATATGGTTGTCTATTGATGTTATAAAATAGATAATCATTACCTCATCATATGTCTAACCTATCATAGCTATCTAAGTATACTTTGTTGTCAAGTCTCGATGATCAAGAGTGTACATCCTTCATATTGGGAGGTAAGACCTAAGTCCCCCTCCATTCTTGTATTTTACGATATATATATATATATATATAAATTAACACTAAATATATTGCCTAGTGAATTTAAACAAAAAACAAAAGAATAGCTAATAGAACATTTTATCTATCTTTTATTAAAATAAATACCCTTTTAGATGATAGGATTGCTATTGACCTGCAGTGAAAGAATACTAAACGCTTTGATTATAGGATGTTAATTTCAATTAAGCTAGTTAATCCACTGACGTGTAAAGTTTTACTTACTAAGTTATTATATTATCACATTAAACTTATTTCGATATGTAGTTGCCGTTATATGTACTTTATCTAATAATATACGAGAATAATAAACTAGTATTAGTGTATACAAGTTAAACTCACGTGTTTATACTAAATATGTACTTTTAACTTGAAGGCGGCTTAAGATAGGTTTTTTTTTTTTTTTTTTTTAATTACGATAGGAAAAGGGAAATGGGAAACCACACTACTGATGGATTTTAAAATTCTGAAAAATATTAAAATTTAGCGGGCATTTGGACATAAGAATTATAAAATGAAAAAAGTGAATTTTTTTTTTCAAGTAAAAATGATATTTGAAAATTAGAGTTGTGTTTAGACATGAATACAATTTTAGGTTGTTTTAAATTTTTGTGAGTGATCTTAAATAAAAATTTTGAAAAACAACCTTTTGGATTTCATCAAATTTTCGAAAATTCCGAAATTCATCTTCAAGTGAAAATAAAAAATTTTATAAATTAATTTCGAAAAAAAGTAAAAACATTTTAAAAAAATTATGGCCAAACGGGCCCTTAAAACTCATAATATTTCGAAATATAATGGGTGAATAAAAGCGTAAAGATTAATTACGTCAAATTTAAATCTTGAATTCTATCATTGCCAATATCTAACACATAGTGGAGACAAGCCATGAGAGCACAACAATGAAGCACTTTGTGTTTCCCTTTTCAAAATGGATCTTTATATAAATTTCCGTTCATATTTATTGTTTATTTCTTTTAATCATATACATAATTTATATATTGATTATACTTAATTTTATATATATATATATATATATATATATATGTATGTATATATATATATATATAATACATAAATTATACATATATTATACTTCCATTGATAATTTTTAATTTAAGCGGTTAAATGGACAGTTATTTGAGTTATTCTTCTTTTCGAAGTGGCATTCTAATGCGTGTTCTATTGCTGCTGTTGGCTACTGTTGTGCTTAGCACACTGCTGTTGCCCGCTAGGACAAGTCGTTAGGGGTGGGCCAAGTAGATAAGGTTCCTACTATGTAATATCTTTTTAGCGGTTTTAAAATATAATAGCCGATAAAATATATATTTATATTATATATTTATATTATATTATATATATAATATTTTATACACATTTTGACTTGTGGTGAAATTAATTTCGATCGACCTGCTAATTTTATATGTAATTGGATATGAGTGCGGGAAGTCGAGGATTATGATAGAAGGTTAGTGGGCAGTTGAGTATATTGCATTAGTATTAGCCTTGTATTTTCTATTCTGCCAGCTATTTCTTTCGGTTCAGTTATCTTATTATATCACTGTTGCTATTGCTTGTTGCTATGGTAGAAGGTTAGTGGGCAGTTGAGTATGTCATTAATATTAGTCTTGTATTTTCTATTCTGCCAGCTATTTCTTTCGCTTCAATTATCTTATTATATCACTGCTGTTATTGCTTGTTGCTACTGCTTCTTTTTGTTTGTTCTTGAGCCAAGGGCCTTCGAAAAGAGTTCATTTACCTCCACAAGTTAAGAATAAGATATGCGTATACATTATCTTTCTCATATCCCACTTATAAAATTATACTGAATATATTATTATTATTAATGGCCTACGAATAAAAGAAGTCAATCTCGCATGTGAGAAGATGTGTATTCTAGGCTAAAATCATTAACAAGCAGTGGTCTTGTATGTCAATGATTGTTGGAAGTCAAAATGGGCTTTAAGTGCAAGTGGATTACATCTAGATAGTGGGCTTCCAGTGGAGATGAAGGCCCACTTAATTGGCTGTATTACACATATTTGAGAGTTGCAAGTGGTTTTTTACTAATTATTAAACTGGCTTGTTCTTTCCTATTTTTTCTCTTCCCATTTATATTGAGTCACATAAATATCAATACACAATTTTATAAATTAATCAGTTACCTAAAGTGCAATTTGTTAACTGAAAAATGTTAATTCTTAAACAATATAATAAAAGGAATTTTGTTGGATAAAAAAGTTCACTAATATAGTCTTTCATAAAATTGAGATGATAGATAAATTGTAGTATTCATAAAAGTCTATAGGACCCTATTTTCTTTTAATATGTTCAACAAAAATAACTTTTGTAAATTTAGGAATATTATTAACATAAACTTCTCATTTTACCCTTAATGATAATTTTTTTTAGTTGCACCTGTGTTATGGCATGTTTTAAACCAAAAATTTCAAAAGTTTTATAACAACTAACACAAATGTTGTGGCATGTCTAAGACCACAACTTTGAAAAGTCCTCTTCTTTTCTTTTTCGTCTTAAACATCATATGCAATCAAATAAGTTTATATAAATTAAACGATACGGGTATTAATTAGAATCAGCACGGTAATAAAAGTTTTTCATTAAGCAAAATATATGTATTATTCTTTTTAAAATAAACTAATAAGGAAATCATAAATCTATAGGACTCTATTTTCTTTTTAATATGTTCTAGAAATGACTCTTTTTAAAATTTAAAAATAATTTAACTTAAACTTCTCATGTTACCTTTAATAGTAATCTTTTATAGTTGCACCCGTATGCTTTAAATCACAAGTTTCAAAAGTCTTATACAATACAAATATTATGGCATATTTAAGCCCACAAATTTAAAAAATCCTTTCCTCTTTTTTTTTTCATCTAAAAAATCATACACAATCAAATAAGTTTACATTAATTATGTGAGTATTTATTAGAATTAGCATGGCTTATATAGCTAATTATTAGCTAGCTATGACGTTACATTATGGTTCGATAAAGAAGTGGATGTTAGAACCAAAACTTTAAGATGAACAACGTACCCTATACCTATCATGTCAAATCATCAAGTAAATAAAATTGAATGCGAAAGCGTACCTAAATTCATGAGAGACGATGAAATTCTACGTCCTGCAAGTTATTGGTCTTCCAAATCAAGACGTAAGTGGCTCACTCTTTCCAATGATAGGATATCAGAAAAGAAACTCTAAGTCTGATTTGGGGACTATAACCTTTTTTATAGATGCACACAATTTACGTAATTTAATTTAGCCCATTATTAAATTAGAAATTATATCTGGATATCTACACATAAGACTCCATACTTTAGGAGGTGTCTTATAGACCCGTTTAACTTTAAATCTTAGCAGATCACTTTTAATTTGGGTCAATCTTTTAGTGATTGCAACCAATATACTATTATTCTTAATACAAAATATATGTGCATGTCCATAAATTCTTACAATCTCCCACTTGGACGACACATTATATGCATATATAACTTTATAATTGTATGTCACTTTATGAGCTAAAAATATTTGATATCATAAACCAAAGTACCTCCAAACAATCTCGTCCATCAATCATGCAATATTGGACCAAGGCGCGTTTTGTTATATTTGTTGATACCCAATTTTGCCCTTATATTTTTATGAATATCCTATACACTTTCAAAATATCATCTCTGCATCATCACCAATTTACAAGAGTCATATAAGTATTTTCTGTAATTCTTCATAACTTTTGAGGTTTTAAAATTGATATTATTATATTTAAATTATTCAATATTTATTAAGTAATCCTTCAAATTATTTTGTGACAACTTAATCATCAAAATTTATTGTTTACACCCACATATATGTGTTACAATATTTTATTTCATTCTATATATAATTACATCTGTATTTACATAATTTTATAATAATAGCATATATTTTATGCATAATTACATTTATTACATTATTCATGCTAAAATAATATTTTTATATTTTTATAATGCTAAGTTATTATTTTTAATTATTTTATTGCATATTTAATATTTTTATTATTTATTAATTATTTTTTAATAAACTTCGTATATTTAATTTATAGCCCCAACATAAGGCTAATTCCGGACCAACATTTGGCTCAAATCATTAGCCCAACACCCCAGCCCAAACTAAATGACCCCTTTCTAAACCCGGTGGCGACCGGTTCACTTAACTCGCCCCCATTTCTCCTTTAATCTTGGCTGTTGATCTAAAATGATCAACAACCCACAACCATTCTCCCGTTTTTTAGTTACACTCGCCCAAACCCTGACCCCATTCTTTTGAGACAGCTGCCCTTGAATCCTCTCTACTCTCTTTTTCTGAGAAACCTTAACCGCCATATCCCTTAATCCTCTCTGATTCCAACCCTAATATGGAATAACTCCATGATTCCCTTACCTTATATGCTATGTCTCCCTATTACTTATGGTATTACTTAGTACTTACCTATTTTTGGTAAGTACGAGCTTCGAATCAAGGGAAAGCAGTTTCGTTCGTTAAACTCTAGATGTTATTTCGTCTATATACATTCATAGCAAGGCTATATGAGTCCGATTCACCAAGATCTTCGGCCAATCCTTGATTTATGTCAAACTAGGGCTTGAAGCTTGATTTCTTTCCTTTCCGGTTACTCTACTGATTGCATGTGATACTTTACTCTTTCTTGTTTGTGTTTGCTTGATTTCTTTCCTTGTTTACTTTCTTGATTCAACATATATAAACCCCTCCCCTGATTCCCTTTAAACGGATCTCAATCACTGAAATTACCACTATTACTCTCTTATTCTCTCATTCTATATTGTTTTGAACTTTGGCTATAGGCCGGTTGAAAGCCAAGGCCACCGAAATTCGACTAGTTGATCTTTCTTAGTGCGAGCGCTGCTAGGGTTCATCTGAAACCCTTGAGAACTCTAATGCACTAAGATTATTTTGGGTTTTGCTGCTCTCTATAGACGTTTGAAGTACCGCTGAGACTGTTCTACCTATTTATTTGTTTGTCAATTAATAGCTGGTAAGCTCTTTGACCTTAGCAGTTCATCCTCTTTCGTTTGTGTTCGTATTCAGTATATCCATGCTATTGAGACTTTTGTGAATCAATATGTTCTTATGCCATCTATGTTTACAACCTTATTGGCTCTGAATCTGTTTTGTGACTCTGAACTCTTTTTCTAGCATTTGAACTTGCCTACGATTCCCAACTCTGATATTTGTCTATTACATGTGTTCAGTATGAATGATTTTTGACTCTCTTGAGCATGTTTACCCTAATGTGTGTGTTTGAATGCTTATTTCCTGCTACTCTCCCTGAGTTTATCCCCTTCTTTTTCTGCATCCTTATGATAAACCAACTCATGTGTTTTAATGTATCTGATACTCTACTGGGACCAATTCTTAATTGTGATGTCAGCCAATTGTGAGCTTTACTATGTGTTCCATGCTTAGTTCAATCATGTGTTATTTAAATATACTTATAGTCTAATCCAATATCCAGCCTTTATGTGACAATCTAGTGCTTAATGTGTCTTTGCCTATTGAGAATCCTAGCTCTACTAAACCTGTTTAGCCTGCTATGTTATGCTTATGTTTGTTTGCTTTCCTACCCTGTCCTGGATTGTTATGTCAACCAAACTCCTACTTAGGAAGTAATTTAGTCCATGCTTAACTTGTTACTCTTCTGGTCCTATCGTTCATGAGGACCTGTTATTAGGCATTTGTGACTCTATTGTGCGTTTGCTGACTTGCTCAACCCTGCATTCCTTAGTACCATTTAAGAGCTTAGGAATAAATCTTACAGATGACCTTCTTTCACCACATATGGCCAAATAGTATTAGAATTGATTCTTGTTTCTCCTACTGTTGAAGTCTGATATTGTCTCTTGTACTGTAATTAATGTTCAGCATGATAATTTTCTCTTGTTAAGTAATTGCTCGACCATGAACCTATATTATTAGTCTTTATGTTAAACTTACTATACTAAGGTCGTTATCTATTGCTACCTTAGCTTTCATGATCAAATCCCCTGTTTGAAAATTGCCTTAAGGTGTTTTTGACCATATTAGTGTTTGAAACTTCATTTGAAAGAGTATGTTATCCCAGGATGATCAGTCATGTCCCCTAAATGCAAGCATGAACTTGTCTTATGTCATATGATTTGTCTATATTCTTAGTGAGAATTAGTACTATAGTCCTAAGGTCCAAGTGTGTGAACTTCCTGCTCTATTTAATTAATTCAACGCATAGTTTGTTACTTGTGTGGCTGAGTTTGACATCTAATAGGGATGTAAGTCATTCATTTGAGCCTGGTATTTGGTTATATATGTTATTGGACTTGGTTATTGGATTTGAACTTACTATACTAGTCTTATGAGCTGGGGATTTGGGTCTACTGAAAGGGAGCTGTCGAAGGCCTAGAAAAGCACTGGGTTATTTGGCATTGGGCCTATCATTGGGCCTATAGTTGTCTCCTTCTGTAACTATTTATATTTGGTTTGCATTATTCCATTTGGGATGTAATAACGAATAATGGCGAGATTAATAAAAAAAAGGGGTTGAGGTATTCTAATATTTGCATAAATGGGTAGAAAACATGCCTATAGGGTCTACGTGTTCTGTTTGCTATCTCGTTTTGCATGACGTATATGTTATTTCGTTTAGTATGTTGCATACTAATAGAGATCATGCCTATAGGGATTACACACACCTCACTCGTATATTGTTCAAGCATGTTAATCCAAAGTGTTTGCCCCGCTTGTTTCTATGTTACTACTGTGCACTTAGACAACATGCTTATAGGATACGACATATGCTTTGTCAGTCTAGATACCATGCCTATAGGACCCCAACTAATCAATTAATCAATTTCTCCTGTATCGCTGCTCCTTTAGAAATCAATGCCTATAGGATCTTAATCAACTAATCAACTACTTTCTTACTTCGTCGCATTATCACATTTAGACGACATGCCTATAAGGATAAAAATATATAAAATCAATCTCATTGTTTTAAACCATGCCCATAGGACACTGCCATTTGCCTAAGAAGCATGCCTATAAAATCAGCGCTGGTAATTCGGATCGTTTCAGTGCCTCATTACGCAAACAATTAGAGATCATGCCTATAGGACTTGTGATGCTTTCAATCTGCATATGCATTAGTCTACAAGCTGCAATACTGCTTGTATAGTGCTAAACTTAGAGTCACATAGAAGCTATGTCTATAGGATTTAATGATCCAATAACGTCTTAATTATGTCTACCGCATAACCAGAAAATCTGATCGTGTGCTTTTGTGCTTATGTGTGGAGGTCAATTTGAGCCTTTCATTGCCATTGTGTGCAGTCCTATCATTTTGAATGTCGCCTAGTTTTATCATTTTGAGCAACCTAAGTAAAGTCTAGAACCACCTAATAGTAGGTCCAAAGCCTCCTGGACCATAGGCACATGACGGGTAGTGCACACATAGGGACGATTTAGAATTGAATTAGAGCGCCTTTAAGTAATAACTTCAACATAGTAATTGGGTAGCAGAAGATGATAGTTTGTGCCCGCTGAATAATATGAGCAACCCCTACCTCAAGGGAGTTGCGAAGTATTATTTATGTTGTACGGGGTGATCCTTTAGGCTAAAAAACTTAGGACCCCCTTTCCTTATATGCTTGTTGTCCGCATTTAGTCATTTGTACTCCGTGTGATTTTTTAAGACTTGTATCAATTAGCCATATAGTTAATTCTTATGTTATAATAGATTTTTCAACTTCTAGATCTTTCTATGCTTATTTGATCACCTAGCTTAATTCTATAACCCACATAGTTTAAACTTCGGCCGGGAACTATAGTTGTGGACCTCGAAGAATGCCTAACACTTTCTCTTTGAGGTAATTTGAGCCCTTACCTCATCTTTGGTGGCGTTGACTAGTCAAAACAGCGCTATTTTCAAATAGGTGCCCCAACGCACCTTAAACCATTAGGTGGTGATTCTTCTTTTTTAATACCCATTTAAAAGAGTTGTCACACGTCGAAACCCGCTTTTGCGAGAAAAAGGGGCGCGACAGCATGGCGACTCTACTGGGAATATATTTAGGCTCTTACCATAACGAAATTGACTTATGTGGATTATTTCCCTTATTTTCTATATTTGTCTAAATTGCTATGACATGCACATCCCTTCCCTTATTTTTCTTTATTTGTCTAAATTGCTATGACATGCATATCCCTTCCTTTATTCTCCTTTCTTTGTCTAAATTGCTATGACATGCACATCCCTTCCCTTCCCTTATTCTCCTTTATTTGTCTAAATTACTATGACATGAGCATCCCCTCTCCATTTCCCTTTATTGTTATGACATGTACGCCCTCTCCCCGCTTCTTTCATCTTGTCTAAGACTGCTATATCATGACTCTCACGTCGCTATTTTCTTATTTGATTCATTACTTTTCGCACATTTTCATAAGTTAAACTGACTTCTCTCTTTTGTCTTTCTCTTCTTTTCTCTTCTTTTTCATCTTTACCGTGGTATTTACTGTTTTTATGCACTTTTATTATGCAAATACTGGGCAACGTGTTACTATTTCTACATAAAGCATGCTCCACATCATACTCCACTCGTGCTTATTATCAATATATCTACGCTTGATGAGTGTTCGCGCTTTTCTGAAATCACCCTTTTAAATCGGAAAGGCTTTCGCGGTAAACTAGTCGATCAGCGGTGCAGTCAAAGGTCCCGTTCCTTTCCCTTGCAAGTTGTCCACTTGAGAGTACCAGTCTAGACCCTTCTAGAAATGCCACTCTAATTTGAAATGTTCATGCATCATGCTAAACCTAGTACGGATTAAGGCGTCGTTGATGTAACAACCTGCTTAGATAAACCTTGTCCAGAGTCCGACGAGATTTCCATAATCCCAAAGGACACCATCATGTTATGCGCATTACTTGTAGAAAATGTGCCAGCATGTTGATCATTTACGCGTAAGTAGTCGAATCTGGAGGGGGGGAAAGGCTAACCTTTGTTTGTTTACAGAAAATGAGGCATGAGATCCCCAGGTTCGGTATGGTCCAAAATATCCCGCCTTTGCTAATTGACTAGTGGAAATACCTTTCACATTGTGATAGAAATCATGTGAGGAGATTACTTTGTGACCTGCCATCTTTGTTGAACATTTGACAAAATAGGGAATTGATCGAGGACCCTACCATGTTCTGGGACGAGAAAAGAGCTATTTTTCAATTTGGAATATAGAAATGACTCCTCTCCTGGAAGAAATAGGGGGTTTCGCCAAGTTACCATGGGATAGTCCGGGACTACTAGTGCCAGAAAATCGCACTCCACAAGGTTTTTTGAAAATGTTGGGTTTTAAGAAGAACGATGAACTGCTCTGTCTAAAGAAATCATATATCTCTTTTGAGTTTCTCTACGAGCGTTATGGGCATAGAAAATCATATCGCCTTAATCATGATGAACTAGCCATTACCTCTTTGGGATGGGTGCACCACCGGGTTTATATTTTCATTGTTTGCTTCTTGGGATTGTTGATCTTTCCTATCTAAGGAGGAAGGATTCATACTCGCTTATCCATGGTCGCCAGGACCTTAATGGATGGCATCGAAGGATAAATTTACACTATTATCCCCATGATCTTAGCTGAGATTTACCGTGCTCTGGATCGGTGCAAACATAAGTTCGGACACTTTGAAGGCTGTAATCTATTGCTACAAGTTTGGCTGCCGGAACACTTTCATAAGGGAGAGTATCGTTAAGAGCTTCTGCGAAGGTCACTTAATGACTACATAGCTAACCATCACCCAAAGAAAATGACGTTCATTCCAACAGGTTTGCAAAGCCTGGAAATGCTGTAGGCTGGGTGCGTCTCTTTAGCAATCTAACAGACGAGTACGTGTATTGGATGTTTGAGTGGATTCCTAGTAGTGAGTTCATCATCATATCAAAAGGAACTACTCACTTGGTACTGATTGGGTTGCGAGGCATCTACCCTTACGCTCCTATAATGGTAATGAGGTAAGCCGGAAGAAAATAAGCCATACCTCGGGTTTCCAACATGGTTCAGTACAAGGCAGATTTCAAGGGAGATATCATTCCATTCAAGTTTGAAGCGCAACACATGTAGAACCAAAAGATCATCGTGGAAGGAGAAACTATTAAGACGGACAGATATCACGGCAGCCATATCTATCATGGTTAGAAGACGACATAGTTGGGGACGTCAAACCAGGAGCCAATCTGAAGGACATGATCATAGATGAAGTGACTGAGGCACATGTGAAGTACAAGAGGCTAAGCAAAAGGGTGTTCGAGTCCGAAGGTAAGCATCTGGAACAATATAAAGTGAGCATGGAGGCAATAAGAGAATGGAAAGAGATTGCCACTAAGTCGACTGAAAGGTTAGAATACGTGGAGCAAGGACTGATTGAGCTAGAAGGGAAGATGAGAAAGAGACTTTGGGGCAGTGGCTTCTACTCTACACCAGGAAGTGAAGTTCGAGTGGAATCATCAGGAGGTGATCATTCATGGAGACGGAAGCAACCCTATCTACACCAACGAGACTGTTCCAGTCATCGAAAATATGAGGAAGTTAGGCGGAGAAACATATCACCGCATTGAGTGGGTTAGCATAATTGAAAAGGATAGATGGTGGAGAAATAAGAGAGAAAACATATTACTGTGGATGGGATATGAACCAGGCAAGGGTCTTGGTCGAAAGCTTCAAGGGATCACAAAACCCATACAACCACAATATCATGGAACGACCTTTGGGCTCGGGTATGAATATACTGTGCAAGTGTATCGGGATTGGATACCGCCATGGCGCGCCAATTACAATCCACTTGAACAACCCATACCATCTTTGCACCAAACATTCTATCAAGCTAACATAATATGGGGATCCGAGGAAGATGAGATTTTGGCCGGTATGAGGAAGCTGTTTCTGGACGAGGAAGATATGGACTGTAGTGTAATTTTGGAGGAGAAGGATGAGGAGGAAGACCTTACCATTTAGATAGTGGGATAAGGAGTTGTTCTCAAGAACTGGACCGCTGCACCATCCCGAGCTCGCCGAGTACCTGGGTAGCCTAGCAAAATTAGCATGACTTGTTTTTAAATTTTTTTGAGCATTTAAGATATTTTTAGTATTTTGTTTCGAAATAATTACTCGAGCCATTGAGTCATACTTGTTGACAATTTTAAGCTTTATTAATGCAGTATTGCTTTTCGTACTTATTATCTTTCTACATTCTTTCAGCGTAAATATTACATATCCTAATGAACCTACGACAGTGACATGTAATGAAACAATGCAACATAAGGATAGTGATTCGGAAGATCTGGAAGATGATATAATACTTGAGGAAATTGTCAAAGAAGTAGAGAATTTTTAAAATAAACCAAAGTCTAATTTGGAGGAAACTGAGGTCGTTAACTTAGGGGATTCTGAAACAGTCAAAGAAACTCACATAAGCATTCATCTATCACCATTAGAGAAGGAAGAATATATCAGGTTCCTAAAGGAATATGAGGATATTTTCGCATGGTCCTACGACGACATGACTGGGTTAAGCACATCCATAGTAGCTCACAAGCTACCTACCAATCCCATGTGTCCGCCGGTAAAGAAGAAGCTCGGAAAGTTCAAGCCAGATATGAGTTTGAAGATAAAAGAGGAGTTTACCAAGCAAATCAAAGCCAAGGTTCTTCGAGTGGTCAAACACCCGACCTGGTTAGCCAACATTGTGCCGGTTTCGAAGAAAGATGGAAAAGTTAGAGTATGTGACGATTACCGAGGTTTGAACAGAGCAAGTCCCAAGAATGATTTTTCATTGCCTAACATACACATATTGATTGAAAACTGCGCCAATCATGAACTCCATTCCTTTGTGGATTGCTATGCAGGATATCACCAGATCTGGATGGACGAAGAGAACGCCGAAAAGACAGCCTTTATCACACAAAAGGGAATATATTGTTACAAAATGACGCCGTTTGGTTTGAAGAATGATGGGGCCAACTACATGAGGGCCTTGTCGACTATATTTCATGACATGATACACAAGGAAATAGAGGTGTACGTGGATAGTTGTATCATCAATCCAAAAAGAGTTCGAATCACATAGCAATCCTGAAAAAGTTTTTCGACTGACTTCGAAAATACAATTTGAAGTTGAACCCCGCAAAATGTGCCTTCGGAGTCCCTGCTGGAAAGTTGCTAGGTTTCATCGTCAGCCGCCGAGGTATTGAGTTAGACCCATCAAAAATCAAATCTATCTAGGACTTGCCACCGCCAAAGAATAAGAATGATGTGATGAGTTTTCTTGGATACATCAATTTTATCAGCCGTTTTATAGCACAAACAACGATGATATGTGAGCCGATCTTCAAGATGCTGATGAAAGATGCTGTGACAAACTGGATTGAAGAATGCCAGAAGGCCTTCGACAAAATCAAGGAGTATTTATCTAAACCGCTCGTGTTGGTCCCGCCAGAACTTGGCAGACCTCTGCTGCTTTATTTGTCCGGGATAATATGACGAATCTCGGAAGAAAGAGCAAGTGATGTATTATTTGATCAAGAAGTTCACACCTTATGAGGCCCGATATTCTCTATTAGAACGCACCTACTGTGCTTTGACATGGATAGCCCAGAAGTTGAGACATTATTTCTGTGTGTACATTACATATTTCATATCAAGGATGGATCTACTAAAATAACATCTTTCATAACTCATGCCTACGGGTAAGTTAGACGCAGAAGGCAGTCCAGGGGTAAGCGTTGGTTGATCACTTAGCGGAGAATCTTGTAGACATAGAATACAAACCATTGACGTATTTTCCCTATGAGGAAGTGTCATTTGTGGGAGAAGATATTACTGAAGCATACGACGGTTGGAGGATGTTCTTTGACGGAGCAGCAAACTTCAAGGGTGTGGGTATCAGAGCTGTTTTAGTATCAGAAACCAATCGACATTACCCAATATCCGTAAAACTCAGGTTCCCGTACTCCAACAATGTGGCAGAATGTGAGGCCTGCAACTTGGGACTCAGGTTGGCCATTGACATGAACATTCAGGAGTTGCTGGTAATCGGAGATTCTAATCTGTTGGTACACCAGGTACTAGAAGAATGGGCTGCCAAGAACACTAAAATATTGACATACTTGCATTATGTACAAGAATTGATCAAGAGGTTCACAAAGATAGAATTCAAACATGTTGCGAGGATCCAGAATGAGTTCGCAGATGCATTAGCCACCTTATCTTCCATGACACAACATCTAGGCAAGAATTCCATCGATCCCATCCTAATAGGAATTCATAAGTAGCCAGCTTATTGTGCTCATTTTGAAGAAGAGTTTGATGGAAATCCATGGTTCCACGATATCAAAGAATACTTGGAAAGGGGAGAATACCCAGAGAATGCTACACACACTCAGAAGTGCACGCTTCGAAGATTGGCCAACCAGTTTTTTCAAAGCGGAGGAATTCTATACAGAAGGACTCATGATTTGGGATTGTTGCAGTGTGTCGATGCAAAGGAAGAATCTAGATTTCTCGAAGAAATACATGCTAGAACTTGTGGACCGCACATGAACAGTTTCGTTTTGGCCAAGAAGATATTAAGAGCAAGTTATTTCTAGATGACTATGGAGACAGACTGCATCAAATATGTTCAAAAGTATCACCAATGCTAGATACATGCTGATATGATACGAGTGCTAGCCAATGAACTCAATGCAGCGAGTTCACCCTAGCCTTTCTCTGCTTGGGGCATGGATGTCATTGGACCAATTAAAGCCGATGATTTAAACGGACATAGTTTCATTTTGATGACTATAGACTACTTGACAAAATGGGTTGAAGCCACGTCCTATAAGGTTGTGACTAAGAAGGTAGTAGCAGATCTGTCCAGGATCGCATTGTTTGTCGATTTGGAGTACCTGAGTCAATCATTGACAGTGCCGCCAATCTCAACAGTGACCCCATGAAGCTATGTGTGAAACATTCAAGATCAAGCATCGAAATTCTACAATATATAGGCCTCAAATGAATGGAGTCGTAGTAGCCGCCAACAAGAATATTAAGAAGATATTGAGGAAAATGGTGGACAACTACAAATAATGGCACGAGAAGCTACTATTTGCTCTACTCAGATACCGCACCACAGTTCGTACATCAACTGGGGCAACCCCCTATCTACTGGTCTATGGTACCGAAGCCGTTAGCCCTACCGAAGTGGAGATTCCTTCATTAAGGATCATACAAGAGGCCGAGCTCACCGACGCAGAATGGATACAAAATCGATATGAACAACTGGCTCTCATTGATGGAAAGAGAATGAACAAAGTGTGTCATGGTCAACTCTACCAGAACAGAATGGCAAGGGATTTCAACAAAAAGGTTAGATCAAGGCAATTCAAACCGGGGCAATTGTTGCTAAAATGAATATTCCCACATCAGGATGAAGCAAAGGAAAAATTTTCACCCAACTGGCATGGACCTTACATGGTTCACCGAGTACTGACAGGAGGAGCACTTATACTTGCAGAAATGGATGGAGAGATATGGCCAAAACCTATCAACTCGGATGCAGTCAAGAGATATTATGTTTAAGAATTGCACTTCTATTTGATGTGACCTGAACTACGCTTGACCTGATTCCATTTTAAGCGGGGATATGTAGGAAGCTCTGTGGGTTCAGTCACATCATAATAAGATCTTCATCCCATCCCCCCTATGGTTAGAAACTGGGGCAAGATCTCAAGTTTGTCAGATGTCATCGTGTTTAGGATCACCAAAGAAGTGTATCGCCAGAAGTACAGATATAAACTGGGAAAACTTTTAAGGAGGGTCCTCAAAATTCTGAATAGGAGAGGTTGCATGTCTCAAAACGTGTCACAGTCTCCGATTTGAACATTATTTGTTTTATGCATCATCACATATTTTGAACAAACTGCATTGTTATATAAATGATTTATCACAAATGCACTCTTTTAGAAAATTTCATTTTCTATAGTAGCCAGACGTTACCCAAGGTGGCTCAAACAAGACCTCAAGACAGGAGCGAAGGCAAAGCAAGGAATCGAGAGCACAAACCAACCTTCTACCCAAAACTCAAGATTTTTCTTTGGATGCAGCCACAATGGACATAACAAGAACGTCCGGAAATATATACATACAACAAAATCACTATCTTCACACCGAAAAAAGTTGCCAAACACAAACAAGCCAAGCTAAGAATCACTTTTACCTCGCACATTTAATAGTTTCTCTTCCTACATAAGGAAAATCATCGCCTTTCCCTGCATGAGACTAAGCATTGTCTCCACTCCTTGCATAGGGATAAAAACCACCCTCACCATTGCATAAGGCTAAGCACCGCCTTTACCTGTATGAGACTAAGCATTGTCTCCACTCCTTGCATAGGGCTAAATAATGCCCTCACTATTGCATAAGGCTAAGCATTTCTTTCCCTTGCATGAGACTAAGCATTGTCTTCATTCTTTGTATGAGACTAAGCACTACCTATATTATTGAATAAGGCTAAGAACTACCTTTCTTTGCATGATACTAAGCATTGTCTCTGCTACACTGCATGAGGCTAAGCACTGCCTCTATTATTGTATAAGGCTAAGCACTGCCTTCCCTTGCATGAGGCTAAACACTATCTCCGTTTTTTGCATGAGGTTAAGCATTGCCTCCATCATTGCATAAGGCTGAACATTGCCTTAATTCACATAGGGTTAATTATTGCCCTCATTATCTGCATAGGGCTAAGCACTGTCCCCATCTCACACAAGGCTAAGCACGACTTCTCTTCATTCTCGCATATGTCTAAGAATTGCCTATTTCCTCATCGAACAATCAACATCACCGCATCTTTGCATTTCATGGGTTGAAACATCACCACATTGTTTGAAGGTGTCATAGTCTGATGGTATCATCCTCATAGCCTGAAGACATCATGCCATGGCCGGAGGATCTCTCGAAATTGCATATCATTATTCAAAGGCGTCATAGTCCAGAGGCACCATCCTCATGGCCCGTGGACACCATTTCATGGCCTGTGAATCCCTTATCATACGCTTCATGGCCTAGGACGTCATGGTCTAAGGACATCATCCTCATTGTCCGAAAGACAATTCTCATGGTCTGAAGGGAATCTACATCATTTTTAAATTTTTTCAATAACTATATATATTTGCGTGCATAATGTTTTAAGTTTTGCAGGTAACTTGGGAGGCAACCGTCCTACAAAGAGGAGCAATTCTCGCTCCGATTTCCGTTTACAACGTTCACATCCTTCAATCATCTCAAACGTAACCAATGATCAGTAGTTGATTTTCCTTTATCCTGTAACCTCTCAAATATTTTCCTTATATATCTGTAACATTCAAATTTGCATTCATAACTCCACCTAAAATTATCTGTTACTCACGACACTATCATATCCAAATGTAACGACCTGACTGGTTATTTGAGAGTATTAGCATCGATCCCTTATTTATTGCTCCCTATACTTCATTTGATGGTTATGTGACTTTCCGGGGCACTTGGTGTCGCGATCGGATGAGTTTCGGAGCGAAATGGGACACATAGTCCCTAAAAATGGAAGTTTAAGTCGTAAAAGTTGATCGTTGTTTGACTTGTGTCAAGAAGAGTTGGGAATAGAGTTTCGATGGTTCCAATAGCTTTGTGTGGTCATTTTTTTTCTTAGGAGCGTGTCTAGATATTGATTTGGAGGTCCGTATGTCATTTCGGCGTTAACTGACTAAAGTTGGAAATTGGTGGAATTTTGGGAAGTTTGACCGGGAGTGTACTTTTTGGATATCGGGGTCGAATTCTGATTCTGGAAGTTGGAATAGGTTCGTAATATCAATTATGACTTGTGTGAAAAATTTAGGGTCAATCGGACATGATTTGTTAGGTTTCGGCATCAGATGTAGAAGTTAGAAGTTCTAAAGTTTATTAAGCTTGAATCGATGTGCAATCCGTGTTTTTAGAGTTGTTTGATGTTGGCTTTTGGCCTCGAGTAGGTCCATTATGTGTTTTGGAACCAGTTGGTATAGTCGAACGGGGTCCTAGCGGCCCCGGGTCTGATTTGGTTCGTTATAGGATCAATTGTTAGACTTGTGCAAATTTCTGAAGTTCTAGCCTTCTGGTGTCATCGCACCTGCGGAGAGATTGGCCGTAGGTGCAGACTCGAAAAATTACTAAATTGGTCGTAGGAGCGAAGCTGGCTTTGGCCCAGCTAGGATTGTAGGTGCCAGGTGATAACTGCATCTGCGCGTCCATACAGACGAGGCTGGCATGGGCTATGGTCGCAGAAGCGGAAATTCTGGACTTAAGTGGAATCCGCACCTGCGATGATTTTACGCAGGTGCGGCGTCGCAGATGCGACAAAAAGCCGCAGAAGTGGATTCGCTGGGCAGAAATGAGGGACTTTCAAGGGTTTGATTCATAATCCATTTTTGGACGGTTTGATTGATAATCCATTTTTGGACTTAGAGAGCTCGGTGGGAAGCGATTTTTTGAGGGTTTTTCAGAGAGATCATTGGGAAAAAGGAATCCTAACTTGGTTTTGGTTAATTTACATGAATCGATTGTTAATTTCATCATTTAATTAGTGTTTTTAAGTTGGAAAATTGGGGGAAAACTGGTAGCAACTTCTTAGGGTAAATTTGAAGAATTGAAAGGCGATTTGAGTTCGGATTTGAGTAATTCTTGTATGGTTGGACTCGATATCGAATGTGTGTTTGAATTTTGTAATTTTTGTTAGGTTTTGAGACATGAGTCTGGGTCGTCTTTTTGGAACGATTTTTAAATTCTTTGCTAAAATCATAATTTCATTATTTAGATTAGTTTCCTATAGTTATATTTATAGTATGTAATTGTTTTTGGCTTAATTTGAGCCGTTCAGAGTTGCAAAACCAAGGGAAATGCCTTCTTATTTATTAATTGAGTGTGGTTTGAGGTAAATGACTTATGTAACCTCGTGTGGGGGAAGTTCTCCTTAGAATTTGGTATTGTTGTGGTAATTTGCAATATGTGAAGGCCGTGTACGCGAGGTGACGAGTGGGTACTCAGGATAAATATTGAAAATCTGATGTTTGCTAAGTAGTTTCCTTTTATTTCCTTAATTGAGTTATACTAGCATGCGTAGTTATCATGTTTAGCCTAATTTCATACGTCTACGTGTCTTATCTCTTATTTGAAATTTGTATAACATGCTTAGTTGAATTACCTGCTTCCTTGATTCCGTTTTCATTATTTAACTGTGGGATTCTTTGCTTGAAATATCATGGTTTCATTTGTTATGTTTTGGTTTTCGTGATTATTATTGAGGTGATTTTTTGGTTGTGGCACAAGGTTTCTGTCGTGCGGATTGTTATTGTGGTACAAGATTTCTGCCGTGCAGTTGTTATTATAAAGAAAGATTGTGAGATATTTATTTTTGGGACTATGAGGAGGTACCTCAGGAGTGCCCCCGTTGATTTCCTCTACTTGCTGTATTGTTTGTTGTTGTTGTTGTTCATTAACTTGTAAGATTCTTGCTTCCTTACGTGTTGTATTTGACTTCTTGATTCCGTGTTACCTTTTGTAAATGTCTATTGTTACACTTCCCTGTCACTTATTATATAATTATATCTTGTGCCTTGTTTCTTTTTATTATTCCCAGTTAAGCCCTCACCTGACCTCGTCACTACTCTACCGAGGTTCGGCTTAGCACTTACTGGGTACCATTGTGGTGTACTCATACTACGCTTCTGCACATATTTTTGTGTAGATCCAGGTACATCTTATCATCCTCGATATTAGAGTGTTGTGTTGCTGCTGGGAGGCTTCAAGGTACACCTGCCCGTGTCCGCAGGCCTTGGAGTCCCCTTCTATCCCGTCTTTTCCTTGTTTCGTTATGTTTGATAGAGCAACATTATATCTATCTACCGGGTTTTGGGAGTTTTATATATTTTGAGTTGCAGATTTTTTTATTTTTTTTACAGTTGCTGGCATTTTGAGCTTTTAGATTATTATTTCAATATTCCGCATGCTTGTTAGGCTTACCTAGTCTTAGAGACTAGGTGCCGTCACGACATCCTACAGAGGAAAATTAGTGACAAGTTGGTATCAGAGATCAAGGTTCATAGGTGTTATGAGTCACAAGCAGGTTTAGTAGAGTCTCGTGGATCGGTATGGACGTCTGTACTTATCTTTGGAAGGCTATGGAACGATTAGGAAAAGATTCACTTCTTTGATTCCTTATCGTGAAAAATTTTTGACTTCGGATTCTAAATTTCTGTCTTTTTATTCTGTCACAAATGGTGAGGACACGTACAGTCAGATCAGATGATCAGACACCCGTGCCCTCTACTAGAGCCGCAAGAGGCCGGGGCCGGGTTAGAGGCTGAGGATTTCCACGTGGTTCAGACAGAGCACCCACACGAGCTGCTACAGAGGAGCCACTGGTAGATCCAATTGGAGGGCAGGCACCTGAGACGCCTATTACTGCACTCGCCCTCTAGGAGACTCTCGCCCAATTTCTGAGCATGTTCAGCACTTTGGCTCAAGTAAGGTTGATGCCACTTGCTCCTGCCACATCTCAAGCCAGGGGAGGAGCACAGACTCCCGCCGTCCGTACCCTAGAGCAGCGGGTCCAGGTCGACCAGGTTCCAAAGGTCATACCAGTGCAGCCGGTAATCCCCAAGGTTAGGGCAGTATTTTTTGAGGAGGAGCAGCTCAGGCTCGAGAGGTACTAGAAGTACCACCCTCCTACTTTCAATGGCTTGGTGTCAAAGGATGACCAGTTTTTTCTTGAGGAGTGCCACATTATCCTCCGTATTATGGGTGTTGGAGAGTCTAATGTGGTTGCTTTCACTACATTCCAACTTATAAGAGCGGCCTATCAGTGGTGGAGAGCATATGAGTTGGGTAGTCCGGCCGGGGCAGCTCGCTCATTTGGACTCAGTTTTCATATATGTTCTTGAGGAAGTATGTTCCCAAAGTCTCAAAGATACATGGTGCGCAAAGTTTGAGCAATTGCGCCAGGGTTCTATGATCGCGTCGGAGTATGCGGTTCGGTTCAGTGACTTGGCTAGACATACACCAGCGTTGGTTGCTACTGTTAGAGAGCGGGTCCGTCGATTTATCGAGAGGCTCAACCCCAGTATCAAATTTAGCATGGCCCGAGAGTTGGAGATGGACATTACATACCAGCAGGTAGTGGGGATTGTTAGGAGATTGGAGGGCATGCTGACTCGGGAGAGAGAGGCCAAGAGGTCTCGAGAGTCCAGTACTTATAGTGGTACTCATGCCCTAATTGTAGTTCGTCAAGGTATGGGCTATGTGAGTCGCCTTGTTCATTCAGCACTTCCAGCTGCCAGTGGTTTTCCGGCCACTCCTAGGCCCCAAGCTCCCTATTATGCACCGCCATTGTCTAGTTCCCCCCCTGCGCGGGGTAATTTCAGCGGTTAGTCAAGTTGATCAGGCCCGAGCTAGCCATGTCAGCCACGTTCTCTGAGAGCTTGTTTTGAGTGTGGTGACACTCATCATATGGTCAGGGATTTCCCCAGACTCAAGCGGGGTGCACATCCACAGACCACTCAAGCACCGCATGCTCCATTGAATCCTTAGGCAATGGTTACAGCACTTGCTACCACTCCACCTGCATAGCCAGCTCGAGATGGAGGTCAAGCAGGTAGAGGTCGCCCTAAAGGGGGAGGCCATGTCAAATATTATGCCCTTTCTACTAGGACGGAGGCAGTTGCATCTGGCTCAATCATCACAAGTATTGTTCCAGTCTGTCATAGAGATGCATCAGTCTTATTTGATTCAAGCTCCACTTATTTCTATGTGTCATCTTATTTGCTCCGCATTTGGGTGTATCCCGTGATTCTTTGAGTTCTCCTGTTTATGTTTCTATGCCTGTGGGAGATTCTATTGTTGTTGACCGTGTGTATCGGTCGTGTTTGGTTGTTCTTAGTGGTTTTGAGGCCAGAGCCGATTTATTATTGCTCAGTATGGTGGATTTTGATGTTATTTTGGGCACAGACTGGTTGTCGCCCTATCATGCTACTCTTGATTGTCACGCCAAGACGGTGACGTTAGCTATGCCAAGTCTACCACAGTTAGAGTGTAGAGGTACCTTAGATTATGTTCCTAATAGGGTTATCTCATTTCTAAAGGCTCAGCGGATGGTTGAAAAGGGGCGTGACGCATATCTAGCATATGTGAAGGATGTTAGTGTTGATAGTCCTACCGTCAAGTCAGTTCCGGTAGTGAGGGATTATCCAGATGTATTCTCGGTGGATCTTCCCGGCATGCCACCCGATAGGGATATCGACTTTGGTATTGATTTATTACCGGGCACTCAGCTCATTTTTATTCCACCCTATCGTATGGCCCCAACAGAGTTGAAAGTGTTAAAGGAGCAGTTGTAGGAGTTGCTCGATAAGGGCTTCATTCGGCAAGTGTGTCGCCTTATGGTGCTCCTGTCTTATTTGTAAAGAAGAAGGATGGTTCTATGCGAACGTGTATTAATCATCGCTAGTTGAACAAGGTTACAGTGAAGAATAGGTATTTATTGTCACGTATTGATGACCTATTTGATTAGTTTCATGGTGCCAGAGTATTCTCTAAGATTGACTTGCGTTCAGCCTATCATCAGTTGAAGATTCAGGAGCCATATATCCCGAAGACTGCCTTCAAGATCCGGTATGGACATTACGAGTTCCTTGTGATGTCTTTTGGGCTGTCCAATGCCCCAACATCATTCATGCACTTGATGGACAATGTATTTCAGCCATATCTTGACTCATTCATCATTATGTTTATTGACAATATTCTGGTGTACTCTCGGAGTTGAGAGGATCATGAGCAGCACCTGAGGACTGTGCTTCAGACCTTGAGAGAAAAGAAGTTATATGCAAAAATTTTGAAGTGTGAATTCTGGCTAGATTCAGTGGCATTTTTAGGTCATGTAGTATCGGGTGAGGGGATCAAGGTAGATCTAAAGAAGATTGAAGCAGTATAGAGTTTACCCAGACCGTCCTCGGCTGCGGAGATCTGGAGTTGTCTTGCCTTGGCGGGGTATTACCATTAATTTGTAGAGGGTTTCTCGTCTATTGCAGCACCTATGACCAGGCTGATCCAGAAGAGTGCTCCTTTCAGGTAGACCGAGGAGTGTGCGGAGAGCTTTCAAAAGCTCAAGCCTGCTTTGACTACAGCTCCAGTGTTGGTATTGCCTACTGGTTCGGGGTCTTATATGGTGGATTATGATATGTCGCGCATTGGTCTCGGCGCGGTGTTGATGGAGGATGGTATGGTGATTGCTTATGCGTCTAGATAGCTGAAGGTGCATGAGAAGAACTATCCTGTCCACGACCTTGAGTTAGAAGCTATTGTTCATGCCTTGGAGATCTAGCGACACTATTTGTATGGTGTCCCTTGTGAGGTCTACACCGATCACTAGAGTCTACAATATCTGTTCAAACAGAAAGATCTTAACTTTCGGCAGCGGAGGTGGTTAGAGTTGCTTAAGGACTATGATATCACCATTTTATATCATCCCGGGAAGGCCAATGTAGTGGCCGAAGCCTTGAGTTGTAAGGCGGAGAGTTTGGATGTTCAGGCCTTAGCCAACTAGTTTGTTAGATTGGATGTTTTAGAGTCAAGCCGAGTTTTGGCTTGTGGGGCTTCTCAGTCTTCCCTTTATGATCATATCAGATAGCGTCACTATGATGACCCCTATTTGCTTGTCCTTAAGGACACGATGCAGAACAGTGATGCCAAGGAGGTCACTATTGGAGATGACGATGTATTACGGATGCAGGGTAGTCTATGTGTGCCCAGTGTAGACAGTTTGCATGAGCTGATTTTCTAGGAGGCTCACAGTTTGCAGTACTCCATTCATCCAGGTGTCGCGAAGATGTATCAGGACCTGAGGCAGCATTATTGGTGGAGGAGAATGAAGAAGGACATAGTGGAGTATGTATCTCAATGCCTAAATTGTCAGCAGGTGAAGTATGAGCATCAGCGGATAGGTGGATTGCTTCAGAAACTAGAGATTTTGGAGTGGAAATGGGAGCAAATCACTATGGATTTTGTTGTTGGGCTCTCACAGACTCAGAGGAAGTTTGATACAGTATGTTGATTGTGTATAGATTGACCAATTCAGCTCATTTCATTCCATTGGTGACCACTTACTCTTCAGAGCAGCTGGCTCAGGTTTATATTCGCGAGATTGTCAGGCTTCAAGGCGTGCCGGTATCTATCATCTCTAATAGGGGTACGCAGTTTACATTGCAGTTTTGGAGAGCCGTACAACATGAGTTAGGCATGTTGGTGGAGTTGAGTAAAGCATTTCACCCTCAGATGGACGGACAGTCCAAGCGAACTATTCAGATATTGGGGGATATGCTTCATGTGTGATGGATTTTGGGTGTTCTTGGTATCAGTTCTTGCCACTTGCAGAGTTTGCCTACAGCAACAGTTATCAGTCAAGCATTCAGATGGCTCCGTATGAGGCTTTGTATTGTAGGAGGTGTCGGTCCCCAATGGGTTGGTTTCAGCTGGGTGAGGCTAGACTATCGGGTACAAACTTGGTTCAGGATGCTTTGTATGGTAGGCGGTGTTATGAGGTTCGGGAGGAAGGGCAAGTTGAGCCCTAGGTGTATCGGTCCTTTTGAGATTCTTGAGAGGATTGGAGAGGTGGCTTACAGACTTGCACTACCACCTAGTCTCTATACAGTTCATCCAGTGTTCCATGTATCCATGCTCCGGAAGTATCACGGTGATCCGTCTCATGTGTTAGACTTCAGCTCAGTCCAGTTGGACAAGGATCTATCTTATGTTGAGGAGCCGGGCAGGTTCTAAAGTTAAAGTCGAAGAATATTGCTTTAGTGAAGGTTCAGTAGAGGGGTCAGCCAGTCGAGGAGGCGACTTGGGAGACCAAACATGATATGCGTAGTTATCCTCATCTTTTCACCACTTCATGTATGTCTCTATACTCGTTCGAGGACGAACGTTTGTTTTAAGAGGGGGATGATGTAATGACCCAGCTAGTTGTTTTGCTAGTATTAGCCTTGATCCCTTAGTTATTGCTCCCTCTACTTCATTTTTTGGTTATGTGACTTGCCGGGGCGATTGGTGTCGGGTTCGGGTGAGTTTCGGAGTGAAATGAGACATATAGTCCCTAAAAATAGAAGTTTAAGTCGTAGGAGTTGACCGTAGTTTGACTTGTGTGAAGACGACTCCGAAATGGAGTTTAGATAGTTCCAATAGCTCTGTATGGTGATTTTGGTCTTATAAGCGTGTCCGAATGTTGATTTGGAGGTCCGTAGGTCATTTATGCGTTAATTGGCAAAAGTTGGAAATTGGTGGAATTTTGGGAAGTTTGACTGGGAGTAAACTTTTTGAATATCGGGATTGGATTCCGATTCTGGAAGTTGGAGTAGGTCCGTAATGTCAATTATGACTTGTGTGTAAAATTTGCGGTCAATCGGATGTGATTTGATAGGTTTCGGCATCAGATCTAGAAGTTAGAAGTTCTAAAGTTCATTAGGCTTGAATCGATGCGCAATCTGTGTTTTAGCATTGTTTGATGTGGTTTTTGGCCTCGAGTAGGTCCGTTATGTGTTTTGGAACTAGTTGGTATACTCGGACGGGATCCTGGGGGACCCCGGGTCTGATTCGGATCGTTATCAGATCAATTGTTGGACATGTGCAAGTTTATGAAGTTCCAGGCTTCTAGTGTCATAGCACCTGCAGTGGGATTGGCCACAGGTGCGGAACGTAAAAGCGAGCAATTGGTCGCAGGAGCGAAGCTGGCTTTCGCCCAGCTGGGTGTGAGGTGATAACCACATCTGCGCGTCCGCAGATACGAATGAATGATCGCAGATGCGGACAAGGCTGGCCTGGGCTATGGTCGCAGAAGTGGTAGGTTCTCTGCAGAAGCGGAAATTCTGGACTTAAGTGGAATCCGCACCTGCGATGGTTTTCCACAGGTGCGGCATCGCAGAAGCGACAAAATGGCCGCAGAAGTAGATTCGCTGGGCAGAAAAGAGGAATTTTCGAGGGTTTGATTCATAATCCATTTTTGGACTTAGAGAGCTCGGTGGGAAGCGATATTTCGAGGGTTTTTCAGAGATCATTGGGAAAAGGAATCATAACTTGGGTTTGGTTAATTTACATGAATATATTGTTAATTTCATCATTTAATTAGTGGTTTGAGTTTGAAAATTAGGGGAAAATGGTAGAAACTTCTTAGGCTAAATTTGAAGAATTGAAAGACGATTTGAGGTCGGATTTGAGTAATTCTTGGATGGTTGGACTCAATATCGAAAGGGTGTTCAGATTTTATAATTTGGGTCGGGTTACGAGACGTGGGCCTGGGTTGACATTTCGGAGCGATTTTTTGATTCTTTGCTAAAATCATAATTTCATTATTTAGATTAGTTCCCTATAGTTATAGTATGTAATTATTTTTGGCTAGATTTGAGTCGTTTGGAGTCAGAAAATCAAGGAAAATGCGTTCTTATTGATTGATTGAGCGTGGTTTGAGGTAAGTGACTTTTCTAACCTCGTGTGAGAGAAATTCCCCTTAGGATTTGGTATTATTATGGTAATTTGCAATATGTGAAGGCCGTGTACGCAAGGTGCCGAGTGTGTACTCGGGCTAAATGTTGAAAATTTAGTTTTTTCTAAGTAGTTTCCTACTATTTAATTAATTGAGTTACTCTAGCACGTATAGTTATCATGTTTAGCCTAATTTCATATGTCTACGTGTCTTATCTCTTATTTGCAATTTGTACAACATGCTTAGTTGAATTACTTGCTTCCTTGATTTCGTATTCATTATTTAATTGTGGGATTCTTTGCTTGAAATATCATTGTTTCATTTGTTATGTTTTGGTTTTCTTGATTATTGTTGAGGTGATTGTTTAGTTGTGGCACGAGGTTTCTGCCGTTCGGATTATTATTGTAGCACGAGGTTTCTGCCGTGCAGATTGTTCTTGTTGCATGAGGTTTCTGCCATGCGAATTGTTATCGTGGCACAAGGTTTCTGCCGTGCGGTTGTTATTATAAGGAACGATTTTGAGATATTTACTTTTGGGACTACAAGGCAGTACCTTGGGAGTGCCTT
Organism: Nicotiana obtusifolia; assembly: GCA_002018475.1. Lineage (NCBI taxonomy): Eukaryota > Viridiplantae > Streptophyta > Magnoliopsida > Solanales > Solanaceae > Nicotiana > Nicotiana obtusifolia. The sequence continues at coordinate 52,294 of MCJB01024660.1, forward strand.
ATTGATTTCTTCTATTTCTTCTATTGTTTTTTGTTGTTGTTGTTGTTCCTTAACTTGTAAGATTCTTGCTTCCTTACATGTTGTATTTGTCTTCTTGATTTCGTGTTGTTACCTTCCGTAAATTTCTATTGTTACACTTCCCTATCACTTTATTATATCAGTATATCTTCTGCCTTGTTTCTTATTATTCCCAGTAGGGCCCTGACCAAACCTCATCACTACTCTACTGAGGTTAGGCTTAGGACTTACTGGGTACCGTTGTGGTATACTCATACGATGCTTCTGCTCATGTTTTTGTGCAGATCCAGGTACATCCTATTAGCCTCGATATTCGAGTGTTGTGCTACTGCTGGGAGACTTCAAGGTACACCTACCCCCGTGCGCAGGTCTCGGAGTCCCCTTCTATCCCGTCTTTTCCTTGTTTCTTTATGTTTGATAGAGAGTGATGTTTAGGATATTTGCAACATTGTATCTAGAGCTTGTGACTTATATCTATCGAGTTTTGGGAGTTGTTTATACTTTGAGTTGTAGTTCTTTTTTTTTTTTTTTTTACAATTACTTGCGTTTTGAGCTTTTAGATTATTATTTCAATTATTCTGCATACTCGTTAAGACTATGTGCCGTCACGACATCCTACGGAGGATAATTGGGATCGTGACACCAAAAGATACTCTTTCAAAACACACAACTACTCTTATAACAACTTCATCGGTTTCGTTCGCTGTTGGATCCAGAACTACACGCGGCCTGATTCCCATAATACTAGGAATATGTAGGCAACTCAAGAACCAGGGTTTGGCCCCCTTTTTGCAAAACACCTCATCTCTGTTCGTTCGGACAAAATTGGTCATCATTTTCTTTACCCGACAACTCTTTCATCATTCTCGTGTAAAGAGGGGTAGCTGTTGATACCCATTTTTGCCCTCATATATTTATGAATATCCTATACACTTTCAAAATATCATTTTTGCATTATCACCAATTTACAAAAGTCATATAAGTATTTTCTGCAATTTCTCATCATTTTTGAGGTTTGAAAATTAATTTTCTTGCATTGAAGTTATTCAACATTTATTAAGTACTCCGTCAACTTATTTTGTGATGACTTAATCATCTAAATTTATTATTTACATCCACATATATGCTTTTTAACATTTTACTTTATTCTATATATAATTACATTTGTATTTACATAATTTTACAATAATAGCCTATATTCTATGCGTAATTATATTTATTACATTATTCAGGTTAAAATAACATTTTATATTTTTATAATGCTAAGTTATTATTTTCAATTATTTTATTGCGTAAGTAATATTTTTATTATTTATTAATATTTTTTTAATAAACTTCGTATATTTAATTTATAGCCTCAACATAGGGCTAATTTCGTACCAACATTTGGCTAAATCATTAGCCCAACACCCCAGCACAAACCAAATGACCCCTTTCTAAACCCGCGACCCGTTCACTTAACGCGCCTTGTTTCTCCTCCAATCCTGGACGTTGATCTCAAATGATCAACAACCCATAATCATTCCTCTATTTTTTATTTACTCTCGCCAAAAGCCTAACCCCATACTTCTGAGATAGCCGCCCTTGAATCATCTCTACTCTCTTCTTCTCTGAGAAACCTTAGCCGCCATATCCCTTAATCCTCTCTGATTCCGACCCAAATATGGAATCACTCAATGATTCCCTTACTTTATATGCTATGTCTCGTTGTTACTTACACGAATATTGTATTACTTAGTACTTACTATTTTTGGCAAGTACGAGCTTTGAATCAAGGGAAACCAGTTTCATTCACTAAAATCTAGATGCTGTTTCGTCTATATACATTCATAGCAAGGCTATATGAGTCCGATTCACCAAGATCTTTGGCCAATCCTTGATTTTTGTCAAACTAGGGTTTGGAGCTTGATTTCTTTCGTTTATGGTTACTCTACTGATTGCATAGGATATTTTACTCTTTCTTGTTTGTGTTTGCTTGATTTCTTTCCTTGTTTACTCGCTTGATTCAACACTATATAAACACCCCCCCTGATTCCCTTTAAACGGACCTCAATCACTGAAATTACTACTATTACTCTCTTATTCTCTCATTCTATATTGTTATGAATTTTGGCACTTGGCCGGCTAAAAGCCAAGGCCACCGAAATTCGACTAGTTGACCTTTCAAAGTGCGAGCACTGCCCGGGGTTCATCTGAAACTCTTGGGAACTCTAACGCACTAAGATTATTTTGGGTTCCTCTGCTCTCTATTGACGTTTCAAGTACCGCTGAGACTGTTTTACCTGTTTATGTGTTTGTCAATTGATAGCGGGTAAGTTCTTTGACCTTAGCAGTTCATCCTCTTTTGTTTGTGTTCATATTCAGTATATTCATGCTATTGAGACTTTTATGAATCAATATGTTCCTACAACATCTGTGTTTACAACCTTATTGGCTCTGAAGCTGTTTTGTGACTCTGAACTCTTTTCTAGCATTTAAACTTGCCTACGATTCCCAACTCTGATATCTGTCTATTACATGTATTCAGTATGAATGATATTTGACTATCTTGAGCGTGTTTATCCTAATGTGTGTGTTTGAATGCTTATTACTTGCTACTCTCCCTGAGTTAATCCCCTACTTTGTTCTGCATCCTTATGATAAACCAACTCATGTATTTTAATATATCTGATACTCTACTGCGACCAAATATTAACTATGATGTCAGCCAATTGTGAGATTTATTGTGCGTTCCATGCTTAGTTCAATCCTGTGTTGTTTAAAAATACTTATGGGGTCTAATGCAATATCGAGCCTTTATGTGACAATCTAGTTCTTAATGTGTCTTTGCCTATTGAGAATTTTGGCTCTACTAAATGTGTTTAGCCCGCTATGTTATGCGTATGTTTGTTTGCTTTCCTACCCTATCCTAGATTGTTATGTCAACCAAACTCATGCTTAGGAAGTAATTTAGTTCATGCTTAACTTGTTACTCTTCTGGTCCTGTTATTCATGAGGACCTGTTATTATGCATTTGTGATTCTATTGTGCGTTTGATGACTTGCTCAATCATGCATTCTTTAGTACCAGTTAAGACCTTATGTCATATGATTTGTCTATATTCTTAGTGAGAATTAATACTACAGTCCTAAGGGCCAAGTGTGTGAACTACCTGCCCTGTTTAATTAATGCAACGCATAGTTTGTTACTTGTGTGGTTGAGTTTGACATCTAATGGGATGTAAGTCATTCATTTGAGCCTGGTATTTGGTAAGTCCTATAGGCATGACTCTAATTGTTTGTGCAATGAGGTGGTGAAACGATCTGAATTACCACCGCTGATTTTATAGGCATGCTTCTTAGGAAATGACAATGTCCTATTGGCATGGTTTCTAACAGTGAAATTGATTTTATATATTTTTATCCTTATAGGCATGTCGTCTAAGTTTGATAATACAACGAAGTAACAAAGCAATTGATTAGTTGATTAAGATCATATAGGCATGATATTTAAAGAAGTAGCGTAACAAGAGCAATTGATTAATTGATTAGTTGGGGTCCTATAGACATGGTATCTAGATTGACAAAGCATATGTCGTCACATCCTATAATCATGTTGTCTAAGTGCACAGTAGTAACATAGAAACAAGCGAGGCAAACACTTTTGGATTAACATGCTTGAACAGTATACGAGTGAGGTTGTGTGTAATCCCTATAGGAACGATCTCTATTAGTATGCAATATACTAAACGAAAAAACATATAAGTCATGTTGAACGAGATAGCAAACAGAACATGTATACCCTATAGGCATGTTTCTACCCGTTATGCATCTGCATATGCATTAATCTACAAGTTGCAGTACTGCTTGTATAGTGCTAAAATAATAATCACATAGAAGCTATGTCTATAGGATTTAATGATCCAATAACGTCTTAATTTTGTCTACCGCATAACAAGAAAAATCTGATTGCGTGCTTTTGTGCTTATGTGTGGAGACCAACCTGAGCCTTTCATTGCCATTGTGGGTAGTGCTATCATTTTTGAATGTCGCCTAGTTTTATTATTTTGAGCAACCTAAGTAAAGTCTAGAACCACCTAATAATAGGTCCAAAGCCTTCTGGACCATAGGCACGGATGGGTAGTGCACGCATAGGGTACATTTTAGAATTGAATTAGAGCGCCTTTAAGTAATAACTTCAACATAGTAATTAGGTAGTAGGAGATGATAGTTTGTGCCCGCTGAATAATATGAGCAACCCCTACCTCAAGGGAGTTGCGAAGTAGTACTTATGTTGCATGGGGTGATTCTTTAGGCTAAGAAACTAAGGACCCCCTTTCCTTATATGCTTGTTGTCCGCATTTAGTCATTTGTACTCCTTGTGATTTTTTAAGACTTGTATCAATTAGCAATATACTTAATTCTTATGTTATAATGGAGTTTTCAACTTCGACATCTTTCTTTGCTTATTTGATCACCTAGTTTAATTCTCTAATCCACATAGTTTAAACTTCGGCTGGCAACCACAGTTATGGACCTTGAAGAATACCTAACACCTTCTCTTTGAGATAATTTGAGCTCTTACCCGATCTTTGGTGGCGTTGACTAGCCAAACAGAATTATTCGCAAATAGATGCCCTAATGCACCTTAAACCGTTAGGTGGCGACTCTTCTCTTTTAATACCTATTTAAAAGAATTGTCACGCGTCGAAACTCGCTTTAACTAGAAAACAGGGCGCGACAATATTTATCATAACTAAACTTTCTTAATCATGAATACCAACATAACTAAATGACATAGATCAAGTATGGATGTGTAGCATGGAATTACATGCAATGTAATCTAAGCATGCCTATTTCCAACTGGTCCAGAAAAAACAAATCTGAGTGAAAAAAATAAACTAAATACTTTCTTTCTGCATAAATAACCTCAAATATCCTTAAACTAAAACCAACACCTGAAACCTTAAATTAAAAGCCAAATTGTGTATGTAAAGAACATCTAAATTGTTACAAACTCCCACTGAAATTGAATATTCTTAACTGACATGACACCCATATGAGCAGTGTGCCCATGAAAGACCTTGGGAAGTAGTCCCTTAGTAAGTGAATCTACAACTATGGAGTTCGTACCAATATGTTCTATAGACATCTAATCACTCCGAACTCTTTCTTTAACAACCAGAAATTTTATGTCAATGTGCTTTGAATTTACCAAACTCCTGTTGTTATTGGAATACAAGACTACAAGCTTATTGTCATAAAATAACTTAGGTGTCCTTTCAACTTTGTCCATAGATTCGTAGACAGTGACAAAATTTTGCAGTCATATTCCATAATCAGATGCTACATAATATGTTATAAACTAACTGTCATGGTGAAAAGAGCTATGAATGTTTGTTTTAACACTCTTCCTTGTATAGCTCATCAACCAAGTATATCATATTATATCAACATCTAATGAAGTCATATTCGAATACCTGAGTATCTTTAACTTTTTCGACTTTCTTTATGTGAGCATAAGATATTTGTTATCTGTAAAAACCTTTTGAACCTTTAAGTAGTTTTTAAAAGATAAGTTTATTAATTACTTAAATATCTGCACAAAATCGATAAGTACATGAGATATTCAGACACATACAAAGCTGATTATATTTTACACAACTTACTCCCACTAAACTTGTGGTATACACAATAATTAACAAGATTTTTCTCGAAACCAATAATAAAGAACATGTCGAATTTTAAATCTTCCTTTAGGCCGATTTATTATTCACACGTAAAACCAAATAACTATCACGCATTTATTACCACAAGATGCACATGTAATTCCGATAAACATTGACCTTCCTTTAGGCCTATCAATATTCACATAAGTTACACACAAAACCTTTTATATTTCAAAACAAATAAATCTCCACAAGAGAGTTCACTTTGATGACATATCGTAAGCTTCAAATTTATTCATCTCAAGATATATATAACCACATCAATATTCAAATTTAAATTCTCCAAAAACAAAAGCATATAAGTTTCCAAAACAAAGTAAATAGTGGTGGGCTCGAAATATATCCAAGAATACTACCCGAATTTTATTTTATACGCTGGAAATAGCTAAACGAACAAAATTATATATCAAAAGTTGCCCTTAGGCATTTTATACAGTTTCTTATCTAAATCCACTGTACTTTTGAAAAATGGGATCACGATTCGAGGTGGAAGTGAAGATCTCATCGGCTAAGGATTTGAAGAACGTGAATTGGCGTTACGGCCGTCTCAAGCCCTATGCTGTTGTTTGGGTTGACCCTAAAGCCAAATGCTCCACAAAGGTCGACGAAAATGGTGACATGTCTCCTTACTGGGACGAAAAGCTTGTGATTCCGTTGTATTCTCCGATCGAGGAGTCCACTTTGTACATCGACGTCGTTCACGCTAACGCCGAAAAGGATACCAAGCCTCTCATCGGCTCCGCCAAGCTTCACCTCCGTGACGTCGTCGATACCGTAGGAATTGGTAACTTTGCGGAGCGTTCGCTGGATTTGAAGCGTCCTTCTGGACGCCCTCAAGGGAAAGTGAAAGTTGAGGTCAGCGTTCGTTATCCGCGCTATGGTGCACCGGATCCATATTATGCGCCTCCCTATGGTGTTCCACCACCTGGATCACGGGATTACCCGGCTGCGCCGCCGCAACCTTACGGCGGATCGTACGGTGCTCCTCAACCTGCTCCCTACGCTGCGCCGCCGTCCGGTTATCCATACAGCGCCGCTCCTGCTCCGGCGCCATATGGTCAACAACAACCGAGTTACGGTGCTCCTCCTGCGCCGTACTCTCAGGGAGCTAGTTACGGGCAGCCGGGTTACTCGCAGGGTAGTTACGGGCAGCAGCAGGGGAATTACGGGCAGGGAAGCTACGGGCAGCAAGCAGGGTACAAGTACGAGGAGAAGAAGAAGGGAAAGTTCGGAGGAATGGGGATGGGAGCAGGATTGGCTGTGGGTGCGGTTGCAGGGGCGTTGGGTGGACTAGCGATAGCGGAGGGTATTGATCACATAGAGGATAACATCGCCGATAAGGCTGCCGAGAAGGTTGAGGATGATCTCGCCGATGATGATTATGATGGTGATGATTTCTAGGGAAATTACCTTACCATCTTTGATCTAATTGACTTTGATTTGCATTTTCTATGGTAGAATTTTTAAAGAAAGCAAAAGCTTGTAAACTTTATGCTTTTAATTGTTGTTCCATGTAATATGTTTTGTAAGTGTCGAACACATGACTTGTAATGGATGCCAAGTAATAACTATCCATTTCGATGTTTAAAAAAAAAAAAATTATAAAATCCAACGTAATACCATTCTGGCAGCAATATGTATTTGAGGCCAGAACCTCCCATATTCTTGAAGTGTAGAATACTCACCATAAATATGGCAGTACCATCAAACCAAACCAAATTAAAAGATGCCTAATGGCAGCAAACTTCAAAAGGCAATTATATTTACCTTATTAAAATCATCTAATGCCACCAAAAAATTCCTTTCATTTTTTTTTTGAGAATCACTTTCTTTATGAAACAGAAAACAACTACTAACTATAACTTTGGCTATGTCATAATTTCTGAATCAATTGCATAATCACAAAGCATTATGCTGGTAGTGAAGAGTTTGGTGAACTTATCCAGTCTCCATAAAGTATCGGCGTCGTTGCCGATCTGAGCTACGGTACCCGGCTGAACTGCCACAACTGGCTGAACCGTTGGAATTTGAACTTGGGGAGCTACTTGTTCCGGAATAAGAGTAGTAGGAGTCTGAGTTCCTCCTCCAGCCTGAGAAGTGGCTGGGGCTACAGGGAGTAAGCCTGCTCGGGTGATATTTTCCATAAGACCCACCAATCGGACCAAAGCATCCTGAAGAACTGGGGTGGCAATAAACCCCTCTGGGACCTGAGCTTGGCCCACCGGAATTGCTGGGGCCAGAACCTCCTCGTCAAGATCAACCTGACGCTCCACCACTGGTGCTGCTGCTGGAGGCTGAGTCCTACCCCTACCTCGGCCTCTAGCACGTCCTCGGCCTTGCCCTCTGTCCCGCGTGGGAGCTGCTGCTGGGGGCTCGGGCCGCTGAGCAGTAGATGAGGAAGCACATGTTCTCGCCATCTGCGAATGAACAGAGTGGAAATCTAATTAGCATTGGGAAACGAAACAACACGACAAGGAAGAATAAATGTGGAGTTTTTTTTCCTAACTCTATAGCCTCTAGGGAATAAGTACAGACGTCTCCATACCGATCCCTCAGACTCTGAGCTTGTCTGTGAACTGTGGGACCAAGTAACCTAGAGTTCTGGTACCAACCTGTCACGACCCGGATTTTCTACCCTCGGGAGTCGTGATGGCGCCTACTAGTGAAAGCTAGGCAAGCCAATCAACCGGATAATTTACCACTCTTCTATTTATGAATTTATTTCAACACAAAAACATCGACTAAAGAACAGCAATTCAACAAGCGGAATGGATACAAATTTCATACTTTACAAAATATTGCCGATAAAATATCCTTAACAAATTACCCAAGATTTGGTGTCACAGTTGCACAAACTGTTTATGAGTTCTACAAATAAGATTCTGAAAGAAATAGCAAAATACTTTCTTTGGACTACGTGGAAGAATTAGGTAAAGGAAATGGACAGGGGACGCCAAGATCTGCGGACGTCTGCAGTGCTACCTTAGGTCGCCTGATAATCACAAGGCTGGAAGGTTTCTATTGTCCGAAACCTGCGGTACTGGGATCTGCACAAAAGAGTGCAGAGTGTAGTATCAGCACAACCGACCCCATGTGCTGGTAAGTGCCTGGCCTAACCTCGGCGAGGTAGTGACGAGGCTAGGACTAGACTACAGATAAACCTGTGCAGTTATAAACATATAGGCATCTATAGTGGAAGATAGAAATACATAAACAATTTAAATTGGGGAAGGGGCGAACATGCATCGGGATAACAGATAAATAAAACAAAATGAGTCATCAATGAATAAGAAAGAAAACTGCAATGTAACGTTAACACAAATAAAATGAAATACAAGCCACCTTTACCTCCAGTAACCTCTTGTTGCAGGCGTGCAACCCGTTCCCACTTACAGTATCCTCTTGTGGAAGACGTGCCACTCGCTCCCACTTACATCATATCTTGTGGTAGGCGTATCACTCGCTCGCACTTACATTATATCTCGTGGCAGGCGTGCCACCCGCTCCCACTTACATTGTATCTCATTGCAGGTGTGCCACCCGCTCCCACTTACATTATATCTTGTGGTAGGCGTATCACCCGCTCCCACTTACATCATCACAAAAAATCACACGAAATCCCGGCAAGGGAACAAAGCAATATAATAACTTCCCAGCGAGGGAACAAATAACATCAAAACACTCATCCCGCAAGGGAGAATCAGCTATAACCAAACCAAACCAAACTCAACTCATATTCAGCTCAACTAATGCTAGTACTCAATTATAATTAAAGTTCTACAACTGAAACTATTCTATCTATATTAACAACCCAACCCAATTATCATTTTATTAAATCTAGACACGACCCTACTAATGTGACACTGGACCTCTTAACTTCTAACAAACTCCTAAGACACTAGCCACAATTATGACACTGTACCTCTTTAACTTCTAACAAAACTTTATTCAACTAATTTATTTAACAACCGACTTTATATCGAATAAAAGAAAGCTAAACCATAACCAAAATGAAGGAACCATGTGGTAGGCGTACTACCCGCCCTCACTTCACAACATCTTGTGGCAGGCGTGTTACCCGCTCCCCCCATTTCACATAACAATATCAAGGAAAATATTCAGCAATTGGAACAATAATCACACAATAATTATACATATACGACCCACGGTCATAGTTAACACCAACGTATAGATACTCGTCACCATGCCTATACGTCGTTCTCAACAAGAAGCAACTTAACATATAGAACACAACTTCTAATCCCTCAAGCTAAGGCTAGAACGAACCACTAACCTCGCTTTGCAACAAAATTCAAGAATTCAACAAACATTTGCCTTGAAACTTTGTGTCCGAAGACTTCAAATCTAGTCACAAATAATTTAATACACTCAATACAAATAGTTGAAATTAATTCCATATGAATTTATAGATTTTTCAGATTAAAATTCGAAATTTAACTCAAAAATTGCCTGTGGGGCCCACTTCTCGGAATCGTACAAAACTCACAAAATGTGATAACTCATTCTGATACGAGTTCAACCATACAAAAATTATCAAATTCCGACATCGGATTGGCTTTCAAATTGTAAATTTTCGTTCTTGAAAGATTTGGTAAAAATCTGATTTTTCTTCCACAAATTCATGGATTCACAATGTAAATGAGTATGGAATCATGATCTATAAAGGATTTATGATAAAGAGCACTTACCTCATTCATATTTGTGGAAACCCCTCTAAACATCGCCCAAACCGAGCTCCCCCAACTTTATTTTTGTCAAAAATAGCCAAACCCCCGTTTTATAGTGTCTTTCTGCCTCGGGCGCCACAGGTGGCGCCAGGCGCTGGTTCCAGTAGCCACAGAAATGGCTGGCGCCGGGCGATGCCCTGGGTGCTGGCGATTTTTCCCTGACACAAAAATAGGCATAACTCTCTCATATGATGTCCAAATTGGACGATTCTTTTTGCTATGACTCCGAAATTTTGATACGGATCTAATGCTTCAATTAAAACTGAAGTTGGAGACCATTTGCTTAATATGATACCACTTATTCTTGAAGAAATGACATCGAAACATTCTTGAAACGCCCAAGTTAAACTCCATCAACCATCCAAAATCCGTTCGAGGCTCTCGAGACTTCAACCAAATATATCAACATATCTTAAAACATCATATGGACTTACTTAGGGTTTCAATCATCCTAAGAAATGTTGAAACATCAATTCATATCTTGATTCGTACTTATGAGTTTCGAACTTTTCAATTTACAAAACTTGTGCCAAAACATATTACATGAATCCTAAATGAGTTCAAATTTGGCACACAAGTCATAAATGACATAATGGAGCTGTTCAAATTTTTGGAATATCAATCCGAGCCCGGTATCAATAAAGTCAAATCCGTAATCAAACTTTGGAAACACTTAGCCTTTGGATTTCTACAGACTACACATGCAAATCGAGGTGAGGTAAAAATGAGGTTTGTAAGCCTCGGAACACTGAATTCAATCTAAAAATAAGTGAGGACCCTTTGGTTCGTCACATTCTCCACCTCTAAAATAATTATTCGTCCTCGAACGGACAGATGAAGGAAGTACCTGAGTCAGGGATAAGATGTGGATAACGGCTCCACATATCGGGCTCGGACTCCCAGGTCGATGCCTCAGGAGACTGGCCTCTCCACTGAACACGAACAGATGGAAAACTCTTCGACCTCAACTGACGAACCTGCCGGTCTAGAATAGCTACCGGCTCCTCCTCATAAGACAAGTCCTTGTCCAACTGGACGGTGCTGAAGTTTAACACATGAGACGGATCACTGTGATATTTCCGGAGCATGGACACATGAAAAACTGGATGCACTGCTGATAAGCTCGGCGGCATTGCAAGTCTATAAGCCACCTCTCCCACTCGATCAAGAATCTCAGATAGACCAATGAACCTAGGGCTAAGCTTGCCCTTCTTCCCAAATCTCATCACGCCCTTCATAGGCGACACTCGGAGTAACCCGCTCCCTAATCATAAAAGCCATATCTCGTGCCTTGTGATCTGCATAGCTCTTTTGCCTGGACTGAGTTGTAAGCCTATCCTGAATGATCGTGACCTTGTCTAAGGAGTCCTGAACCAGATCTGTACCAAACAACCGAGTCTCTCCCGGTTCAAACCATCCAACCGGAGATCGACACCACCTACCATACAAAGCCTCATAAGGAGCCATCTGGATACTCGAGTGGTAGCTGTTGTTGTAGGCAAACTCTGCTAATGGCAAAAATTGATCCCAAGAACCTCTGAAGTCAATAACACAAGCTCGGAGCATATCCTCCAATATTTGAGCAGACTGTCCGTCCGTCTGAGGATGAAATGTTATGCTTAACGCAGACTGAGTGGCCAAATCTCGCTGAACTTCCCTCTAGAAATGCGAGGTAAACTGCGTGTCCCGGTCTGAAATGATAGATACCAGCACACCGTGAAAGCGAACAATCTCCCGAATATAGATCTCAGCTAACATCTCGGATGAATAGGAGACTGCCACAGGAATGAAATGTGCTAATTTGGTCACCCTGTAAACAATGACCCAAACTGCATCGAACTTCTTCCGAGTCTGCGGGAGTCCAACAACGAAATCCATAGTGATCGGCTCCCACTTCCACTCGGGAAGCTCAATCCTCTGAAATAGTCCACCAGGCCTCTGATGCTCACACTTAACCAACTGGCAATTTAAACACCGAGCCACGTATGCAACTATATCCTTCTTCATTTTACGCCACCAATAATGATGTCGCAAATCCTGATACATCTTCGTGGCGCCCGGATCAATAGAATATATGGAGCTATGGGCTTTCTTTAAAATCAATTCCCGAAGTCCTTCTACATTAGGAACACAAACTCGACACTGCAATCTCAAAACTCCATCATCACCTAACGTAACCTGCTTGGAACTTTCACGTTGCACCGTGTCTTTAAGGACACACAAATGGGGATCATCAAACTGTCGGTCACGTATACGCTCCAACAACGAAGAATGAGCAACCGTGCAAGCTAATACCTGGTTAGGCTAAGAAATATCCAATCTCACAAACTGATTGGCCAAAAGTCTGAACATCCAAAGCAAGTGGCCTTTCGCCAACCGGAATATAAGCAAGACTACCCATACCGGCAGACTTTCTACTCGAGGCATCGGCCACCACGTTGGTCTTTCCCCGGTGATATAAGATAGTGACATCATAATCCTTCAATAACTCCAACCACCTTCGCTGCCTCAAATTCAACTCCTTTTGCTTGAACAAATGCTGAAGACTCTTATGATCCGTGAACACCTCACACGCCACCCAATCTAAATAGTGCCTCCAAATCTTCAATGCTTGAATTATGGCTGCCAATTCTAAATCATGCACTGGATAGTTCTTCATATGAATCTTCAACTGCCTAGAAGCATAGGCAATGACTTTGCCCTCCTACATTAACACTACACCAAGCCCAATACGAGATGCATCACAATAAACTGTGTAAGGCCCTGAACCTGTGGGTAGAACTAACACTGGTGTCGTGGTCAGAGCTGTCTTGAGATCGGGGCTGAAATAGATGAAAACCCCTCCACGAACCAACAATAGTAGCCTACCAGTCCCAAGAAACTCCGAATCTCTGTAGTTGATGCTGGTCTACGCCAGTTCGTGACTACCTCAATCTTCTTTGGATCAACCCGAATACCCTATGTTGATACAATATGACCCAGAAATGCACACTTTGAGAACTTAACATACAACTGACTATCCTTCAGAGTCTGAAGAACCACTTTAAGATGCTGCTCGTGCTCCTCCTGGTTGCGGGAATATACCAGAATGTCATCAATGAAGACTATCATGAACGAGTCCAAATAAGTTCTGAACACTCAGTTCATCAAATCCATAAAAGTTGCTAGGGCATTTGTCAACCCGAATGACATAACCAAGAACTCATAATGCCCGTACCGAGTGCGAAAAGCTATCTTAGGGACATCGAATGCCCTAATCTTCAACTGATGATAGCCAGATCTCAGGTCAATCTTTGAAAATACCTTGGCACCCTGAAGCTGATCGAACAAATCATCAATCCTCGGCAACGGATACTTATTCTTGAATGTAACCTTGTTCAATTGTCGGTACTCGATACATATCGTCATTGACCCATCCTTCTTTTAACGAACAACACCAGCGCACCCCAAGGTGACACACTAGCTTATCAAGCAAGTCTTGCAGCTGCTCCTTCAACTCTTTCAACTTCGGCGGGGCCATGCGATACGGCGGGATAGAAATGGGTTGAGTGCCCGGAGCCAAATCAATGCAAAAGTCAATATCTCTGTCGGGTGGCATCCCCGACAGGTCGGAAGGGAAAACCTCGGGAAACTCACGAACCACGGGCACAGAGTCAATTGAGGAAATCTCAGCACTGGAATCATGAACATGAGCCAGATAGGCCAAACACCCTTTCTCGACCATACGTTGAGCCTTCACATAAGAGATAATGCTATGGGTAATATGACCAGGAGCCCCTTTCCACTCCAGACGAGGCATACTCGGTAAAGCTAAGGTCACAGTCTTGGCATGGCAGTCCAAGATGACGTGATAAGGTGATAACCAGTCCATCCCCAATATAACATCTATATCCACCATGTCTAGAAGCAAAAAATCTACACGAGTATCAAGACCCCCAATCACTACAACAAAGGATTGATGGACTCAATCTACCACAATAGATTTACTCATCGGAGTGGACACATAAACAGGAACACCCAATGAATCACTAGGCATGATCAGATGCCGTTCAAAATAAGACGAGACATACGAGTAGGTAGACCCTGGATCAAATAATACGGAGGCGTCTCTATTACAAACCAGAACCATACCTGTAATTACTGCATCTGAAGCTTCAGCCTCGGGCCGGGCTAGAAGAGCATAACATCGGGGCTGAGCCCCACCCTGAATCACATCTCTAGGATGGCCTGCTGCTGGCTGGCCCCCATCTCTGCCGACCTAAGCTCCACCTCTAGTACTTCTACCTCCACCTCTAGCACCTCTACCCCCACCTCTAGCTACCAGGGCGGGCCGCGGAATATCTGGTGCCTGTACCATAGCACGAGAACTTTGATGCAGAGAATTGCTCAAAACTCGACGGCAATACCTAGCAATATGCCTCGTATCGCCACAAATAAAACAAGCCCGTGGCTGTCGACCCTGGAAACTCTAAAGCGGTAGTGCACTGATGGGCTGTTGATCAAGATACTGCATCTGAGGACCGCGGTTACCTGAAGCACCGTGAGAAACCTAAAGAGCTAACTAGAAGGGCCTAAGATGATGACCTCTACCATATGAATCTCTGCCTCCGGACGAAGCACCACTGAATTTGCCTGAATGACGAGATATCTTATCCAACCCATGACTACCTCCATGCGACAGAACCATCTCAACTCTGCGGGTCATATTGACAGCCTCCTGAAAAGTAATCTCACTCCCGTCCTCCCTAACCATCTGAGGACGGATCGACTGGATAAGATCGTCGATAAACCTCCTCACCTTCTCCCTTTCTGTAGGGAGTATAATGAGAGCATGCTGAGCCAAATGGATGAACCTCGACTCATACTGGGTAACCGTCAAGGAACCCTGCTAAAGGCGCTCAAACTGCCTCCGATAAGCCTCTCTCTCGGTAACGGGAAGAAACTTCTCCAGAAATAACTCTGTAAACTGCTCCCAAGTCAGAGATGGTGAACCGACTGGTCTAGTCAATAATCCCTTCACCAAGTCTTGGCGGATCCAGACAGACTGGGGTGGTAATAAACCCCTCTAGGACCTAAGCTTGGCCCACCGGAACTGCTGGGGCCGGAACCTCCTCGTCAAGATCAACCTGACTCTCCGTCACTGGTGCTGCTCCTGGAGGCTGAGTCCTACCCCTACCTAGGCCTCTAGCACGTCCTCGGCCTTGCCCTCTGCTCCGCGTGGGAGCTGCTACTGGGGGCTTGGGCCGCTGAGCAGTAGATGAGGAAGCACGTGTTCTCGCCATCTGCGAAAGAACAGAGTGGAAATCTAATTAGCATTGGGAAACGAAACCGCACGACAAGGAAGAACAAATGTTGAGTTTTTTTTCCAAACTCTGTAGCCTCTAGGGGATAAGTACAGACGTCTCCGTACCAATCCCTCAGACTCTACCGAGCTTGTCTGTGAACTGTGGGACCCATGTAACCTAGAGTTTAGGTACCAACCTGTCACGACCCGGATTTTCCACCCTCGAGAGTCGTGATGGCGCCTACTAGTGAAAGTTAGGCAAGCCAATCAATTGGATAATTTACCACTCTTTTATTACGAATTCATTTCAACACAAAAACATCGACTAAAGAACAGCAATTCAACAAGCGGAATGGATACAAATTTCATACTTTACAAAATATCGTCGATAAAATATCCTTAACAAAATACCCAAGATTTAGTGTCACAGTTTCACAGACTGTCTATGAGTTCTACAAATAAGTTTCTGAAAGAAATAGCAAAATACTGTCTCTGGACTACGTAGAAGAATCAGGTAAAGGAAATGGACAGGAGACGCCAAGATCTGCGGACGTCTGCAGTGCTACCTTAGGTCGCCTGATAATCACAAGGCTGGAAGGTTTCTACTGTCCGAAACCTACGGTATTGGGATCTGCACAAAAGAGTATAGAGTGTAGTATCAGCACAACCGACCCCATATGCTGGTAAGTGCCTGGCCTAACCCTGCGAGGTAGTGACGAGGCTAGGACTAGACTCCAGATAGACCTGTGCAGTTATAAACATATACGCATCTATAGTGGAAGATAGAAATACATAAACAATTTAAATTGGGGAAAGGGAGAACATGAATCGGGATAACAAATAAATAAAACAAACGAAAGAAAACTGCAATTTAACCTTTAACACAAATAAAATGAAATACAAGCCACATTCACCTCCAGTAACTTCTTGTTGCAGGCGTGCAACTCGTTCCCACTTACAGTATCCTCTTATGGCAGGCGTGCCACCCGCTCCCACTTACATCATATCTTGCGGTAGGCGTACCACCAGCTCCCACTTACATTATATCTCGTGGCAGGCGTGCCACCCGCTCCCACTTATATTATATTTTGTGGTAGGCGTACCACCCGCTCCTACTTACATCATCACAACAAATCACAAGCAATCCCGGCAAGGGAACAAAGCAATATAATAACTTCCCAGTGAGGGAACAAATAACATCAAAATAATCATCCCGGCAAGGGAGAATCATCTATAACCAAACCAAACCAAACTCAACTCATATTCAGCTCAACTAATGCCAGTACTCAATTATAATTAAAGTTCTACAACTGAAACAGTTCTATCTATAATTAACCTCCCAACCCAATTATCATTTTATCAAATCTAGACACGACCCTACTAATGTGACACTGGACCTCTTAACTTCTAACAAACTCCTAAGACACTACCCAAAATTATGACACTGGACCTCTTTGACTTCTAACAAAACCTTATTCAACTAATTTGTTTAACAACCGACTTTATACCGAATAAAAGAAAGCTAAACCATAACCAAAACGAACAACCAAATTAAAGGAACCATGTGGTAGGCGTACCACCCGACCTCACTTCACAACATCTTGTGGCAGGCGTACCGTCCGCTCCCCCCATTTCACATAATAATACCAAGGAAAATATTCAGCAATTTTAACAATAATCACACAATAATTATCCATATACGACCCACGGTCATACTTGACACCAACGTATAGTTACTCGTCACCATGCCTATACGTCGTTCTCAACAAGAAGTAATTTAACATATAGAACACAACTTCTAATCCCTCAAGCTAAGGTTAGAACGAACACTTACCTCGCTTTGCAACCAAATTCAAGAATTCAACAAACATTCGCCTTGAAACTTTGTGTCCAAAGGCTTCAAATCTAGTCACAAATAATTTAATACACTCATACAAATTGTAGAAATTAATTCCATATGAATTTACAAATTTTTCGGATTAAAATTCGAAATCCGAAATTTAACTCAAAAATTGCTTGTGGGGCCCACTTCTCGGAATCGTAGAAAACTCACAAAATGTGATAACCCATTCCAATACGAGTTCAACCATACAAAAATTATCAAATTCCGACATCGGATTGGCTTTCAAATCTTATATTTTTGTTCTTGAAGGATTTGGTAAAAATCTTATTTTTCTTCCCCAAATTCATGGATTCATGATGTAAATGAGTATGGAATCATGATCTATAAAGGATTTATAATAAAGAGCACTTACCTCATTCAAATTTGTGAAATCCCCTCTAAAAATCGCCCAAACCGAGCTCCCCCAACTCTATTTTTGTCAAAAATGGCCAAACCCCCATTTTATAGTGTCTTTCTGCCTCGGACGCTACAGGTGGCGCCGGGCGCTGCCTGTGGCACTGGTTCCAGTAGCCACAGAAATGGCTGGTGCCCTGGGGGGTGGCGATTTTTTCCTGACACAAAAATGGGCATAACTCTCTCATACGATGTCTGAATTGGACAATTCTTTTTGCTATGACTCAGAATTTCGATACGGATGTAATGCTTCACTTAAAACGGAATTTGGAGACCATTTGCTTAATATGATACCACTTATTCTTGAAGAAACGACATCGAAACATTCTTGGAACGCCCAAGTTAAACTCCATCAACCATCCAAAATCCATTCGAGGTTCTCGAGACTTCAACCAAATATATCAACATATCTTAAAACATCATATGGACTTACCTAGGGTTTCAATCATCCTAAGAAATGTTGAAACATCAATTCACACCTTGATTCGGATTTATGAGTTTCGAACTTTTCAATTTACAAAACTTGTGCAGAAACATATCAAATGAATCCTAAATGAGTTAAAATTTGGCACACAAGTCATAAATGACATAATGGAGCTGTTCAAATTTTTGAAATATCAATCTGAGTCCAGTATCAATAAAGTCAAATCCGTAATCAAACTTTGGAAACACTTAGCCTTTGGATTTCTACAGACTACACATGCAAATCGAGGTGAGGTAAAAAGGAGGGTTTTAAGCCTCGGAACACTGAATTCAATCTAAAAATAAGTGAAGACCCTTTGGGTCGTCACACGAATACCGTCATCTTTTACCCAAGACCTATCGTTTCAAATCATCAAGTAAATAAAACTGAATGCGGAAGCGTATCTGAATCCATGAGAGATGATGAAATTCTTCGTCTTGCAAGTTATTGGTCTTCCAAATCAAGACGTAAGTGGCTCACTCTCTTCTAATGATGGGATATGAGAAAAGAAACCATACTTCCTATATGGGGACCATAAACTTTTTTATAGATGCACAGAATTTTAATTTAGCCCAGCATAATTAAAAAGTACATATGGGTATCTACACATAAGACCACATACTTTATGAGATATTTTATAATCACATTTAACTTTAAACCTTAGCAGATCACTTTTAATTTGGGTCAACTTTTTAGTAACAGTAACCAACATACAATTATTTTTAATACAAATATAGTACATGTCCATAAATTCTTACAGTGGACCCAAAGAAAGTTCTTTTCTCTTTAAAACAACATAGTACAATATTCTGTAATTCCTTCAGTAATAGAAGGATCTTTAATTTGCATGCACAAAAGCTTGTTCACTTCTAGTACAAACTAGCATTAAAGGTCATTCAACTTGTCTACTTTTGATAATTTGTTTGCTCCTCCAAGGCTGCAACCGCTGAAAATGCACAGCAACATCCTCCATTCCATGCAATTTGTCATTTTATTTATGTTTTATGCACTTAGTAGTTAAAATGTATATTTGTACCATGAAGTCATTCATAAGATAGTTATGAATAAATTTCGACGATAAGTATCACTCTCATTGTTCCATTTTATGCGGCACTATTTCTTTATTAGTCTGCTTTAAAAAACTAATATATTTTTAAATTTAAAAACGATTTAACTTTAAACTTTTCATTTCACCCTCAATCACATGCTCTTACATCCATAAAAAATTCATAATATGTTTAATACTGCAAATTTCAAAAGTCTTTCTTTCTATCTTTAAATCTATGCTTAGTTAAACACCACTACATAAACCGAAACGAAAATAGTACTTGTATAAAAACGATGACTAAACCTCAATGACATGCTCTTACATCCATAAAATATTCATAACATTGTTTAAAACTATAAATTCCAAAAGTATTTGTTTCTATCTTTTAATCTATGCTGAGATAAACACCACCACATAAAGTGAAACGAAGACAGTACTTGTATAAAAATGATAAGTAACCCTCAATGACATGGCCTTACTTCCATAAAAATTTCATAACATAACCTGTGTAAAACTATAAGTTTCAAAAAAAAAAAAATTCTATTTTAAAATCAAACCCCACTACACAAACTCAAACGAAGAGAGTACTTTGTATAAAAATAATAACTAACCTACAATAATCGGAAAAATTATACTACACTGATTACGTAAAAAAATCTCTAATGTTGTCTGCCGATATATCTTAAATCCTTTGTCAATATTACTCGCTTCGTCCCCTTTTACTAGTCTTTTGTTGATTAGGTATGTCGCTTAAGAAATTATTTATTAAGAGTTTATTTTACTAAATTATCGTTGTTAGTGGTTATTAAAGTTGTGACTCTAATAAACTTGGGGAGTGTGGGTACTTAATATTAAGGGCAACATTAAAATAAAATAATAAATCTTTCTTGATTAAATAAAATGGATAAATAAAAAAGAATTTATTTTTAATATAAGGAACTAGTAAAAGGAACGATGCCTAATTCGTATGGCTTTGTCCCATTATTGTTGAAAGACTATAAAATTCACATTCTCCTTGAATATATCCAATCTTTTTTCCTAGCTTGTCTGCTTCATTTTTGCAAGAACGTCCATTATTGAACTGTATATCGGATAGTTTTCCACTTCTTCAAGGTAGGGACAGAGGCAGAGTTAGTGTAGGACTTGCGGGTTTAACCGAATCCAATAATTTTAATCTAAACTTTATATTTATTTTCAAAAATTTATTTAATATGTATAAATTATTAATTTAGAACCCAGTAACATAAACAAACTAGAATCTCAAACTTACAAATTTCAAATTCTGGCTCGGCCTCTGACTTATGTATAGACTGTTAGCATAAGAAAGTTTACACCATCTGATTATCTTTATATATTGTTGTAGGATTGCATATAGGTGTTCATAACACATAGCGGAAGGCAATAACAATCCTAGGCAGAACTTTTCGTGTATAAAAATTTATTTACATGTTAAAGGTCGGATATAAGACGTACCTTATGAAGAAAGTCTTATTTAAGATTTATCTTCGATTGTGCGAAGACTCTATGCGTATCCACACCGAGACCGATCCTTGCTATCAACTCTTTGATCAATGAAACCTTTGAACAAAATATTATGTTGAAAGTTTCTCAAAGATTTCAACTCAATGTTGCATGACAAGAACTTTTATTGTCAAGAATGTTTATCTCTTGATTTTTGTGGCTTCTCAAACCTTGTATTTTTCACTTCAAAAATGAAAGCTAAAAATAGGAAGAATAGAGAGTTTTGCTACTACAATTAAATGTCTTCTTTTTCTAAATCAAGAGTAAGTCCTTTTATATAAAAATTGAATCCATTAAAAAATATATCCCATTCTAAGTGGGATGATTATGACAAACTTCCTTTATTAACTATATAAAAGTTTTTCATTGAAAAATATATCCCATTCTAAGTGGGATAATTATGACAAACTTCTTTTATTAACTTTATAAAAAAATTTCATTGAAAAATATATCCTATTCTAAGTGGGATAATTATGACAAACTTCTTTTATAAACTTTATAAAAGTTTTTCTAAGTGGGATGATTCTTCCAAGATCTCGAGAAATTTGAATCAAAACTCTTCCGTAGGAATTCCTTCATGGAATTCCATGTCCAATCAAAATTGGATCAAGTGTTCTTAATTAATATTATATATATATACACCTTATATAAATAAATATTAATTAATAATATATGATATATATATATATATATATATATATATATATATATATATATATAT